>JAHRBU010000036.1:0-235139 GCA_019677095.1 Aureobasidium sp. SLJ-2021a
TCCCCCCCCCCCCCCCCCCCCCCCATGACGAAAGCATACTGTTTAGTAAACGCTCCTGCATTCCTCGATTTCCAGATGCAACAAACACGATATCCCTGCAAAAACAAAATGACGTGACCTCACGGTAACTTGAGAAAACACCACGAGTAGGTAGCAGAATGTATAGAGATAGAGATAGTTGTGAGGTTAAATGGTATGTTCGATATATGGACCAAATCACCAAGTTATCAAGAAGAGTAAGCATAAAGAATAGAAAGATTCAAAACATCTCAAAGCTTAAGGGGTATTTTCCGCCGAAAAACGAACGTAAGAAGAAAAGGAAGAAGATTTGTTTTTGGAACAATGTCCTGTTCGCTTTTTGGGTCATTCTTCGTGTGCAAAAAAAAGGGGGTGTGGTATAAGAAGGGGTGGTAAAAACAAAGAGTCGTTATAAGAACAAAGGAAATGGAGAGAGGAAAAGAAAAAGAAAAAAAAACATCATCAACAACCCCTTTAGTATTTAGCAAAGAGAGGTGGAAGAAAACATTATACAAAAAAATGGTGTGTGTGGATAGTAATGGTAGTAAAATGGGGGTTCGAGCCTGACATGACGGGGCATCTTCCAAGAAGGTTAGAAAAAAGTAAGTAAGGTAGAAGAGAAGAGGATGGTAGTGTATTCAGTCGCTTAGAGCATTTGAGCAACACCAGCGACGGCGGCGATAACGGCAGCAGCGCCGAATTGAATGGTCAAGCCAGAGGCAGCACCAGTGTAGGTAGCCATGGTGGGAGTAGAAACGGCAACATTAGTGCCGTTGGTAGAGCCGTGGGGCATGGAGGCAGAAGCACTGGCGACAGGGGCCACGGGGTAGACAGAAACCATGGACGAAGAGACGGCAGAGCTGGCTGCGAGTTTCTCGACGGTCGAGGTGAGGAGCTGGGTGGTGAATGAGCTAGAGGGCGAGCTGGTGGGGACAGGAGCCTCCGAGGTAGAGATGATGGGGGCCTCGGAAGAAGTAGAAATGACAGCGGCCTCGGTGGTGGAGGTGGTGGGCTCGGCGGGAGGAGTGGTGGTCGAAGTGCAAGTGGTGGTCTCGACAACACGGCTGACGGTGAAGGTGGTGTAGTGGGTCATGACGGAAGTGGTATCCTCGGATTGCTGAGCGTTGGCGCCAGAGATGGCGAACAGCAGAGGAAGGAGGATGTTGGTGAACTGCATTGTGGCTGGCTGATGTTTTTGATAATGGTTTATCGGGTGGTGATTGTGATATGTTTAATTGATGGTCAATGAATGATTGTCGATGCTAGGCCTTCGAGATTTGCTAGTGTTGATAGTGTTGGTAAAGAGTGTGGTGGCAGAGCTCAGCTCGCAATTGGCAGATGGATCCAAGAGGAAAGAGTGACTGTTACTGTCTTGCAGCGGGAATGACTGTGTATCGATAGAGAGAAGGGAAAGAAAGAAAGAGGCGCGCGATACGAGAGGACCCCCGCACAAGATATACCAGAACCCGGATGTCACCTCTCTGACCTACCTATCCAAGACGCCTTTCAGCCCTCAATCTTAGCCGCGAGCACGAGGACAAGTTGGTTGTGTGGAGAGCAAAAGCAGGGCCAAAGAACGTGCTCAATCTCATTTCCCGGTATGCGCTTGGTCGCAAACACCCACTCTCGGCCTAGTGTCACACCTCATTTCACGCGAGAAATGCATGAGGCGGGCGCTAGATCCAACCCATGCGACCATTAGACTTTGGTACCTGGCGCTTGTGCCTTGTCAAATCGGAGACTTGCTGTATGTCCTTGTGCAACCTTTTTCTCTCCCATGCAGGCAGCATGTGGGGGGCCACCAAAACAGTCACAACAGAAAACGGGCGCGCTGCGGAACCGAAGGAAAAATAAAACGACCTTGCTATCGACAAAATGAAAAGATCAACAGTTCACGCACCTTCGTTGTAGAAAAGGGAAATTGCGAACAGCCGTCATAACCAACGAACAGAGTAGTCAGTCGCCAGCAAATTCGAGCGGATGGGTACCTACTATGGGAGTACCCTCTGATGCCACAATCTCCCTGCCTATCTCGCCATATCGGTGACGGTGACGATTGGGATATCTAAGCCCTTTGAACTGGCAATGACGATATAACAAGGCCGGCACTGGCAACCCACTGGTAACAAAAAGTCGTTGACCGGGTGTTCTGGGTTGCCTTTTCGCTTCCTCACACATCTTCACACACCTCTGCAACCCAGCAACCAAAACCAGCAACCAAAAAGTCTAGGTTTCTCGAGATTGGTGCGTGCGATGCGATTGATGTGTTGTGGAGCAGGCGAAAATAAAACTATTGCCTGTTGTTAGTCAGAAACACACGATTCAGAAGATTGCTTACTCTGGGTCCAAAGGAAACCAAAAGAGATTTTTTTTGTTTTATTGACAAATGTCTCAGTGATGGTGGTGGTAAGGACAATTTTCCGCTCGCACACCGCTGGTATGTCACGGTATATTTGGTGGTAAGTGGCATAATCTTGTTTCTTTGGCACCATCTTGGCCCTATCGAATCTTGTGCCGAGGAACAATCTGCTGTTGTGCCTGCCAAGAAACGAGCTACCCGTTCGCCAAATCCACTTCTTCTCTACAACTACTACTCTGCAGTAACTACACGAGCTAAAACGTTTGTTGAAAGGGGAAAAAAAAAAGAAAAATTGTTCACGGCAGAATAGAATAATTGTTGAAATGCACTTTCCCAAGAAAAGATGAGAGATAAATAAGGTAATAGAGAAAAGACAACCCAGCCGAAACGCCACGCCAGATGCATGTATACCACCCCACCCAGAGCCCACCGAACATGGTACCAAAAAAGCCAAAGAGAGAGTGAAAATGTGAGAAAAAATGTCAGGTATAGACAGAAAGAGCGAAATATAGAGAAGGGGGAACAGTGATGAGCAAGCAACGAAGAGGGCAATTAATAGTCGTAGAGTTGTTCCTACCCCTCTACTTGTATCCCTACGGGCGAGTCCCATAACCTGCGAGCAATGTCTGCAGGGGTTTCTCTCTCAGACCGTGAGTGGTGCTCATCGTGCTCGTCATCGTCGTTGTCGCCTTCGGCTTCGCCCATGTGGAAGCTGACTCGAGACTTCCTGCCCGCTGTTGGGTGCTCTGGCCCTGCAACGATGGTAGCATCGCTCTTCTTACTAGCAATGGAGGCGGCGTTGGAAGGACCTCTGCGATGCCCGTTGACACCGCCATTGGTGTGTTGGTGTGACGCACTTGGTTTCGACTTGTTCGGTCTCCCGGGTAAATAGCCTCCATTCATTTTCCGCAGTCGTTCGAGACCTGCATCGAGAGGGTTTTGGAAGCGACGTACGACAGCCCATTCCTTGTCGACAAACTCAAACTGCTTGCCGGCGTGCGGGGTGCGCATGGCTTGGGCACGACCTGTGGGCAGCAGACCGGGTAGGTGGGGCTGTGAACTGGCTTCGATGTTGGAGAGACCGCGTTGTAGCCACAGTTTTTGTTGTGTCCTGCTTTGGTTCAGTGCTGGGTCTGGGGTGATTGCACCCGAGCCCGACGGGGTTGGTGGCTGCTTCTGCGAGGCGAAGTTGGGGGTGGACTGGTTGCGATAGAGGTCCGACTGTTCTTTGCGCGTCTGGGCTTGCGATATGGTGCGAGAGTGGCCTTTGGCGCCCTGTAGGAAGCCCGACTGCTCGGCTGGCGTTCCATCCTTACTGTTGATGCCATCATTGGAGATGAAGCGCGAGACGACTGGTGTGTTTGAGCCTCCTGTTATAGACAGGCCAGCGTTTGAGGTCGACAAGCTCTTTGGATCGCCAGGACTCGGGTTCGCTAGAGCCGAGATGGATGAGACTCTCGGCGGTGCAGCGTTCAAGGCCGAGTTTCTTTCGAGCAGGCGACGTGCGATGGCATCAGCATCGGGCATGTGCTGCTGGGCTACCTGAGCATTGTATGATGAGGTCGGTGGTTGGTCTTGTTGGTTTTGTTGCGGGCCAGGTGTGGGAGGAGCTTGAGGAGCTGCAAAGTCTTTTGTACGGATGCTTAGGGAGGCGGGAGGGTTGGTAGGTTTGGTAGGTTTGGGCGGACTAGACGAGCCAACAGTGTCGCTGCCCGACGAGTCGACGGCGGCTTCTTCGTCGGCGAGCTGGCGGGCGTAGGGGTTCAGCTTGGGATCCAGGACGACCGAGTTCTGGCGAGTGTTGTTTCGCGTGTTGTCGCGCGTCGTGTTGGGCGATGCCGAAGCGCTCCCCTCTGTCCATTGATCGTCGACACCCTCCATGCCTGCACCGTCATCATCCTCGTCGTCGTCGCCCACGTCGAACGATACCTGGGCAGCCTTCGGCGCCGGACTCTTGGATCTCTTATAGGGTTGTGTGTGAGCGCGCCGAATATCGGGTCGCTGGTGCTGGCTGGTGGTGCGGCCATGTGCAGTGGTCTTCGCAGCACTAAGACGAGACAATTGGCCACTGGAGAGGTTTTTCTTGAGGCCAGCGTGAGAGTGGTTGCGCGGGAGATGGACGGACGTGTTGTTACGCTTCATGTTGGGCCGGGCCGGGCTGGGCGGTACGAGAGTGGATTGGGAGGCCACCGAGGGCTGCTGTTTCGCTTTTGGCGTCGGGGGCTCGTCGTCGTCGTGCGGGCGCTGGTCGTACTGGGTGATCTTGATCTTGCTCAGAGAACGGTGGAAGCTGGGATTGCGCGACCCCATGCGGTTGTGATGGCTGACGACATGTCGCTGCGGCTTGTGGTGTGCGGCTTTGTGATGGGCTTTTGTCGTCGAGTCGCTCGGCGACTGGGATACGTGTGAAGAGTTGCTCGAGTGTCGGTGGGCTAGAGGAGGTCGCCTCTGCGGCAGTGGGCTCGCCGGCGCGTCATCACCGCCTGCCATGCTATCGGATACTGTGGTACGATCTAGGAAGTACCTGGTTGTTGATTGCTCGGGCTATGCCTACCAATGGCGGCATGCAGTGCGACAGGATGCGTTGGTTATGACGGCGTGGGCGTGGAGAGAGACAGGCCACCCCTCAGCAATTCGACAAACGCATCCGGGGTTGCCCGCGTCACCGTCTGTCAAAAGGTCATCAACAAGAGTCATGCATCTCGCTACGAGTCAAGTCCTTCCATCCTCTTTCACTCTCTCGTGAATGCACATGTGCTCTGAAAAGATCAATGGTTATGTGTGCGCCCTTGTAAAGAAATATATCCTGATCCATGTCATCGTCTCCGACAGCCCGGTTCGCCGAACGCCATGCTGACTTTGACATGTGAAGTACTTCCCAACCACCCTCCTGTGCATGCAAAACGTCTCACTTCAAGACATGACCTGGCTTCTGCGATATACATCGCTCCCTTCCAGTTCCCCAACGTATGCCGGTACTTCCATCTCTGCTGGCAATCCTGCCTTGTTGCCACTCTTCTTTGTCCTGACAGACGCCATCTCGTGTACAGGCTCACTAGCACACTCGCTGACTGTACCCAACCCACCCCCCGGAGAATTATCCTTCTCTTGAACATGCTGGTGTCCGCCCCAGTGTACGGTCTGTTGCTTGTTGCTCTTGCCTCGGCGATGCAAAACAAATGCTGCAATCGCACATAGTCCAACACCAGCGACCGCTCCCACCACGATGCCAGCGATCGCCCCTCCGCTCAGCCCTTCGGCTTTATTCGTACCCGCCGAGTTCTGTGCGTTGTTATCGGGAAGCGCCTTCAACTGATCAGTCCACGTCGCATTCCAGTATGGCGGATTTGCCATGGCTGTCAATCGAGTGTCGGTAGAGGCCAGTTTCGTGAGCGCTTCGGCCTTCATACCCGGTCCAGGAGCTTGTGCTAAAAATGTCCTCTGTGTTTGCCCGTGCTGTCCTAGGAATGCTGCTTGCAAAAACGCACGACCGAGGTGGTAAGGCGAGTTATCAGAAGGCACGTAAGAAGCACGAGGAAAGTACTGCGTTGGTGTGCTGGCTAGAGGGTAGTCCAATGTCAAATTCAAAAGTGCAAAAGGTACCGAAATATCCTCCAGTCCCGAATCCGTACTGAAAGAGAACTTTAGTGCTGATGGCGACGACATGATGTTTTTGAACGCTGGGTCCGTGGTGTTCCAAATGTAGTAGCCAATCTTTTCGTCGAATGTGACTGGAAGGAACGATGCGATTGTCGAGCATGTACTCTCCGGCAGGTACATGTACGGCACGCCAGGATTCGGCATCACTGTCAGAGAGTTGTTGTTGGCATTGCCACTACGCAAGAGATGCTTGGAATCAACTTTCGAAGAGTTCAAGAAAGGCCAACCGCCCGACGTGACTTCTAGGCTGAGCTCGGCGAGCAAGAAGTCGTCACTGTCCGAGACGAGGGGTGTACTGATGCATCGAGATCGATCGTAACCACCCAGGACAAGACTTCCAGAAATTGGAGGCCAGACAGAGCCCACATGAAGGCCATAAGAAACCGAGGGTATGTTTCCAGTCTGATAAGCCCGATTCAGGAACCGATCATACGCTACATGCGAGCCATTGCTGGTAGTCCAATTGAAAGTATCTAGTCCGGTCCATAAAGACAGCTGCGAACAGAGTTAGTCGGCTCACAAACCGAGATTCCTGAGATTCGTTCGACTTACCAAGCCAACGTCCATTGTATACCACGTATTGGACTTTGCTGGCGTGGCGGTAAAGTCGGAAGCGATGGTTATAGCAACCCCATCAAGGTAGTATGGTCCATCGGTGCGATCTGCTGACCACAGGACAATGCGATCAGTGGTAAGGACCCCTGGTCCCTCAAGCACCAGAGGCGCTATCGCTGCATCCCAGTCCGGAGCTTTTATGGAGGTATTGACCCAGTTGAAGAGTGAATGGGCGCCACTCTGTGTCCACATGCCTGTTCGCTGCAGCTGACAAGCGGAATTTTGCGAGTCGCAAGCACTGGCTTGTATGAACAAACTCTTTCGTGTCAGGGATGGGAAAAAGGTAAGACGCTGGTATTGTTCCATTAGATTCTTTTCGCAGGGGTCGAGAGTTAGGTATGATACTCACTTGCTCTGGATAGTCCACAAGTTGTATTATGGCATTCCACGGTCCTTGAGATCATGTTATTGGACATCACAAGATGAGCGCAGTGAAGGACG
The DNA here is from genome assembly GCA_019677095.1 of Aureobasidium sp. SLJ-2021a. Classification (NCBI taxonomy): domain Eukaryota; kingdom Fungi; phylum Ascomycota; class Dothideomycetes; order Dothideales; family Saccotheciaceae; genus Aureobasidium; species Aureobasidium sp. SLJ-2021a. Next base: position 7,094 of record JAHRBU010000036.1, read on the forward strand.
TACCATCAGGACCAGCTATGCTTTGTTAGCTCACGAAGAGAGATGTCAAAGTCCACTCACCTTGCGACGTATAGTTCAACACCCACGGATTCGCGCTAGGATTGATATTGCTCTGTGCAAGAGCTGAGCAGCAGAAAAGAGCACATGTAATGGTAAACGGAAGAAGCAAGGAACTTTGTCTTCGCCTGACATTGAATACTGGGTGTGTCGAAGCCATGACTATTTGAAGCTTGGCCAGAGGATATCTTGAGGTGACAGAAGATGGACGAGTAAAGCTGACGTCCTGCGGTCAACGCTTCATACCAGTTGCTGAAGTTGTACAAACACGAAGAAGTTGCGGGCGCGCTCGTACATCAATGATCAATGAGATTCGATCAGCACAGCCTGACATGGAACAACAGCTTGGACCACCGGTGAGACGTATAGGCTTGGTACGAATAAATCCGCCGGGCGCTTGTGTTCATTGGTGGATGATAGCCTTGCTGACGTGGCGGAGCTTGCGAGCAAAGTCGGATAACTATGGTTCCAAAGCTGCGACAAATAACAATCTTTATTTGGAGGATGCAGGATCTCACTAACCAAATGTTACGGGCAGTGTTCCTCGATCCAGTTGGGTGGGTTGTATAAGTTGCTTGGCGAAGGATGTCGAGTATTGTCGTTCTGTGAGCACGTGGACCTTCCTCCAGTGCTGAAACAAGCATGTACGAGATCAGAATTGCAACTGCTTTCTGAGATCCGCTGCCAGATCCTTAAAAACCTGCGCGCGCAAGCTATCCGGCTCTGCGACCACTGTAGGCTTTCCACGGTCTGCATCTTCACAGATGCTGGGGTGAAGGGGTATATCAGCAAGTAGCTTGATGTTCATCTCATCACACTTCTTGATAACACCTTCACGGCCGAAGATGGAATGTGTGGTGGAACAATTCGGACATGTGAATGCAGACATGTTCTGAACCATACCAAGAATCTACACGGAACGTAAGCTGAGATACGAAGCAGGATACACGTCGGATGTCGTACCGGCACCTTGACCTTTCGGAACATCTCGACACCACGGACAGCATCTTTGAGCGCAACATCCTGCGGTGTTGACACAATCACCGCTCCTGAAACATGTCAAAAATTTTCAGATATTATTGGATGTTACAACATACCATCGAGCTCAATCTGTTGCGTTATGGTCAGTTGTACATCACCGGTGCCTGGCGGAAGATCAAGGACGAGAACATCAAGTCCGTCCCATTCGACCTCATGCAGAAGTTGTTGAAGTGCCTTCATGACCATGAGACCTCTCCATACGATTGCTGACGTTTCCGGCACAAGATAGCCCATAGACATGGATTTTAGTCCATAGTTTGTGAGCGGAATCAACTGGTTGTCTATTTGATGATCAGCCATAACTCTCATGAACCTGCAGTAGTTCGAGAGGTCTCACTTGCTGATAGCCTTGGCTCATTTCCTTCGAGGTCGAGTAGAGTCGGTATGGAAGGTCCGAAGATGTCAGTATCAAGGACACCACTTCTCAAACCACTTCTCGCGAACGCAAGGGCAAGATTGACTGATTCTTCTTAGCCAGAGAATGGAGTTTGGTAACGGGTGGGATGCATACCGGATATCGTTGATTTGCCCACGCCACCTTTTGCTGAAGATACTGCAATGACCTTTTTGACATCTTTGATCGGTCGCTTCTCTGGTAGACCTCTTTGCATGCGAGCTCTCAAATTCGGCGGCGTGCCAGACCTCGGCAGTCCCTGTTGTCATTTAGACCCAGCCAACGGAACATCAGCTTAAACGTCAACATACCAACGGATTCTCATGCTGCAGCGTCCTCAGACATGAAAACAATCGTTTCTGCATCTTTGTAGAAATGTCAGTGACGACCGTCTTCTTGATGGGAGAAGGAGCGCTTCAAGACGTCATGACCAATGGGGAATCTTCGGCATCGGTGGCTTTCCTCCGAGGCGTCCGGCATCGAGACGCGTCCAAGTTCCCAGGAGACAACACGTCCCGTCGGTCTCGCATGGCCGCTTGATTGCTGCAGAGAACCACCATCGTCGCTTGTTCTGTTTGTTCCCTTTGTCGATGCGAGGCGGGAGATTTCTTATTATTAACCCACATGTCGTTGTTTGCGCAAGTAATGCTGCATAAAACGAGTCGATCCCGCAACAATGGAGACAGATTGGGATGAGGTAAGGCGTCGCCCAACAACTGCAATGCGATTCTGTATCCCTTGGACAGTTGCATTGTCAAAGATCACCATGTTCATTTGTTTTTCAGGTTGCTCGCGTTGTGCTTCCTCCGCCTAGTCCAAATGCTTTGAATACACCAATCAGCACATTTTCTTTTGATTCTATGCAAGAGCTGTTATGGGCTGCAAACGAATTTGTAAGCCATTCTTCCATCTATCTATGGGAAGCCAATCTTGCTCATCTCAAAACACCAGGGTCGAATAACATCTTTCTACGGACCCGAGCTGCAAAGATATACTTCCTACCGAGGCCATGCACCCGCCGAAGGACCCGTCAAGCAGATGCTCATGTGTGATCGTGGTGTCATATCAATAACAGCGAAAAGCGTACACCTGGCATCGCGGAAGGGGGTGACTCAATGGCATTTCAAGTAAGACTCTGACTAACTTGTTCTAAATTGAGCCAAACCTAACATTGTTCTAGTCAAGACGACATGAAAGATTTGCGCTGCATGGCATTCACCTCGAAAGGTGTACATGAAGTCTTGGTTGCCGGATGCCAGGAGACAATGTACAAAATCGACGTCGACAAGGGAGTTATTACCTCCACCGTATGTTTGTACTCTTTGTGCCTAGTGGACTCAACTGATCAGATTGTAGCTCAAAGCCGACGCACCGTATACCATGATGAAACGTGGTGGACAGTATATCTGTGCTGGTACAGCTGATGGCTATGTCCACTTCCTGGATCTTATCAACTACAAAGTTGCCAGGACATGGAAAGCACATTCGGCATTCATCAACGACATGGATGCCAGATCAGACATCCTTGTTACCTGCGGATGGTCTTCGAGGCCACAACACGGTTACATGTTGGACCACCTGGCCAACGTCTTTGATCTCAAAACACTCATGCCTCTACCTCCAGTCCCGTTCCCGCCAGGCGCCGCCTTTGTCAGGATGCACCCGAAGATGTCTACGACCTGCATGGTCGCATCTCAAGGTGGACTTATCTATGCCATCGACATCATGAATCCGGATGCGCCTAGTATGCGACATGCAAACGTCTTTGACACTCACATTACATCTCTAGACATAGCACCATCAGGGGATGCTTTGGTGCTTGCTGATGCCCAATGCGCTATGCACCTATGGGGGTCACCCAAAGGGATTCAGTTCACGGAATATGGCAGTCCGACTGAGTTTGCAGATCAACTCGCACCTGCACCACCCATGGACTGGTCACCGGATGTGTGAGTATTGCTTCTGTCTGAGAGGATTACACGCTGACTGTTAGCAGCCCTCTGAATCTGATTGGCATGCCATACTACCGAGAGATGCTATTCTCCGCCTGGCCTAGTCACCTTGTATCTGAAGTTGGAGCGCCGCCAAGCAAGATTGATGCTGGTATACTCGGCTCATTGAAACGATCAGACATTGGAGGATATGCACCTTTCCCGCGTAAGACCCGAAGATATCAGTTTGAAGATACCAGGGCCGTTCAAAGAGCACATGACACACTCTCGGCACCTCGATTCCTCAGTGAACGACAGAAGGATGAAACACAAGGTCACGAAGGCCCAAGACGGATGTCGGATGCAATCGAAGCTCTGGGCGATCTGGCTCTTGGTGGTGCAACGCGAAGAGACGTCCCAGTCATGTATCGAAATGTCGAAATCAAATATAGTAAATTTGGTGTAGACGATTTCGACTTTGAGTGGGTCTTTCTTACGATATCTTGGTTTGCTTGTTACTGATATGATGCAGGTACTACAACAAGACAAAGTACTCTGGACTGGAGACTCATATCGCCAACTCATACACGAACCCGCTCTTACAGCTTCTACGCTTCACACCAACGATCCGCAATCTGGCACTCCATCATACAGCCACGTCCTGCCTCTACGATAATTGCCTGCTCTGCGAGATGGGCTTCCTGACAGACATGTTAGAGAAAGCTGCGGGTATGAATTGTCAAGCAAGTAATTTCCTCAAGGTCTTCAGCAGCTTATCTGATGCATCAACTCTGGGTTTACTCGAACAATTTGCCGCCGCCAACAACCCACTCTCTGTCACGATACAAGCAGCAAACAGATTCTTGCTCAAGACGTTTTGCGATAGCTTCCGACAGCTACCTCCGCACAACAGGCACATGGAGCAATCCCTGACGACAGGCGCCTTGCTAGCAATAAGATGCGGTCATTGCGCTAACGAAATGCTCAAGCCTGGTGAGACTCTTGTTCACGATCTGGTCTATCCTCCGAAACCACTAAAACATCACCCACGCATGGCTCCGCCGAGACCAGCGTTTTCTCAAGTCCTCAAAGCGAGTGTTGAACGTCAAGATCAGACTCGAGGCTGGTGTGACCGATGTAAGCGATACCAACAACTCAGCACCCGCAAAACCATCCAGAGCATTCCCAAAGTTCTGATGGTCAACACGGCCATTCACTCGCCAGATCACAAGCAGTTATGGTCGACCCCTGGATGGCTGCCCCAGGAGATCGGCGTCGTAGTCCAGAACGGACAGTTCTTCTGCTACGAAGGCTCTGACCTCAAATACCACCTGCAGCGTGGTTTCTACGATATCATGGTGTATGAGCTTGTTGGTATGGTCGTTGACATTAACAGTGCAGACAACCAAAAGTCTCATTTGGTGTCATTGATTAATGTGGCACCGTCTTCGCCTGATCCAGCTGATCAAGACCAATGGCATCTGTTCAATGATTTCCTCGTCAGGTCTACAACTTCTGAAGAAGCTCTTCGATTCGATATGAATTGGAAACTACCCTCCATTCTTACCTACCAAGCCAAATCAGCATCTCACGTCATAGATGACTCTTGGAAAGAGAACCTCGATCCATCTCTACTTTACTATCTACCAAGAGGACCGCACAAATCACCCGACCCAACAGTATTGCGCAATCTCAATCCGACGACGGAGCTTCCTCGTGCTGGCATGCCTTGTGCGATTGATGCCGAATTTGTCGCTCTCTCCAAAGCCGAGATTGACATCAAAGCAGATGGTACGCGGGAGACTGTGCGCCCGCCTCGACTTGGTCTCGCGCGTGTATCAGTCTTGCGAGGTGCAGGTCCATACGAAGGTCTACCTTTCATTGACGATTACATCGCGAGCTCGGAGCCTGTGGTTGACTATCTGACCGCATACTCGGGCATTAGTCCGGGTGATCTCGACCGCGCCGTCAGCAAACACAACTTGGTCAATCTGAAGATAGCCTACAAAAAGCTATGGCTATTGCTCAATTTGGGGGTTGTGTTCGTCGGCCACGGCTTACCCAAAGATTTCCGCATCATCAACATCCACATTCCTCGAGCGCAGGTTGTTGACACGGTTGATCTGTTCTCACATCGCCTCCGCAGTCAACGTCGTCTCTCCCTACGTTTCTTGGCTTGGTATCTACTCAGGGAAGAGATCCAACAAGACGCTGATAAAGGCCACGACAGTGTTGAAGACGCCCTCACAGCACTCAAGCTCTGGCGCAAATACCAGGAATTCATGGACGCTGGCATCATCGAAAGCATGCTCGATGACATTTTCGACCGCGGTAGAGAGACGAACTTCAAGCCGCCGTCAGTTTACAAGACAGAGAAAGACACGGGCGAGTGGAGACTCGAGACACCAGGACACATGAGTGTGCCAGGCACCCCGGCTAGGAAGACGGTGGGACCTGCGCTTCTTGGAGGATCCAGCCAGACTCCGCCGATCAAAAAGGATATCTTTGGAAGCCCGTTAAGGTAGAGGTGTCTCTAGACTTGTAGATAGACCATAATTGTTAGCCTATCCTTTGATCAAAACCAAAATCACATTCCATTCCAAGATGTCCCAGATTTTATCGATGATGTTGATTTGCTTCCAGGCTGCTTTGGTACCAAGCATAAAATCCTGCCCAACCGACATCTCTAGACCGACAGTGATATGGCTATGGGTTTTCAAACGCCGATGTCGCATATGAAAACAATACCTACTACCTCACAACACGCATCGTTCTTGCCATCGACTTGTGTTACATTCTAGAGCTTGATTATCCAAGACAGGGTCACCATCCGGACAGAGTCTCGACACTTTTTCACTTCTTTTGAGACAGATTATCCAGACTCTAGAACACTCATCCGTGGTACTCAATCCATGCGATCTTCTGATAGAGAAGTGGTTTGATGAGTTACCCAACTCGATCGTCAGTCGAACCAGCTGCCTGAAGCTCTGGCGACCACAACCTCCCCTCGCGACTTTGCCTCGTCACTTCACTCGCAACACAACAACAACAACAACAACACCCAAAAAAAAAAAACTCCAACACTATCATCATCTCATCTCCGAGAAAAGCAAGGAAACAATCAACTCGAAAGACTGCAATCAACGCATTCGGTATCCGAAAGAACCCAACCTCAAACCTGCGTGCGGTTGCAAGATCCCAGACGGCGAATTATGTCTCCATCACCAATACCATCAGATGCCACCACAAACGCAGACGTCAACCCAAACACAAATATCATCACCAATGCAGAAACAACAGCAGAAGCAGACGCAGAACAAGAAGTAGAGGCGGAAACAGAAGAAGAATCACTGCACCAAGAAATGCCCATGACAATGGCCGCGTCAGTGGTATTGGACCATCTGCCCCGCGACGCATACACGGCGCTCTCGAATGCAGGACTCTTGGACAAGGAAAAGAGTATTTGGATATTTCCCTATTCCCTCTTCCATCCTCTCACCTCAACACCCCTCCTCAACCTCTCCCCCCAAACCCTCCTTGTCCAAGCCACTGATGTTTGACAATAACAGTCCTCCTCCACTTCCGCCCCGGCCCCTCAACCCCTCCTTTACGCGGCAGCAACAAATACAAAATGTCCTCCTCCCTCCCCTTCTCCGCCGTCATCAAATTCCTACGCAAGAAACTGGGCTTGCAAAACCACGAAAGCGTGTTTTGTTATGTGAACAGCGTGTTTGCGCCGGGCATGGATGAAGGGGTGGGGAATCTGTGGAGGTGCTTTAGGACGGGCGAGGAGTTGGTGGTTGGGTATTGTGTTGCTGAGAGTTTTGGTTAGGTGGCCTATGGCGAAGTGAAAGGAGGAGGCAGAGAGTGGTATGGTAAGAGTATGATTAATCTGAAGAATGTACATCGCCAATGAGGGTATATACGCAACAACCCAAAACAGCACCAAACGCCGCGCAAGAGAGATCCTACACCCCAGTCTCTTCCTTCCCCTCGTCCTCGGCCACCAACTTTACAAACTCGGCGAGTTCGGCCTGGGGCATGGCGTATGTGTGCTCGACGGCAGGGTACACTCGACTCTTGACCTCGTCCTTGTACTGCTGGATCGCCCTCGACGACTCGCCCCACACGTCTCCGTACTTTTTGACAAACTTGGGGAGGAAGCGGCCAGGGGGGAAGTTGCCCAGCATGTCGACTTGAACCAGCACTTGGCCCGAACAGCCGTTGCCCGCGCCTATGCCAATGGTGGGCACGCGCAGCTTCTTGGTCACCAGCGTTGCGATTTCAGCTGGTACGGCCTCCACGACCATTGCAAAGGCACCCGCCTCCTGTACGGCCAGAGCGTCTTGCAGCAGCTTCAAAGCGCTCGCTGTCGTCTTTCCCTGGACTCTAAAACCGCCGAGGGAGTTTTGGCGTTGGGGGGTCAGGCCGACGTGGGCGAGGACGGGGATACCGGCGGAGGTGATTTTTCTGATGGTGGGGGCCATTTCGGCGCCGCCTTCGAGTTTGATGGCGTGCACGCGGCCCGTCTTGACCATGGTGATTGCGGATTGGAGGGCTTGGTCGGGCGAGATTTCGTACGTGCCCATGGGGAGGTCGCCGACCTGGTTGCGCTTCGGTCAGTGGAAGGGAAGAGGAAGAGAAAAGGAGGCGCAACACACGATAAAGGCGGATTTGGCACCGCGGGCGACGCTACGGCAGTGCAGGAGCATTTCTTCCATGAGGACTTCGCTTGTGTCGTCCATGCCTAGGGCTACCATGGCCAGCGAGTCGCCGACGAGGACCATGTCGATGCCTGCCTGGTCGGCGACGTGGGCCGAGGGGAAGTCGTGGGCGGTGATGACGGTGATGGGCTCGTTCTTGCGGTACAGCGACATGAGTGTGGGTAGCGTGACCTTTTTGCGAGCGGGCGACGACGAGCTGCCGAGGGGAGAGTGCGACGAGCGGCGGATGCATTGGACAGGCTGGAGCGCCCTCGCCAGTGCTGTCGGGCGCACGACTGGACGAGCGATTGGTCGCATGGCGCGAAGCATGCTGGCGGCGATAGACATGGTAGCGGCCGTTGGTATTGTCGTTGGGTTTCGGCGACGGCGAGATCGGAGAGATGATCAAGGACGCGCGCTGCGAGGTCAGGACAAAGAGAAAGAATGGAAGCGTCGTGTCGTCGGGCTCCTCATCTCGCACTCATCCCTTTTTGATTTCCAATTGGCATACTGGAATATTCATGCGAGGCTGTGAGAACATGGACACTGGCACATCTTTTTCTTGCCCCGGAGTCAACAGATCGCCCGAGACCCAACCGCCGGCCGAGGCTTCGCGTGCCGTGAACACCCCCACCTGCCGAGGGCCCCAGGGGTAGGTATCCGGCAATCATCCACCCTCGGATACTGGCCAGCACTTAGCGCTGAGAGTCCATGCAAACTGAAAAACCAGTGATATATGCCGAGGGGTATCCGGCAATCAACTCCGTCTGATCTCCTTCGCCCCCTCCACATCTCAAACAACATCCACAGGACACGATGGAGAAAGCGGACGGCTTCATGCAACGTTGATGTTGTTCGTTTAGTTATCCGAGCTTGTCTTCAACCTTGGTCTCATCCCGAACCAACTCTGCAGCCCAGCAACTCGTCGACTGTCCTTTCCAAAATTACCTCCTCAAGCATGGCTCTCATGAACATTTCTGAGGCTCTCTTCAAAACTAGAAACTGCCCATCGAACCCATCAGATTGACCTCAAGTCTTCAGCTGCCACTCGAGCTTGCGAATCTCGGCCTCAGCCCCTTTGTTCTCCTCCTCCTAGCGAGCAATACTCTCAGTAAGCCAATCGTGACCATCACAGTAGATCGATCCAACACACTGGTCAATCTCTCCAGACTTGAGCTCCTCCATCGACTTGACGGCTTTGTGGTAGAGTCGGTAGTTCTTCAACTGCCGCTTCTTGCACTCGTTGGCCTGTTCCATGTCGTTCTTGCGCTGTTTGATCTGGCCTTGGAGCTGGATTGTCTGTCAGCTGATATCCAGAAACCTCGAACGCGGCTAGTCGTACCAAGTTGATCGACGTCTGGACAGCGTATTGGACCGCCTTGTCGAGTTTCTTGACGGTCGACTCCATCTTCTTGCTGCTCGCTTCAAGCGCCTGCTTGGTTTGCTCGAAGTGGTAATTGGTGGCTCTGTAGCATTCTTGTGCCTGAGTGATGGAGTTTGTGGCCTTTTTGAGAGTGCGGCGGACGTCTTCCATGCTTGCTTCTGATCAGCACATTGCGATATAATGGTCTCTCGAAAGCTTACTCTGTGAAGTTTGACGAAGACTCGATTGTGGCGGCTGGATGGTAGAAAAGGAAAGAGCAGCGAGGGCTGAATGCAAGTTATAAATGGTGGAAACTTGTGAATATGAAAGTGAGAAAGGCGAGCTTGTTTCCTGTCGAACTACACCTTGAATAACACCAGCACGCTATGCTTGACGCAAAAACTGAGACTCAAATCAAGCTTTGCGGATTCCATTCTCGATCGAGCTCCGGCCAGTCTTGCACAGCTTGGAAATCACATGTAGCCATGCTCACGGAATTGCAATCCCAGTGTCTCACTCTCAGTTGTCGTCGTCAATCTCCATCTTGACCTTGAGGTTTTCGATCTCTTTTTTGATCTCGACGTCTCCAGTCTCCTCCTTGACCCCCACCTCCTTGTTCTCAGCAGCGTCAACCATTTGGGCCAAGAACTCGAGCGGGCCGCGAATTTGTGCCAAAGTATTGGTCATGAGCTTCTTCTGAGCAACCTTTAGAGTGTCCAGCTTGCGGCCGATTGTCAGAGCAGCTTCCAGCTCAGGCGCGGGTCCATCTGGCAAGCTAGCATCGCTTTAGGAACCTTAGATGGTGACACTCAAGACCTCTCCGACTCTGTTCAGGAGAGGAATGATGTCAGCGGTGTACTTCGATATGTCAGTCAAGTTTCGGTTAAGCGATGGGAGGAACGTCTCACGTGTTTCATCTCTGTCTCGATGGTTGCTTTTTGGACGAAGGCCTTGACCAAAGCTGCTGCAGCCTGCTGGGCAATGGCACTGGGAGAATCCATTCTACAGTGTGATCAGAGAACTGCTGTATGAGCGAGGCATGTAACGCACTTGATGCAAGCGCTAGTCGAACCGTGGAAAGATCTCTACTTGGAGGTGGTGATGGCGCCGACTTTGCAAGAAGCAAATCCAGATGGAGAAGAAGAAGAAGAAATTCCTGAGCTGGCACGAGTGCAAGAGAAAAGCCTGAGTAGCTTGAGGCAAGTCAGAGTGAGCAGTCACGACCCCCGCTAGTGTGTCTGCCTCAACAACCCGTAACCAAAGCAGAAAGTGCTGCCCACCACTCCTTCCAACCGAACCCAGAGCTGCCAAAAGTACAGGCTCTATCCGTTCCTGAGCAGACTGTTTCCCTGGTTCAGGTCACGTCAGAGCAGGTCAGTACATATTCCACAGTCGTAGTCTGTCTATATCGACAAAACAGCAAACGAGGACAAAACTTTAGACCACAACGATGTAGTGGGAAGTAACAAAGGTCTCTCAATCTCGAATTCTCCATCTTGCACATCGTTCTAAAAACGATATCGCAGTCAAAGCATCACAGCCTGCAGGTCCAAGTGTGACGCCCTCACCATCCTACTCCTTCAATTTTTGCTCTCACGTTGCTGCTGCTCCCACATCTCCTTACATTCGTCTCCGAACCTCTGGGTTAGCTGTAGGATAAAGGCGCTATCTTTGGCAACCATGTCGTCGACTTTCTGCAAGATCTCGAGCACGCTTCCGTCGAGATTCATAGAGTGCATTTCGTAGTCCTTGCACAGTTTGTTGATGTTGAGGTATTTGTCCTTGAGCGCTCCAACGTGCTCATCAATGAATTAGATGTGAGCGCCATGGGTTTTGATGACCTGGTTCAACTGTAGAAGGTTTAGTATCGAGGAGAGGTTGTGAGGCAGAGGGACTTACGCTCAAGAGACGACCTAGTTTGATTCCTTTTGCGAAGTATTCTTTTTCGGCAGCTGAGGCGGAGTTTAGCGTAGGGATTGGCAATTCGATGAATCCCTTCATCCTGGGCCATGATCAGAAAAAGTAGTGTGTATCAACGCAAGACTTACGTGAGTGCGATGCAGACAAAGCCTGGAGCCGGGAGGTAAGTGATCGATGTTGAAGAGATGGTTGAGGTCTTTTCTGAGTCGTGTTCGAAGGAAGCAGAAGAGCCGTTGGGTTTGAAGTCGCGATTGCCGGGTTTATATGCAGGATGCCGTTTGTTCCTTCCACGCTTGTTGGCTTGCAAAAGGCAAACACATAACTTGTCTTGACGTCTCAATCTACCTCAACAAACGAATCAAACGAAAAAGACGAGCGAAACATGGTCTGATGCGAGAAAGATCCATTGGCTGATCGTAGTCTTTCGAAACAAGACAGTACTGAGCAAACGAGGACAAACCTTGGAGACACGATCGTGCTGAAGACACGTCTTCCAGCCTCTCGACCATATCGTTTGGGTCTTTCATTACAATCATTTCAGAGCGAGCAAGCACATATTTGCAGTGGTGAAGGTAACATAGGTCTATTCGCCTCTCCATACTACTCTTCATATATCGCCATGCCGTTCAAGACATACAATACAGACTTACGTGGGTGATTTGACCGTTTTGAGCTCCTCTCTCGTATGCCAATCTTTCTCTAGTGGCTGTGACTTCCTCGAATCTGGAGGCTGTGTATCCTTCGACTCTGGCGATTGCGCCTTCTGGGACATCAGCGACAGACTCATCCATCCTGGACTCTAATCAGAAAGAGTGTGGTTTAGACCAGCTATAGAACTTACTTGGTGAAAGCGCGATGCTTAGAAATCAGATCGGTAGTAGTTGCTCTGAGGGGAGCCAGAGAGTTGTGCAAGATTCCAGGTTGCAAAGTGACAGAGATGTCCAAAGCTTCGTGGTCGGGCGAGAGTGCCCCAGTCGTTCACTTGTTTCCTCTGCAGTGAAGGGTGATGGACATCGAAGAAAAAACACCAGTGAAACAAAGCTTTGGGCTGACAGGTCAGATAATCCATCACTTCCAACCAGCCCCTAAAATGGGAGCAGTGATCATGATAGCATTCATGATGGCTTTGGTGTTACTCAAGCTTTAGGATAGTTGTATAGCATATCCAAATGATTCATCCTCATATACTCAAACAATGCTAGCCATGAACCCGCAGATCTTCGTGGAAGTGTTTGTCTGTCAGGCACTACACTATGCAGAATCATCTCTAGAGGTAGTTCCCACCTCCTCCATACGACCCTTGTACAAGTGCTTGAGAAAAGCAACATCCTTCATAAATATCTCCTGCACGTTACGCATAATCTCAATCATGGCTTTGTTGGGATCTGACGAGCGGCCCTCGTAACTCTCCCACATCTTAACGATCTTGCCCCAATCTTGGTCGCTGGCATCAACGTGCTTAGCTCCACTTTCCCTTAGAGCAGATTTATCATGGCCAACAGTGTAAGTACGATCTGAGAACATATGTTTGTCCTTGAAATAGAGCATGCTAAGTTGCCAGAGGAACTTGGAGAAGCTGTTATGACCGAAGTTGTAGTAGTGGCCGCTGTACCAAAGCTTGATGAAGTGGATAGAGTACTCGTTCGTGACGCAGTCGTAGATCCTGTGACAGACAAACTGACGCGGGCAGATGGTGAAGATGGTGTTTCTTTGTCCAGATTCAGGGATTCGTTGAACGACGCCTGTAGCACCTCCCTGAGTGCGGGTGCGGCTTCTCCCACGTTAGTGAAAGTTGCTATGGCCCGATCGGCTCCGGGTGCAAGAATTGCAACCGCATGGTTGAGGTTATTAGTTCCATCATGTATGAGATATCGTCCGCCATACCGTCGGTCTGTGTAAGTGTACCAGGCGCCCGGTGTATATGTTCCACCCTTGAACAGGGGAGTGTGTAATCTCAGGAAGGAACGAGCGGGCAGTATCTTGGCATCAATCTCATTCAGTGCATCAAGATGCATCTTCAAGAAGCGTGAATAAGAATACATGTCGCAGTGGACAGTCCCCGCTGGGCCATAGAACGCGGGATTGTCGGAGTCGTTTCTCAGGGGAGAAACAGGCCGAGGAGGGTCGCCAGCGACATGCGGCCATGGATTTTCAATTGCGCTTGGAGAAATCTCGGGTGGTGTACCAAAGCCACAACCGGTCATGCTCAAGGGCCCCCATAAGGCAGACTGGATAAAATCTTCCCAGGCTTTTGTGGCATGTTGATCAATAATATGGCCGAGGATTATGTAGTTTGCGTTCGAGTAACTCCAAATGGTATTCGGGGTAAAGTCAGGTTTGTTTGAGAGCAGTTCACTTGCAAGTTGTTGACGACTCGCAACTGCAGAGAGGCTTTTGTTGTAGGTATTCAGAGTAAACCACTGGGCGGCCTCTTTCCGAATACCAGAGTAGTGTGTCGCGAGCACCTCTAAGGTTGTTCCACGGTGCTCAAGATTCATGACATTTGCGAGAGGTGGCAAAGCTTCCTCTAGAGTCGTGTTCCATGCCAACGTGCCGTTCTGCACCAAGATTGCTATGAGTGTGGCTGTCATGGCCTTCGTAAGAAATCCCAGGTGAAACTTGTCTTCGGGGGTCACCACAGTTGGATTACCCCTCTTGCGTATGCCAGACACTACCCGTCGAAGTTCATCGTCCGATGAAACTTCCAAGAGCCCTAGTGCAGGAAGATTGTAGTCATCACGAATTTCTCGGAGGAAATCGGTAGATGTCCTTTGAGCGAAGACTGTATGGATAGATCGACTAGGTAGATTAGTAACGTGCAATGTTCGCTTCATGCATAGAGGAATTGGGTCAACTTACAAGTAGCTCAGTAAAACTCGCCAAAGGAACCAATACAGAGTATACATATGTAGATAGGGAACAGGAAATGCTGTGAGGAACCTACGAGCTAGAAGTGGCTGTGTGGGCGTATTCACAATTTTATGCCAACCTACACTAGGAGTGCACTGCAGTGACACCAGGTACGTAGAATAAGCCTTTTTCAGCCACATTGATCCTCGCATCGATTTCAGCTCTGTATTCGGCCAAGTCCCTGGTCAAAAGTACCTACCGAACCAATCATAATCATGTTATTTCAGGATCTCGCAACGTGGAAGAACAGGATCCATGCAGAAAGAATCGGCACATCCAACAGGACTGATTTGCAAGCTCGAGAACCAGGTAGACGGGCTGACTCGAGACGTTCGGACCTTGCGGTGATCTCTAACATAACAGCTTGAGCTCGGCGAGGTTGGCAAAGACTCATCAGAACAGCTGATGTAAGCTTGCGTAGGTGGCTCATATACAGGGAGACAGAAAAATGCCAAGACCTTACACATATTCCTACCGTTTCCAACAAGCAAGGATCCAGCTGTAGCGGCTCCCCAGAATAGGCAACAGGCAGAGCTAGAGATGTCTTGGAAGTTCTTGGTATGCGCGTCTTCCACGTTCTGACCAATCGCTTAGCGGAGTCGAGCATGGAAGCGCATACATCTCTGGTTTTAGGAACATGCATGAAATCAGCGCACAGTGCGCCGCAAGGACCTCGACCGCAGATGTGAGTTAAATCAAGCTGTAGAATACCTCTGATCAAGCCATATAACCACGTCGCTTCCGCTCAATACCGTCTCAAGTACACAGTGAAAGATCTCGTTATATTGTTAGCTTTTGATGCTAGAACTCGAGACCCACGCTTAGCAAAATCATGCTCATGGCTCAGCCAATCCAATGCCTCACGTTTCCTTCTATCTTGCCCCACTTCCTCTTCATCACCACTATAGCTGCCAGCTACCAACCACCGATGTTACACAGAAGGGATGCCTTCGAAGTTACAAAGCCCGCAGCTGGCGACACGGTATCCACTCCATTCTCCAAACGAGATGATTATGTTCAGCTTGAGTGGACTGTTGCGGCCAACAGAGCCAATCGTCCTGTAGCTATCAGTCTTCGAAGAGGACTAAACGTCAGCGAACTAGAGACCCTACAAGTTGTTACTGGTATGTCGCTTCTACTTCCACTATATCATCAGAAGTCAATCAT
Organism: Aureobasidium sp. SLJ-2021a; assembly: GCA_019677095.1. Classification (NCBI taxonomy): domain Eukaryota; kingdom Fungi; phylum Ascomycota; class Dothideomycetes; order Dothideales; family Saccotheciaceae; genus Aureobasidium; species Aureobasidium sp. SLJ-2021a. The sequence goes on from JAHRBU010000036.1 coordinate 22,580, forward strand.
GGATATCGACTCTTGTAGGAAATCATGGGGTAACATACACAGCTGGCACTCCTAACAATGGCTCTTTCAGGTGGTACCCCCAAGTCTCTGGCCGCTTTGATGATACGCTCTATCGGGGTCATACGGATAGTGCTTGCAACTATACCCTCGAATTCAGGGTCTGGTCCGAGGTCTCATATTCGTCCTACTTTACCATCCTTAACCTTGAGAAAGATGGTGGAATAAAAGCAGGGTCTTGGTGTCCGGTTGATCACGCAGTCACCAGAGTTAGTAACGGTTCATGTAAGTACACTCAAGATTCAATGCAGCAGTCTCCAGAGTTGACAAACTGTGTCACAGATCTGACGGCGGCAGAAGAAGCCTCATCAGCTACCTCACCGCTTACCTCCACGTCTACCTCCAGCTCTAGGCCACTCAACATGAGTAGCTCAAGTAGCGGTATCACTTCCACAACCCTTGCTCTGGCCGTTGCGCTTCCAGTCATCTTCCTACTCGCCATATTTGCATTCACGGTTTTCTTTGGCGTACGGCGAAAAGGCTGGTTCCTTCCTGCCGCAACAAGAAAACAGCGTCAAGCAGAGAAAGAAAATCTGATGGAACTACCTCATGGCAAAGGGGGTGTGGTGATCAGTACCGGGAATAGAGAAGTAGCACAGGCAGAAAACAGAACGGAGATCGATGGACAAGATCGTCATGTGCAATATCAAGCCGATGGAACAGAAATATATCAGTTGATGGGAGATGAGGAGTATAGAACGCGTAGGGCTTAGGATATCAAAACAATTCTACTCTTTTTCTACGAAGTCTTGTACTGCTCAAGTGTCCTAAAAGTCGGGATTTCCAGTACTTTATGCTCGCATAGCTTCTACAATGAAGAAAAATTAGGTGCCCAGATCTGCATATCAATATCTGCTAAAGTATGGGAGGCCATTGTGGACAATCTTGTGCCTGAGTGAGAGGTGGAGAGATACGAAACATGAATTTATGTTTGATTGACGAGCAGGTTTGGATGAGACAAAGCCCTTTGTTGCAGGACTTTGACCGCATTGGGGTGCAAAGTGCAGCTTGAATGGGGAGAGACATCGACTACACAAAGACAAAACGTATGCTGAACTTTGAAGGCAAGGCTGGCTGGAGCCATGACATGCATTGTGGAAACATCAGAAATTGACCCCTCAAGATGCTGCCCTGCAACCCTATGGTGGTACCTCGCCAACGCGGCTGTAAAAATTCAGTCAAGCTCTTCGCTGACCTCCCATTCTCTTGTATACGCACAAGAAGCTCCCAACTTTCAACTCCGAGCCCTCAATTCCCTGACCAATCTTAAGGATGCAGCCTCCAAACCACTCAGGGTGTCGCAACCTGAGGTGGTTCCCGGTATTCCGTGAACCACGAGCCCTGTCTACGAAAGAGGTTGTACCAAGTGGGCATGAGATCCTGATAGGTGACGCGCATCCAACAACGATCCAGCTCAGTGTTCTCGGTTTCGAATTCAGCTCGAACACCTCCAAGCATCTCCAGGCAGACCAGATTTACATAGCCTGTGCCTAGTTCATCTGCCGGTGGAGGAGGCCCGGAGATGATGGACTGCAATGCCTCTTCATCGACGTGGATGCAAAAGTTGTATCGTTGAGACCGCATTGCTGGGACGCCTTGCTCGCGTTGTGGAGCATCTTGTATCCATTGTCTGAAATGCTCGCGTACGGTGACGGGACTCGCAGCGTCGAGCAAAGCTTTGTCCTCGAAAACGTGATGGTTGAGACTCTCCATCATGTCAAGCCCATTGTAAAATGTCAGCGACTCCCGGTTGTGAGAGCTGAGGCGCGACATGAAATTCGCCCAGTCGTTGTCACTTGAGTAGGTGCAGCGGTAGATGACCCAGCCCCAGATCTTGTGATTGTCTTCTTGGAGTTGTCGCTCGATCTTGTCGGCTTTGTTGCTTTCTGTCTCCATGTCGGGCTTTCGCCTCGAAGGATTTCGGACCCGTTGGGCGCGTGTTCGAATCCACTCTTGCAAGTCATCCATGGTCGGTCTGTGTAAGCGATGAGAACACGATAGATAGAGAAAGCTGCGGGATAACACGATGAGCTTAATGTCTACCAACAAATAATCAAAAGCCCTGGTTGCCGTAGCGACGTTGTCGTGTCTCTTCGCCGCATCTGACATCAACGCATCTCTTCAATTTCACTCCTCATGACCAACGCCTGATCATTGAGCTGCAAACTGCGTATTGATCAAGACCCTGACGTTACTCTGTGACAAGACCTCATTTTTAGAACCATGGGCTGGTCGCTAGTATGTTGCGCGACAGAACTCAATTCAGTAGTGAGGTGACATCTCCACACCTACTGGACTTTACTATTATTGATTGATATCAGTGTGTCGAGCTGGCGGGCATGACTTTCAATGTCAAGCTGCCCTGCCCTGCTGCAGTGTATTGCAGTTTCAGAGATGGATTAATGTGTAGCGTTCTAATCATGTGTATGCTAGGGGGTACGAGTAGTGTAATGCGCGATTCTCGTCAAGAATAGCAGTCCGAGTAGATTTGTCGCGTACAGGGTATTTTAATGTCCTTTGGAAAGCGTGCACATCCATGCATTTTCATGTGCGACGATTGCAGCAAACTATGCTGAAGGTGAGGCTGGGACTATGACATGATGATGGAAATATCGGAGAGTGACCGATCATTACTGCCCTCCAACACCACGGTACAACATCCGTCCGACTGCGAGTTCTCAATCAAGCTCCGCGATCCTTGAGGCTGGCCGCTGTAGCATCTATCGCATCGACAAACGTCGTCAGCTTTGTGATGTTGGTGACAGCCTCCATCTTCTCCAGCTCCCAACGAACAATGTCTTCGTGGAATTCAAGGACCAGCTCTGTGGTGCACTGAATGCCCCCCTCAGCGTTGTTATGGAGTCTGGGAATCAGGTCTCGTGTAAGCTGGATGTTTCCTTCACAACGCTCAATGTCGAGTTTATACTATGTTGAGGTTAGTGTGAAAGGCCAGAGCAGGGTGAAACTATACTTGCGACATACGATTTGGATCTCAGTGCCTGCGTGATCGGATACAAGTTGATGCCAGTGCTTGAATAGAGCCTCTTCAGAAGCAGACTGGGAAGCCTCCATGCTGGATCTGTGTCAGTACACTATCAGAAACTTGTTGCATGAGCTGTTACCCTAATCGCAAGAGAGGGGATCCTGGAACGAGAGGCAGCCGTTGGCAATCGCTAGACCTTTTTACGAAGTCAGAAAAAGGGAGACAGACCAATCTCAAGAAAACCAAAGCTACTTTCATCAGCAGACAAACAGAGAAGCTGCAGAAAACGACGATGTCATCTTGTCGGCAAGTCGCGCTCCGTGAAACCGGAGAGCATGCAACAAACCGTACAAACAGCCACCAAAACCATCATTGGAGAAAGGATGTATCAAGACTCAGTCTGTCGTGCTGTTGAGATTACGACACTACAAATCTTTGGACGAACATTGCTGTTTTCCCAGAATCAACCGCAATTTACCAAGCGGAAAAAGAAGACCGAAAGGGGAAGGGAACTGCCAATAATGCTTTTGCGAGAGAAAGAGAGGCATGGTGACCATCGCTGCCAGCTACTGCATGCTGGTCTCATCCGCGATCAGCAATCTCAATCAATGAACCATTCATCAGCCATAAGTTCTTCAACTGTAGGTCTCTCTCGAGGATCCATCTTCATGATTCTCCAGAAGAAGTCATGGTCTTTTTGAGATATATGGCCATGCCCTGAAAGCACCCGCCATGCATTTCTTATGCGTTCCGACCTTTCTTCCTGCATGGTATGCATCGCATATGCCATGACTTGGAGTTGGTCCCCATCGACTAGCTCACGGTACGGGTCTTTGAAAGGTCCGAAGAATTCGAGATGCCTCAAGAGAATTTCGAAGTCGTACATCGGGTCTTCGAAGGGGACGCCGTCGTTTGCAGGGCTGAAGATATGATAGTCGTTCCCAGCGACAAGACTGATGATCTTTGGAAAGCTCAGTCAATCAGTGACGGTACACTTTCGAGAGATGTCGCCAAGATATAACTCACCATCGTGCCAAATGACCAGATGTCAGTTGAAGTTCCCCAGGGAATGCCGAGCATAACCTCGGGACTTCGCCAACCTGGTGCTCCGATAGGGACACCCTCTTTCGCGTACTTGGAATCTGCAGGGAGTGTGCTCCCAAAATCTGCTAGCTGTATGTCTTCGAAGCGGGTACCAGAACTTCCATGGTTGATAAGAACGTTATCCGACTTGATATCTAAGCAAACTTGTCAGCGAAACAAATCTTGACAAACACAGTTGTTATTACCGGTATGGACGAAATTATCTTTATGAAGCACTTGTAGCGCCTCCAATACACATCTCGCGACACGTTTGATCTCAGGTCGACTGAGCCTTTGACGTTTTGATTCGGTACGAAGGTCGCTGTCAAGATGAGCCAGGCAGATGATAGGAGGATCTTTCGGGTCCTCAATCTCATCGACAAGAGGTCGGATGCAAGACGTGCGCCCTCGGAAGCGATTCAAGATATCCGCTTCATTCTGCAACCTCCAATGGCCTTCTACTGTTTTGAGCACAACTTTCTTGCCAGAATCATTCCTGAATTGGAGTCAATTACGTGTGTTGTTCTCGATTCGCAACTGGGTTTCCAGATTGCGCACCTAGCAAGAAACACAAATTCGTGGAGTGAGCTGAGCACATTGTAGGATGAGACTTTGCCCTTGACGACTTGACCAACCTTCAGAAGTGGATGCATGGTGGAATGGCAAGTTTTGTTCGAGGGTTCATGAACGCGAATTGTTGACATCCGCTGGGTGGTACGCGTGTTTGACGCGTTTGTATACCAAGTGCTGCAACCAATTGAAGTTGTTACCGAGTTCAGAATAATCTGCAAGCCATGCAGTGACCGATAGATGTAGAGGCATTCTGTAGATCACCTCACAACGGGAGTCACCTCTAGATTGCAGCAATGGTATCTCTCACATCGCAAAGCTTGTAATAGCAAGATTTGGCCTCATATCCATGAGGTCTTGCAGTTCCCAGGTAGTTGAGTGCAGTTGAATGTGGAGTCGGAAAGAAGAAAGCGGAGGTCAACGGCGGGGGATCTGCAATGCTCTTGCCCCTTTGAGCTTGCAGAATTCAGCTCGGGATTTCTTGGCACGAAGGGACAACGATCTTGCGGTTTTCACGATGCGATTTAAATCAGAGTGCTCTCTGGTAGGAAGCTCCGATGGAGGAACGACCGCTGTATCGCATAATGGAGGGCGTCAACGGCGTCATGAATCTCAAGTTTAGGTGGTGGACAGGAAATTCGCAGTGGATCCGGACACACTTTACTCATGACCTTCATGCATGCGATATTGCTGCTTGATTGCGGCAGTCGAGCGACACGAAACAATCAACAATCATTGGCTGGACGAGCTCTCACATGATATCCAAGGTCCATATGATCTTATCTCCGGTCGAAATGATAGAATAAGTCTCCTTTCCAGGTTTTAGGATTTGCTGTCTGCATCCTGCGTCTGTTGCTCTGACTTCTTTCGTCGAACAATGGTCCTCTCTCACGATGATGCGAACCATGACGCTCAGCATCCTGCAAAGGGCGACTTGCGTAAACTGATGAAGCAGTATGCTTTACCTGTCATTGCACCGGTAACAATGGATCTTGGTTCCGACAATGGTCTGGAAGCTACTCAGCAAGCACTTTCTGTCATGAACGATTTCAACACTGCTTTGACAACCAACGATGCCGAAGCCCTGGAGGGTTGTTTCCTCGCAGAGCAAGCATTCTGGAAGGACCAGCTTGCGCTCACTTGGCATCTGCGAACATTCATCTCCCCAGCCAGAATTACTTCTGCTCTGCTAGAGACCAAGCAGCAGAGGGACCTCACTGGAGCCTTCGAGATCACAGGCAAAGCAAGTCTCGTACACGTCGGACCTACTTTTGTAAGTCGCCCTTTATCTACCCAGTCAGAGCGAACACTATTGACTAGTGTTTGTACACAGTCGTTCATTACCTGCGAGTTTGCCTTCAAGACTGGATCACCGGCCGCCACCTGCAATGGGACAATATGGCTTCTGCCTGTTGAGATCTCCGACGTTGAAAAGAAGTTGGATATCTTGACCTGGAAGATCTGGATCTTGAGCACCAAACTCGATCATCTGGACGGATTCAAGGAAGACCAAACTCTGCTTCATGCTCCCAGTCAGCGCTGTAGCGAGCTTAGGACATTCGAGACTGATGTCTTTATCGTAGGAGGCGGCAATGCAGCTGCAGCACTCGCAGCGCGGTTGAAGGCGCTAGGTGTGTCCAACATCATGGCTGATCGGAACGCACACGTCGGTGACAATTGGAACTTGCGCTACGACTCCTTGAAATTCCATGTTCCAACCTCCTACTGCGGCCTCCCTTATTCGGACTATCCGCAGGAGCTCCGGGAGAAGGTGTTGAGGAAGGACGACTTGACAGCACACCTCAGGAAATATGTGCAGACCTTCAAACTCGATGTCATCAACTCTATCGAAATCCTCAAAACCACATTGGAAGAAGACGGAGGATGGAAAGTCGACTTTCAGACTCCCGAAGGCGCATATTCAGTTCTCGCGAAACATCTGGTACAAGCCACAGGAATCGGCTGCCAGGTACCCTACACTCCACCAATAACCGGGCAGAAAGCATTCAACGGTATCGCCATGCACTCATCACAGTACAAAAATCCCGAGAAGTTGAAGGACCAAGGGGTCAAAAGCGTCTGTGTCGTTGGATCGGCGAGTACAGCCTTTGACGTGCTCGAAGACTGCCACAATGCTGGACTCCAAGTCACCATGATCGTACGCTCACCTCAGTATCTGGTACCTCTGGAATACATTTGCCACGAACTCGGTCTTGGATCCTACGACTTCGGTGTCGAGGCAGCTGACAAACTGTTCATGATGATGCCCACGATAGTAGATAGTCAACTCGGACAAGGTCTTTTCGCGCAACTTGCTTCGCAAGAACCAGACCGCTACTCGGCGCTTCGAAATACTGGCTTTCCAGTCATCGACAGCCGAGACCCAAATGCTGCCTTGATGCACAATCTAATTGAACGTGGCGGTGGGCATTACGTAGATACCGGTACTACAAAGCTGTTGGCAGAAGGCAAAGTCAGCTTCCGCGCCGGTATCGAGCCCAAAGCATACACAACGTCTGGACTGCGTCTGTCAGATGACTCGACTCTGGATGCAGATGCCGTGGTCTGGTGTACAGGGTTTGCAGACAAGGACGCACGCGAGACAGTCGCTGATATCATGAAGATCTCGTTACCTGTGGATGCTACATGGGGTGTTGATGAAGAAGGCGAGATACGCGGTATGTGGAAGCGCCACTCCAAAGTCGACGATTATTGGTTTATGGGTGGTTTTACTCAGCAACATCGCTGGTATTCGAATACTCTGGCTCAGCAGATCAAGGCATCGCTTGAAGGGGTGCTGCCACCCCCGTATCTTGATGCTAGGTCGGGCTCGACAGACGGTGTAGAAAGTTAGTGACTGGGAAAGATTCGGTGGCTGATCATATATAAGACCCCCTTGAGATTTCGAAACATGAAGTGTATTGCTGGAAAGAAAGAGTTCGAGATTGCACTCCAACGCCGCCATGCCCATCAACTTGGCCGCCGCGACGAAGAGTTTCGGTGCCCTCATTCTGCGTCTTCGTCGTCTTCATCGTCTTTGCCGTAACCATCCATTTCCTCGTCTTCCTCGTCGTCCTCAAGTTCCTCGTCTTCCTCAACTCCCTCGTCTTCTCCAATCTCCTCCAGCTCGTCGTCTTCCTCGATCTCCTCATCCACATCCTCGTCCACCTCCTCTTCCTCATCATCCCCGACTTCCTGTAACCCCCAATCTCTCGGTGACTCACTACCAGAAGGCCTGAAGAAGTCCGGATCCGGCTGTATGATAGTTCCCGTACAAAGCCGCGCATAACTCTGCATATCCTCATCCATACCCATACCCGGTCTCGAGAACGCGTCCCACGCATGCGTCATCCAGTACTTGATATATCCACGCTTGGCCGCATCTCCTGCATACAGATCGTGTATGTAACCGCAGATGTACTCGGCCAAATGGTTTTCCAGCGCCATTTGATCCATGTGGATGTGGCGTCTCTTTGTGAGGAAATCGGCCCAGAGGTCTAGACCCTCGTTTAGGATTGCGTGCATGGGTTGCGAGATACCTAGCTCGTGTCTGATGTTGCGTTTGGTGTTTGGTTGCTTGGAAATGCCCCTGTCTCCGCGGTCATCCTTCCAGACAAAGATTGGGGTTAGTCGTCTGCGCCAGTATGGGTGGAAGCATTTCAGCGTCTCGAAGACTTCGAGGAGAGCGGCAATGTTGTTCTCGTCGAGACGGGGCAGAGTATCTTGGGCGGAGCCGATTGAGTCTTCGAAAGCCCAGTAGAGCGGTATCTCGTAGATGATGCCCTGATCGCCGGCATCGCACCACGAGGCTCCTGGCAGGAAAAAGTATCTGTCGATGAACCTGTTTACGTTGTCCTAGCCAACATCTACCGGGCGTTCGAAGCCCAACTCGTTGAGCTCAGATGCAATGCTTCCTGTGTCTTGTTCCCCCAGATTGATATATGTCTCTGCTGGGATGATCAGGGGTACGTTTTTCCAGAACAATCGGTATATCTGCGATGTATGGCCGGCTTCCTCGATCCACGGCGGAGCATGGAAGAGTCGTGGGATTGTAATATCTCTTGGTTTGTAGCTTGCAAAGATTCTTTCCAGGTGTTGTTCCTCTATCTGGTATGGTGGTGGGCCGAGCAATCTCAGGAAATCGTCTTCGCCCTCGTCCATTGCTAGAACTGTTCACGATGTGTGTTCCGATATTTGATGATGTGAAGAGCCAAAGACGCGAGAAGTACATGTGCATCCATCTTGCTTCCATGGTGTCGGTTCTCGTCGTCAAGGACAAAGAGCTGCTCTTTCCGGATGCAGCTCGAGTGGAGAACATTCGGCTGTTTTTGAAGAACAAAGATTGGACAAGAAGCTGACCCTCAACCTCAGAAGGCTAGACCAGTGCCAGGCATCGAGGTGACAAGTATTGGGATATGATGGGTTCTGACCAAATGATGAATGTGTGATGCCATGGGCAAGACCTTGCAGTCAAGTCTTGAGCAAGTAAGTGCGGCAGCATAATTGGAGAAATAGAGACTAAACTGTATTGTGCAGAAGACAGACCAAGAAGACAGAGAACATCGCTGTTGAAGAAGCTGTAGGATCTCCAATACCGCCAAGGACCACAAACATCGAATATATATCAAAAGCAAGAGCTATACGCAAAACTCCATCTGTAAGATGGCAGGAATCGGTTTCACCTTCCTCAGCCCTCCCTCAACCACCTTCTGATATCAGGGTCCTTTCTCCTCAAACGCCTGGACTCCTTGAACGCATCAAACATCAGGAACTTCAACTGTCCTCTGTTCAACACATTGTTCTCGCCCCATGTCCTGTGCATTCTTCTCTTGGCCTGATTAGCAATCCTATCTCTTGCCAGCAAATCCTCCTTGGTATCTGCGTGGAGTCCAGCTACAAGCAGGGCATCGGTCAATCACTGCGATTCTTCTATAGCCTGTTGTATGATTGCTCGCCATTGGAGGCCAAGTCTGCTGTTGCTGTCAAACATGCGCTTGCTTTTGGGATCATGAGTGTGGCGACCCGCACGGGCATCTTTGAGGACGAAGGAAATCAACACACGATCAAAGAGGGCAGCGGGCATGGCATCGGCGACGTCGAAGAGGAAGCGAATGTTTGCTGCCGAGACCTTTGGCCAAGTGGACTGTCCTTCTACCGCGCTTGCATTGAAGTCCCACATGATGAGGACTTCATAATGGACAGACGTTCGTGTACGAAAATGGTTTTGGCGGTTGAGGTTATGACGCTGTCGCCAGTTTCTGTAGGCAGCAACTTCTGCTCTGGTGGGTACAGCGTTGTCTTCAGACTCTTCTGGTCCGTAAGGTGGCAGCATCCCCGCGTGTCTCCAACCAACCAACCAGTTTTGAAAATTTGGGTCTTGAATATCGTACTCCAACATGTCGCTCCTTGGATCGTAAAAGTAGTCGATGAATGTTGTAGCATTGAAATTTGCAACATTCCATTTCTTGGTGACTCCTTCGAATTTTGGCTCAAGCCCGGGATCGCGATCCACAGGGTCTCTGGAATCGTTGAGTGTTTTTTCACCTGGAACTATCAAGTCGACCATGGTCCAGTAAAAGTCTATCCAGTGGGCACCGCCATCACGAATCACATCGGGAGTCAAATGATTCTTGCGGTCGGTGATGTCTACTGTCTTGTATTTTTCGCCCAGAGATGGTTTAATGTTGAGTGTCGCCTCGAGACGGTCGAAGCCTTCTTGGGTGTTGAGATCGAGATCGCTGACTACACTAGATGCGGCAGGGGAAGCAGTATCCCGTGCGTCAGAGGAAGGAGTATCGCGTGCGTTAGAGGACGACGCAGTACCATCCGACATGATTGGTATTGGTTGGTGTTGACAGCAAGGGGTCGAGTTGAGGGTGCAGCAACCTCGAGTACATTGAGTAAAATGACAGAGATACTAATAAAATCGCCGCATCCGGTCGAGGCATTGTCATTCCCAAAGGCAGAATAAAGCGAAAGAAAACACATCTCATAACGCCAGTGCAAGGTGGACGAAACAAAGAAAAATGTCGAGTTTGAAAGAACAGCTCTTGTTCAAATCTTAGTGGATCTGAACTCTTTCTCAAGTCACCGAGAGTAACGATTGTCGCAGGAGCCGACGTCTGCGTTGAGAAAGCATTGGTGGGAGATATGTGTATGTAAACCGGGACTGATGGCTGGACTAGGTATGGCAGCGAATGCTAAATTCCAGCCCTTTCTTCTTCTCTGAGCATAATGGAGACAATATCTCTTGAATCCTTTTGTAGTATTTCTGCACCAAACCTTATACACGCCTGACTCACGAGTTCTGCTTTCTGTCGCCTAGTACTGGCAACAAGAACCTGAAACTCCTGTCCGGTGTGGAGAACAAGCAGCGACTGCTGGCTCAACAATGATAGTCGAAGCAGAGTAGGAAACAACTCCATATCAGCACCAGGTCGAAGCACATACAACCATCTAAGCAGAGCTGTTGTTTCAGCATCAATTATGCACTTGGTGCTGACGCAATTGAGCTCTTCCGCCAGTCTCTTTTTGGTGCAGTGAGCGAGGAGAGCGAGTGTGCAATCAACGTGACAGGTTGCGATCTCGTCTTGAGAGCGATTGCTAGACAAAGACGTACCATATCTCAGCAGCTCAGTGACGAAGAGGTAGTGTGCTGTTGGGCAATGGTACCAGGCATGGGAGAGCCATTGCGATAGTTGGCTTCCTTGCACAGATGGACTGTGCTCTTTCATTGATGCATGAGTTGTATCCTCGTCGTGACAGGATATGGTATCAGGAATCGTCGGCGAAAAGTTCGCTCCTAGGCCATTGACAAGCAACATACGTGCGCTCTGCTGAGATAGAGCCTGTCGCTTTGAGATGTTGCTAGCGTCTTCTTGTAGTGAGTACGAGGGTAGTCGTTTGCGATTCGCAGAGTCCGGAACACAGTCGAAAACACCTGGTGTGTTGGCACGGGTCGAGGCGTTACCGTCGTGGAAGGCACGATCGCATACAGCAGACGCGGCCACCTGTACAGATGGATCAGAACCTTCCGTCGAAACTGCTTTGGTTTGGGCTGCTAGGATGTTCCGAGTTTTGTGTAGTGGTGATTGACTTGGGAATCCAGACAGAAACGTGGCAGTGTAACCAGAGGAAAGCGATGTTTCTGGTGTTGACGGCGAGGAGTGGCGCACACGAACGAGTGCTTGATTTGTTCCAGTTGGCGCAGGTACAGAATTGTCCGCGCGGAGTTGTTGGTAGTGATGAAGTGTGGCCGAGCGGGCAGGTGTACTGTTGCCCGGAAGTGCTGTCGCTGGTAATCCTGACAGTCCTTGTTGGGATACAGGGGTGATAGTCGGTGGCAACGATGGCACGCCGTCTGGGCCCGGAGACGTGGGTGCATGGTTCGTCACAATGTTTGGTTCATACGGTGGAGGAGGTTGCGGTTCCGAGGGGCTTTGTAATACTTTTTGATTCTGCTCGACTCGACTGTCTGTGTCTGGTATATTTCTGTCCCCATCTTCTAGCCATCCCTGGTCTAACCACATGTTTTTGCATGCGGAGCGGCCTCCAGGATAGAAGCCCTTGGTGTCAACTGGAGGAGTGATGATTTGGTGTCCGTCCAGCAGTATGTTGGATAGATGCTGGATCACTGCCTGCCTTGATTCATCGTGGTTAGTGTAGAGCTGGAAAGACGATGCTTCGGAAAGCGACTTGAGTTTGTGTAGTAGAGTCATTGCTTGCGTCATCACATTCGACCTGCACCGATACTCGGGCATGATGACATGGCTGGGGTGAGAACCGAGCTCGAAGGACATGTGTGACAGCTCGCACTTTGCAGATTGAACATCGCTGGGTACGTCGAAGAGGCGTTGCGAGAGGTTGGTTTCGAGATTCGTGTAGGCGATGACGGTACTCTTCAGCTGCAACGAACTGGATGGGACAACAAGAAACATGAGACGGCCCTGGCGTCGAGTCTTCTTTCTGACTGGTGACACTCGGATACGGATGGTCAGAGTCACGAACAGCTCACGAGTATCGTCATTGAGACCGACCCAAAGTCTAAGCAGGTCACCACAGCCATTGCGATCTAACGGCTGGCCCAGAGAGTCCAGATGGTGCGTCTGGTTGTCTTTGAAAAGGGCGACGACGGGGCAATCAGTGATGATCCAAGACAAGGGTGCAGTGGTGCAGAGTTTGTCGGACAGGACATCTATATCAGCTTGAGTAGCCATTGTGCCAGAGTCAGCTGTAGTCAATCACAAAGGTCAGCTGTAGTCAAAGGAAAAAGCAAGGGATGACTCGTATCCCGCATCTGTCAAGAGACCAAGATGCGTAACCCACCCACCCAGGCTTCTGTTGTGTGGAGCAGCCTTGACTCTTTCCGAAATGACGAGCGGGACGGACTCCAACAGGCACTGCCACGAGTATCTGCACTGGCTGGGGGCCAGCTTGTGAGCGTCGAGGAACGCGAACGCAGACACGACAGACTCTTGGGAAGACTGCAGCGCGTATCCGGATTCGACTCGGACAGCAGACAAGGATGGCGCGCTCGCGGTTGGGCGTTACAGGTGGCAGGCTTGATGTGTCGCCGCTCTTGGTCGATAATGGCGTTGTATTGATGGCGGGTAGGGATATGGGGGTAGCGATTTGGGGGTAGCGATGGTGTAACGATGGATGCACAAGGAATGCGCGTGTTGATGTTGATGGAACTGAGCGTCGTCGTCGACGGTCGGCTTCGCGTGGATGCCTTGTCGCCCATTCACGTGACGCCAAGACTCTGTAATGGCCCCGCGCTGATACCTTCGGTTACAACAACAGCTTTGGAACTGTACAAATCGCGACCATCAAACGACTTGCCTCCACTGACATAGCTGGGATTAATAGCTAAGTGAAGTTGTTTGAATCCCGACAGCATAAATACGATTTCTACCACATGGTCAATCTGTCCAACTGCAAGGCACATAATTAGTCCTATCCCTCGTGCCATCCCCCATATCTCGTTTACTTCTGGAGTCTTTGTTTTTGTTTCGCATCCAACGATGGAACCCTCGATTCAAGACACTGCATTCGCTTTCTCGGGTCATGTTCTCATGTCCATTGCTCTAGGGCTTCGAAATCAACCGGCTGTGCTTCAGGAATGTGTTTGTTGCCTAAACGCCCGTGCTATTCCATTGACCGTCATCTCGATGAGGGCTGTTTCTGGGGTGTAGGACTTTAGCTCATGAGATTGCTGCAAACCGCGCTCGATTCTTGCATGGTTTCAGAAGGTTTCTTCTCCATCTGATCGTTTGCACAACTCGCTTTCTCGCGAGCGGAACTATTAACAAAGCAGCCACTGACAGTGAAGTCAACCATCCTACCAATCTGCTCTTGGATGTCGAGTGAGTTGAATTCTTCTTTGTCCTCGATATTTGCCTGCAATCTTTTTGTCTCCATGTCACGCACCAGACATCCCGGATTGACAGCCAGCACTGCAACATCAATCTCATAGAACAACAAAACAGGCTGGCACGTCTGCAACATGAGTGATCAAACATTGAGACCGACGGATTTCTCACTAAACAATCTCCCTATGGAGGTGCAGTTAGAGATCTGTGGGGTTTCCTTCCGGATGAGCAAACACGATGTTGATCTTACTCTGCTTAGCAAAAGAAAAGCTCCAGATTGGACGACTTCCCTCGTCGTATGGCAACACTACTGGCAACAAGTCCGTCTGTATGTGCCAGGCGAAGCGTGGTATAGAGTGGATCGCCAGAAACTTCACGCCGGTTCCTCTGATACCAGATATGAACAACCCTGGCGTACGTCCATGAGACGAATGCTCAAATTCGCCGATCGCTTGTTCTGCTACCCCGAGCAGACACCATCAAATCCGGGTGCCAGTCGAGGGGAGTTCCCGCACCCTGCCAGGCTCCGCGACATCAAGCCTCCCAAGTGCGTCGAGTTTGAGATCTTGTGCAATTTTGATCACCGCGGCGCTGTTGAGCACGTACACGAACCCATCTTCCGGACTAAAGAAGAGAGAATCAACATACGCACTCTGCTGTGGCTTTTCAAAACACTAGAGTGCCAGCATCCTGAAAACAGATATCGCCTGGACATCGTATTGAAGTGGAAGGACATACGCCACAAGCTACCGAGAGCCTTGATTCTTGAGTGCAACGGTGGTCTGGAGAACGTCTACGCCAACAAAGAAGACAAAACCAAGGTAGCAATTCCTTTCGGCCTTGGTATCAGTGAAAGATACATGCAAGTCATCGAAGAAGGACTGGCCATCTGGACAGCCTACATCGTCGAAAAGGAGAGAATCACCTCGCTATCAACCGTCCAGGAAAAGAAATCCCCACCAGTGGTCCCCAACAGTGTGTCCAAACCCACCAGACTCGGCAACTTGGCCGCTCGCAGACGCGTCCACGAGAGCAACCTCGTCAATCAGCTCGCACGCGACATCTGCTCCAACCTCCGCACCCAAGTCTTCGACTACACCGACAATGCACAATTAGCGTACCTCGAATTCTGGCAACGCGTCACCTTCGACCTTCCTCCCCAACACCTAGGGTACATGGATTACCGCGGCGTCACCGAGGACTTTGTACAGTTTCTGGATGGACTTGTGTCATACAGCAGTCCTGCTATTGATGAATTTTGCGACGGCCCGAGGGAGTTTGTGGAAAAGCACAAGGTCAACCCTCAGGGCCAGTACTATCTCGCGAATCCTCTTGATTGCAAGTGGAATGAGGCCATGTATCTGAGTCTGGGTGCGCAGCTTCAAAGGCCAGAGGACAATGACTCTGATTGAGATCGGAGTTCTGGACTCTTTCTTTCTCCCTTCCTGAATGTGCGTGTTTATACCAATGAAGTAGAAGAATACACACTTCCCATGCTCTACGTCCGATCTTAGGCTCTATGTTCAGTCTGGTCAGTCTCCATTCCAATAACAGTCAATTTCTTGTCATGCCTTGCTGCTAAGCTCTTGCCCATCGTTGTTTTCACGCTTTGCTTTCCTTTGTCTTTAGAAGACTCTATACACTTGATAGTCCTGTATTTTGAACATCGACCTCCCTGTATGCCTGACGTATTTTCAAATTGCAGTTTAGGGCGTTTAATCGAATCGCCGCTACGAGCATTCACGATTGTTTTTAGGTGAGAGATGTGTCCAGAGAAAGCTCCGTTTCCATCTGCTCTCTCTGGACGTGTCCCCGATCTAGAGTCGTCTGTGCATCTTTGTAGCTCACACATCATCCTGCATCGCCCCGGACGAGATTGGGGCTAACAGAACGTAGCACAAACTTGCAGTCTGGATCAAGAAGCTTAAATGACATTATTATCCCAACAACTAATCCATCCATCTCTACCTGAAACAAACCGTCTTATCCAAAGGCAAAAACGGCACATTCATAAACCCGCGGTACAACACAACATTCCCATCTCCGGCATAATACCTCTCTTCCATCCCAAAAGCCCGCAACATATGATACTTGACAAACCCCGCTCTAGTCCCATACCCAGTGCCCCACATATGGTCCAGCAACTCACAACAAGCATCCGCCATCCACATCCTGACCTTTTTGTATTTATCAGCATCGGTGGTGGTCTCATCCACCGCATCTTCGGGTTGTAGGAAATTGCCCCATTTTCTGGCGGGCGAGACGGTGGATGGGGTGTGAAGGAGGTTGTGGTATTGCATCATTGCTGTTTGGATGAGATCCAATATCTTTGCTTTCATGATGCGGAGTTTGCCTTTGTTGTTCGGGGCAATCTCTTTTTTCGTGGAGCAAGAGGTGCTGTACGAGACTTTGCTGTCCTTGAATAGGAATTTGAGTCTTATGCGGCTGGGGTCTCCGCCTAGGACGTGGAGTAAATCGAACAGTGATTCTACGTTTGGCAGAGAGATTTCGGGGAGGAAGGCAGCTATAAAGTCCCAACGGATCAGGATCTCGAAGATGATTTGCTTTGGTGGATCTAGAGCGTGGAGGCGGGCCATGTGTATGGGGTTCAGAAGGACGTTCTGGACAAAGTTGTGTGCATTCATGCCTATGACTGCATCATGGATGTTGTCGGTAGGGTACACGAAAGGCGTGTGTCTCCAGTACTCGAACTCGGCATGTGGATCAATATAGTATGCTGGAGTTACGTGGTTCTCAGGTCTGGTGATGTCGATCGGCTCGGCATCGTGAAGCAGATGGCGATGAATCCTGTGCTTGACTTCGTAGGGAAGCGTGGATCTGATCCTGGCTTCCAACTCGAGCGTGTCGATTCGGGTTTTCAGGTATTCTTTTTGCTCGGACGTCATAGTTGCGGTATTCATTGCGGTC
The DNA here is from genome assembly GCA_019677095.1 of Aureobasidium sp. SLJ-2021a. Taxonomy (NCBI): domain Eukaryota; kingdom Fungi; phylum Ascomycota; class Dothideomycetes; order Dothideales; family Saccotheciaceae; genus Aureobasidium; species Aureobasidium sp. SLJ-2021a. The sequence continues at coordinate 39,572 of JAHRBU010000036.1, forward strand.
AAGAACTCATACTCGGGTAAGGTTCCGATCATCCGCATGTGATGCTTTTTGTCTGGGAAATCTGAAGCCATGGTCAGGTACTCAGTGTGAAAAAGTAATGCTCAACTGTATTCGATGGTCGACAGAGATATCATGGTCGTGTTCTTCTCGACGAGTATGAATCTGTCACAACAAAGACATGTCCAGATCCGGACTTGAGAAGGAATATGCTTACTGACAACAAAGGAGTAATGAATTCGGTACATCAAAGGAATTTCACCCAATGCTTTCCGCATCAGATCACTGTGGCGAGTCTGGATGCCACATATTCATAATAGCCAGCCACAACTCCTCGCATATCCGTCCAAGGGCAACAGATCTCTCAAGCAGGGGAACACCAAAATTCATCTCCATCTCCTCTTCATCAACCCAATCAATATTGTATGTACCCCTGGCAAGATCCCGTAAGCTTCCATCAAACACACTCCAGAAAGCTTTGGAGATACGAGCTTCGAGTTCTGTGGCTACAAGAGTCACAGGCATGATGAGTTCCAGCTCAGCCGGTACAGTAAAGAATGGTTGTAGTTTGACCTTCTTTTTGGCTTCTTCGCTGGATATGCTCTGGAAATGTGTAGCCAGCAGTAACACGTTGGCAAGACTCGATCTATCCGGTGGTAGCGACACCTGGACAACAATCTTGCCCATCTTCTTGCATATCTCATTAGCTGTAGGGTCGCAAAGCCATTGATCCAAGTGGAGGTTTTCATTGCGGTTGAGACGGCTAGGCAGCGGGAGAAGGAACGTGTTTTCGCGGTAGTAGAGTTTATTGCCTTCGATGTAGAACAACTTGGAGACGTGTGTGATCTCGGGAGGTATTTGGTTGACTCGTTTGCTGAGGTCGATGGGTTTGGAGCGTGTTACTGCATTCTTGCAGATGAGGATCTTGAGTTCTGCGGGAAGGTTTTGGAATGCTGGAAAGTTCGGTGACTGCGATTGCACGATAGTCGAGCTGGAGCTGGAGCTGTGATTCAGGGACAAATCAGGCAGCATGTCCTCTATTCTGTTGCAAGAGGAATGGCTCATATTTCCACCCAAATGTCTCTTTACCGGTTTGAGGTGGTTGTTGATCTCCTTTCGCGAGATGGAGTGTTGTATGTGATTCAGCTGAATGATGAGATTGTTTGGTCAGGTTGGGACCATCACCCTTCAACCAGAAAGAAAAGTCAATCGAAACTGGCCTCTTTCTGAATCCAGTCAGCAATGACAGCATTCACCAGCTTTGTGAACAAAGAAACAGCAAGAGTCAACACCTCAAGTGTCACCACACTTCCTTTGTCCTTGCCCATCCGAAAGCAGCAAACCTCGCCCATTCCAGTTGACAGGTCATTAGCTTGCGTGAAATGCAAAACCCACCAACAAACAGTCGGGAGCGTAGTGACCACCAAGCTGTGTCAATGGCCATCAGCCGAGGCTATATAAGCACCAAAATCGTCCAACCCACCAGACGGGGAGAGTGAGATGGAACTTCCGTGTTACTTGGTGTAGCGGAATGATTCATTGCCCCTGAACTCGACTGAAACTAGGTGCCCAGCTAGTGCGCTATAACCATTGGTGTTGTTTGGGATTAATCGTCGGTCGAGACGAACGAGCTCCTTTTTTTGCGCTTTCTGATTCTTTTTGCTGTGCTCTCTCATACTTGGGCTTTTGTGTTTATAGAAGTGTGGGTTGTGCATAGGTGCTTTAATGTGGGTTAGAGGGGATTGTTGTGTTAGGGGGTGCTCGGTTCGATTCCCTTACTAAGCTTGTCCTTTTACTTCGGGGCTGGTTTGTGACAACCGTATCTAAAGCACATCTACATCTTCCTAGAGTGTATTGCAACTCTTCATGTGCGTTTGTCAAACATAGGATGTCGAAAAAGGAGACTTTTTCCCTTTCTTTTGTCGAGAGGAATTATGCAGTACACCATCTCTATCCTCGGTCGTTACGACAACGAGAGAATGCAATACTCTTTTACACGGTTACGGACGCGATTACCTTGCTCGCATGCTAATCGAATCGTAAGTATCGAAAAATGAGACCTTCTTTCTCTTCCGCTCGAGTGAAACTATGCAACACGTCCCCTCTACCCTTCGCATTCACGACATCCGGAGAGTGTGATGCCTTTTTACACGGTCACGGACGCGATTACTCCCTTCCACGCTATACGGGACCGCATGTGTCAAAAAGGAGTCTTTCCTTCTCTTTCCCTCGTCGAAAAAAACTATGCAGCACATCCTTTCCGCCCTAAGCCTCTCCGATTACACGAAAGCGCAATCATTTTTCGCAGGGTCACGGACGCGGTTGTTTCGCTTGGTGTGTGTACTTGTGTCGTTGCTGGCGGAAGAATGGCATGCCGGGCGAGCAGGCAGTAGCGATGTACTGAGAGGCTTTTGCGGATCTCTTGGCCGTTGTGCGACGAATGGATGAGGAGAAGGAAGAAACAGGAACAACGCTAGAGATGTGTTTTGTAGTACAGATATGAAGACTCTGTTGCTAGAATCAACCAGACTCCAAGTTTGTAGGATCATCGGCAAACCAGTCTCAGCAAACCAATCGAGAATACTCACCTCCAAAACCTCCCTCCTTAGAAAACAGTAGCGCCGCCATCAACCACGAAATCCGCTCCGGTGATGTAGCTCCCCGCTCTCGAACACAACAACACCACGACCCCATCCAACTCCCCCACCGCCCCCATCCTACCCATCGGATTCCTGCTCGCCCAAATGCCTCTCGCCTCTTCCAACCCCTTACCTTCGTTCAACGCCGTATCCATATATCCCGGACTGACAGAATTAACCCTGATACCATACCTCGCCCACTCGGCAGCAAGACTATCCTTCATGGCGATGACAGCAGCCTTGCTGACATTATACGCGACCTGGGGCTGTGGGAAATTGACACGGTGGCCACTGATGGAGGCGGTGAGGACGATGCTGCCACCGCTGCCTTGATCGCGCATGTGTGTTGCGGCGGCCTGGGCGCAGAGGAAGGAGCCAGTGGTGTTGATATCAAGGGTGCGGCGCCATTGGTCGGCTGTCATGTCCATGGCGTGCAAGCAGCCCACTACACCGGCGAAACAGAGGAGCTTATCGATGGATCCGTGAGTGGCCATTGCGGCAAACGAACGAGTTACGGCTTCGGCGTCTGTGACGTCCACGGCTTCGCACATGATTTTGGCGGAGGGAAAGTCGGTGTGCAGGGACTCTATGGCAGAGTCGGAGGAGTCGAAGGTGGAGCGGAGGTCGAAGAGGAAGAGATTGGCTAGTCCGTGTTCGAGGAGTGCTCGTGCGGCTGCCAGGGCAAGTGTGCCAGCTCCTCCGGTAACTGCTTGACATGTCAGTTCTTCTTTATCACATAATCCATGACTAGAGTCGAATGCCACGATTTCTGTGGTTGAGACGTACTGACAGCATTGCCTTCGACAGCGAACCGGGCCATGGCTCTTCCTTCGGCATTCAGATAGTGAGGCAACGGTGGCGGTGGAGCAGTTAATGAACGATCTGATCCATCCGAGAGCTCCATGAATGGAATCGCCCGAGCAGACAGAGCATCGCGTTCAGACATGTTGTAGTTTCTCGAGTGCAAGGGCATACAATCTGGGTTTGAGAGATGATGGACGTTGTTAGTGTTTGTGGAGTCGGTTGAGAACTTGACTGTAAATCAGATTGACTAAACAGATGAAGTGGCTATAGCAAAGCAAATGATATGTAGTAGAAGAAGTCCTTCGGGTGACACTTCCCGCATGGGGTCGGTGGACAGTGTACCGAGACGTGCAGCTGTACAAGTGAAACGTCATCAAGCAAAAAAGGAAGGTTACGCGAACAGAAGAAGGTTACCCGACAAAATTCTCGACTTCAGCACTTCCTCTTCCTCTTCCTGTTTTCTCCTCGAAATGTCCTGTCGCAGAACAGCAAAGCAAGTGGTCATGTTCACGACACCTGAAGTCGGGTGTATGAGCTAAGAAGGTAGGCCAGGAGGCAGCAACGTGACAATCGCGAAAGCAATCAATCATCTTCGACAAACAAATGTCCGGCCAACTTCCTGACTCCTTTCTTGGTCTTGTGAACGAGTGGGAAGAGACCATGGCTATCGGTCATGTCAACTCTGGTAACGTATTCGGTTTCAAAATCTTCCTCCTCCTCCCTATTCTCATCACGCAGAACTTTGAACATCGAGGCCACATCGTCTAGTTTCTGATCGGTCAAGAGAGGGTTGGCCTTGTTGCGCGCAGGGTCCTGGTCGTCGGGTCGCTTCAGGACTTGTTGAATCTGACGACGAGCAAGCTCTTGACCAGCATGAAGCATCTCGGCCACATCGTTCTTGTCTTTCTCAAAAGCCTCTCGGTGGTCGGTGGTGAGTTCTTGTCTGTCCATGTCGATCCTGTGGGCGGCTTGCTTGTAGTACCTGATCAGGTTCTCGGACTTGGCGAACAAAAGGTGGGCGTGTTCGTGTGCGGGTCGGAGGTAGAAGATGTCTTGGGTAGCAGCGCCCTTGCGTGGCTTGGGGGCAGGCCCACCGAAGACGTCTGTGAGGAGGGCGCGTATGTCGTTGTGGAAGTGCGAGTCGGCGTCTGCGCTGATCTCGTGTCAGTTTATGGATGGTAAGAGCAAGACTGCGACGGCTTACAGCTCGCGCTCCTTGTCGTCAAGCATCTGGTTGAGGGCCTTCTCGTCATTGTCGACTCTCTCGCGCATGCGATCAATCCAACCGTCATCGTTGTGCTTGAGCTGCTTGACCACTAGCAGCATCTGTTGGCTCTCGAGGCGTCCCTGGTCTTCCTCCCCTTCGGACACGCTTTGCTCGTCAATCTGTTCTGCATCTGCTCTGCGCTTGGATGATCCGCTGTCTGGCGATTGTGTGTCTGCGTTTGCATGTTAGCCCTCAGTTGGCTCTGTGCGAGCATGCACCATCTACCTTCAGCCTTGCGTTTGCCCCTTGTCATCTTGTGCCCTATTCTTTGATGTTTGCCCCGTCGATTGTGAGTGAATGAATTTCGCGAATCAATGTTTTGAAAAAAAGCTTTGGAGAGAAGCCACAAGCCACTCGGATGGTCAATCTTCACAAGGCAGGAACGCTGTACTGCACCTTCCTCTACCTGTCACCAAGTCTTTGGCTGAACAATATCTGCAGATCGGAATTCTCAACGACTATTGACTACCTAATTTATTGATACAACCTGTACTGTCTTGTCCCACTTCTGCTGTCCCTAGTATTCTCTGCTGCATCTTTGAGCATCATCAAAAGTCAATATAAAGTAAAAGAAAGTTCCTGTGAAAGAAATCAAATCATCCGTCCCCAGCCCCGCTCTACCCGTTTGTCCTTTACCATCTGTGATCATCGCTTCTTTTTTTTTTCTGTTTTTCTACCCTTTTTTGTTCATCTGTTGTTACTGCCCAGCTGCATGCTGCAAGGGACATCCTTCTGGTCGAAAGTGTCCAAAGCAGACTGAACAGCGCCCCGCTCGCACAAGAGCATCGGAACCCGCTGCTGGTTGAAGCTTCTAGCGCATCTGACCGAATTCGCCAGTACGTGTCTGACGATTGCCGTTTCTCAAAAGACTTTGGCCATATGCGGGAGCTGGTCTGAATGCCAGTTCATGCGAAGGTGGAGGAGTACCGCCGTAAGGTGCATCGAACGACTGCTGACTGTACGTGCCAACTGGCATATACCAAGGTTGTTCAGCAGCACCAGGGAACCCAGTCGAGCCGAAGTGTGCCGGTCTGCCGAAGCCGCTGCGTGGTGCTGTGTGTCCTTGCATCTGGCTTTGATTTCCAGAAACCTCGCCGTATGCTTGAGGAGGAACTGCGCCAGTCATATCATCGGCGTAGTTCGAGCGGCCACCGACACGGGGCACAAAGAAGGAAGAGGCCGTAGGGTTCATGCTTCTGGGTGAAGAGCCAGGTGAAATGGCGCCGGGTCCGATTGAGCTGGGCGGCTGGTTGGGACGTGACCGGAAAGCGGCAGGGTTGATGGCCGACAGCCAGATACGTGTCTTGTAGATCTTGAACAAATCTCCGACCAGAAGGTTGAAGTTGATGTACTCTGTCGAGTAGAAGTAGAAGGTGAGCTTCTTCCAATCGAGTTGAAATTCGGCGTCCAGGATTTCCATCTTGAGGTTGTGCTCGCTGGCCTTCTGCTGCGCGATTCTCTTGGCCTTTGCTTCGTTTCCTTCTTTCTCGCGAAGATTGGCAATCTCGTGGGGTTGAGCGAGACGTTTGATCATCTTTGGCTTGGTGGGTTCCTGAGGCAGCTCTGGAAGTCCACCCATACCAGGTGGGTACTCATCCAGGGGTCTGTCTCTATGCATACTTCCATGATTTTCGCCGTTCGAAGCCATGAGGCCTCGTGTTTCCGAGTCCGTCAGGGCAAGGTTGTGACGTGAGAACATCATCAACCACTTGTAGTGATCTTCTCCCGTCTTCTCCAGAACTTCCTTTGCTCTAGACCAGTCAATCTTGGCATGAGTGACGGTTCCCAAGTCTTGGCCACGATCTGCTTCGACAATAACCAGGTCACCTTCCTTGACGTCAAGGCCCGTGCCTTCATGGATGTAGAAGATGCCCGATCTTGAGCACTTGAAGGTGACAATGTAGAGCGGGGCACTCCATCCTTGACGGCCAAAAGCACTACCCGCAGACGTAGCTGATGAGTAGGGACCTTGGAGGCTGTTGTTCATCATGAGGCTTGTTGACTCGGCGCGATTTCTGTGAGCGGTAGCTGCACCAGAGAAGTAGTTTTGCGCGTAGGCTCTGTGTTGCATGTCGGATTCGGTCATGTTGGTCTCAAGGTCATGAGATGTTTGACGGTAGTCTCTGCTGCTGGTCCCGTTCTCCGATCCATGAGGAGCCATGGCCAATGCTGAACCGAGGTTGCTATAGCCTTGACCGGAACCAGATAGACCACCGACGAGCGATCCACGACGAGTCGGAATATCTGCCAGCGAATGTCTTCTGCTCTGAGTGATGTCGTCCATCCCGAAGCCAAGAGAAGTGGACCACATGCCACGATAAGAGCTGTCTTGAGCCATAGATTGGCTGAGATTCAGAGGTCTTCCGGCGTAGAGTTGTTCAGAGTCGTCGTCTTCTATGGCAGACTCAGTGCCAGACTGCACGTAGTTGTCAGACATGGAACGACGAACGTCTTCTGCGGCTGAAGCACCCAGTGATGCAGATCCATGCTTTGCGCGGGCGCTCTCGTGAGTGGCCTGACGGAGTAGTGCGTTGCTGAGATCCGCGATTTGATCTTGACGTGATCTGGGGCTAGCAAGAAGGACTCCTTGATCAGGTCCTTCGTCGTCTTCAACTTCGCTGAGCTGTCCCAAAGGTCTGCCTTCGGCATAGATTGTTTCTCCTAGTCCACTCGGGCGCATAGGGCGGTACTGAGAGCCGGGAATACCAGCACGCTGTCTGGAAGGAGTGCCTACCGCACCTGGACTCTGGGGCCCCGCTTCAGTCTCAAGTTGGCCGACTGAATAGGATTGCGATCTGTGTGTCTTCAGGATCGGCTGTAGAGGGATGTTGAATGGAAAGGATTCGGTCGAATCAACTACACCTGGGCTTTGTTGGGGCAGGTATGAAGTGGGGCCTCCTTCATTCATCCTGAGAGGTAGATCGCGTCGATCGGCTCCCCAGATTGAGTTGGGAGCAGCCCACGCGCCTCCATTCGAGCCGTTCGAAGGAACGCGGCCAAGGGCGGATCCAAAGGTCCACGGATTGTGTTCGACGGAGGGTGTTGAGGGCTGTGAACCGTTGGGAGGCATGGCGGGGCCGGTGATGGAAGCCTTTCTTAGATCACCAGACTTGATCTCACTGAGGAAGGAAGACCTACGGACGCCTGCTGCAGCAGTTGGGCGCGCAGCCACTGAAGAAGCTGAGTGAGAGAGCTCAGGCTCATCTTCCGAAGATGCGAAAGCCTCAGAGTCTGGCGTCGAGCGACCGAACTTGATCTTGTCTGTTCTGATTGCAGTGGGACCGAAGCCCGAGCGGTTGACAGTACTAGTTGCCATGTTGAGATACTGAGGTACCGAGACTTTTTCGTGAATAGTGTCGTAAGTGTTTTTTTGACGTCTCGACGGAGAGAGAGAGAGAGTTTGCTGGGTTTGAGTGAGCTGTCAGAAGAGGTTATAGCTGGTGAATTCGTGTTACGCTGGGGGCAAGTAAGACAAAGGCTATGTCGATTGACCGTGGAAGCGTCCTATATCTTGAAATACTTTGAAGAGGTTGTCAAGTAGGCGAATCCGTGTTGTGCAAGGTTACACTGAGTTGTGGTTGGATTAAAAGATGGCAAATCTCTCGATGTGTCAGAGTTTTGATTGGTCGGCGGAAAGAATGATGTCGTCCCCGAATTGGACGGTGCCTGATCGGTCGATGTCAGCTGCCATTCGCATGACCTCGTGTTTCAAGTGACGCTCCACCATCCGTCGAGTCGTCGTGGTAGATGTACATTCGACGTCGAGTTACTGAATTGGGCGAGGGTTTGAATCCTGGAGTAGGGGTCGACACCATGTGAAAGGGAAGGAAAAAACTCACGAGTGAACTGTCAGCACAGTGGTCACTGATTCTGCGTTGTTACAAGATGTGAAGAGCAAACGCTGAAAACAAAGACTGGGCCAACGCGTATGAAGGTTCGTCCGGTTGGAGAAAATGTCGCGTGTAAGGAAGAGGTCCGTGAGATGTTCTGGGTAGCCACATCAGCGTTAGATATAGGTCCACGATATGAAGAGATGGTGCTCCAGGCGACACATGCTCCATCAAGTGGTAGTTTGCGCCTTGTGGCAGGCTGCACGTCTCCCAAGCCGAGTAGACAACGAGATCTCAAGGCGAGAGTAGTGCACACGGCCTTGGCCACAAGTACTGGCCTATTGTGCCGGAAGCTGGAGATGGAAAATCAGACATACCTAACAATCGCTTGTACTGCCTTTATCCGAGCCTTTTTCCTTCTATTTATTATTCGTATCTAAGGAATATATGTTAGCCCTTCTGTCCAGTTGCTGGGGTCAGTGATAGAAGACAACGTGATACAATCTCACCTATTGATTGCGGGCGTTTCGTTTAAGCGAAGCAGAGTGGAAACAAAAAGAGAAATATTTGTAACATTAACAAAAAGTCGAGTAGAAGCTTCTCAAATACCTATCGCCAGTCAGTCAGCGCCCTACAGACGGTCGCAAGCTTCAACCTGAACGACTCAGTCATCGATCTCGAGGGATGTCCGCTTACAGGTTCGGTTCAACCCCTTGGTCACAGTCTCATCGTTCTGTCTTCCGGGTTACAACAGACTATCTCGATGGAGTTGGTCCTGTACAAAGCAAGGTGCTCCAAAATTCATTTGCAATGTTTGTGGAGAAGCGCGCGGCACGTTGGGAGTCGAGTCAGCACACCGTTCGTCGATCTCTCCAGGCTTCGAGTTGGAAGGTCGGCTTCAGCTGTTTTTCGACTGGCAAAGACTCGTGAAATAGGACTGCAAGGCGACTCCGCTTTTGAAGGAGGGCGAAATGAACAGATGTTCTGGATTGCTCGGGCCCCTTGTTGTGGGGGAAGACTTCGGAGGATGATGCAGAACGCCGATCACCTCGCAACTGGCCGAGACCGTCGACAACAAATCTGTTCGACGCGAGGGGTGTGTCTTCAAAGTTGTTCGAGACTTTTGCTCTTCAGCATAGACTTGGCAAAAAGGCACAATTGGTGAGGTATGAAAGGTGCAAGGAAGATATGTAGGCACGCGCAGGCTCGAACGACTACATAAGGAAGGCGCCAGACGTGATGGAAATGCGGAGGCGGCGCAACTGCTCTCTGGGCGGGGGTCTCGTGTCCTCGATCGGCCACTTCCCTCGGCGCTAACCGACTCATTTTCGACTACCAAAGGTGGTGCAAACCACTCTTATACTTCGATCCGCTCGGCATTCCGAGTGCTGCCATTGGCCCGTCTCTTCTCTGGGAAAGGTACCCTAAGCAACAACCTCAACTCCAGCATCACTTGAACAGTGACCCTGGGATATTCTGTTCAACTGCGTCAGCGCTGTCAGGCCACCTCCTTGGCGTGGTGAGCACTCCCCGGAACACCCGTTCGAATCCTCATCGCATGTTGTCCCACTCTCCCACTGCGATGACGACGGACGGAATATCGCAAACGCACCCGAGTCCCCGAGCAGCCAGTATTCGGTTGGACAGGTACACGGAGCCATCGCATTAGAGCTGTTTCTACTTGGTACCACAGCGGGTAAGAGTGCGGGGTGCAGTCGAAGACGCCTTTCAATGGTTGATCCGGGAGCATGTGGCCCTGCATTGATCTTACGCTCCAAGCCTCCAACACTAACCATCCGGCTCATCTTCCAGATGCCGTGACTAATCAAGTATAGAGTACAAAGTAGCGTGCACAAGTATCAGCATCTGCTCTTGATGGACTTGGGGATCTGCATTCGGTGAAACGCAACCGCCTGCTTTATCGAGATGGAACGGACAGCTGGTCGTGTACACTATTTCTCCGCCGCGTTATTAAGATCAATCCACGTCCAATATGGGCAGTCCCTGGAAATCCTCCATGCTTCTTCCCATCATCTTGATAGCTTCTTCGGCCTTTTCCTTGCGAAGCTTCAACGTTTCCTTTACCGTCACCAGCACGAAGTCGTAGGTCAAGAGAGCTGTTCCTTCCTCAACCTCGTACTTCTTGGCCATTTCCGGGTCTGTCACCTTTGACAGATCTACGATGAGAGTATCTTTGACGCCGAACACAGGGTCAGAGGATTCGTATGGATCGCCTCGAGGGTACAACGCGCTAAGTATCTGTCAGAGCGTGACTCAAGACCTAAGCATAGCGACAAAAACTTACGTGATTAGAGGATCAAAGCTATCCTTCTTCAACAGGAAGTGGACATGGCCTGGTCGGTTTGGATGCCTGCCCAACATCTGAAGCATGCTGAAAACAGGTCCGTCCATTGGTATCGGGTAGGACACCGGCTTCACCGCCTTGAACCAGAAGGTTCCATCCTGCTTGGAGAACAAAATACCTCTACCGTCCGGCCCATCCCTGTCGGGATATTGAACATCATAGTTTCCATGCGAGTCGCCTTCCCAGACATCAATCTGAACACCTTCGAGTGGGTTGCCCTCGGTATCTTTGACAGTGCAGAGGACCAGCAGAGGTGTGCCGTCAGGGTCCTTGTGGATAGCGTACCCGTTCTCTACTTCGCGTGCGTCGTGAGTATGGAAAGGACCAAGCACTGTTCCCTCGGTTGACTTTCCGGTGCGCGGGTGATCAATTGAATCGACCAGAGCACTCAATCCCAGGGTGTCCGATAGTAGAATCATCTCTCTTCTCAAATCCGTGCTGATTTGACCAACATCTGTCAGGAAATCCAGTCCAGTCATCCATTCATCGGTCGAGAGGCGTGTCTCTCTCGCAAAGTCATGTAGATGAGATACTAGACGTTCGAAAATATATCTCGTCCTGGGGTTTGTACACTGGCTGTTGATGGCATGAACATTCTCGGTGATGTTCTCTGTGGTAAGGTCCTTCATGATGATTGGAGTATACGCGGATCCTGCTTGGGTGGCGTTTTTGGACTTTCTCAAGGACGTGGGCCTCTAGCTCTTATACCACCTGTTCACATATTGGGTGGTTGTCGTTGCTCGGAGAGGTCATGACGGGGTTTGTGGGGCAGCTCCAGTTCTTACGATTGCCCCACTTGGAGAGCTTCGGACCGTCAGCCAATCGAATCGCTCGTGGCCGGTCTGCTCGGAATTACCTTTCGGCATTTTTCGTCCTGCCATCTTCGTCTCAGCTGTGACTGATGCAGATAACAATTGCTGAATTGGTGGCATCGCAGGCAGGGTCACAAGTTGGTGATACCCATTCTCTATACTGTAACAATATGTTGCAGTGATGCTCTGATAGAGATGTATGTTGATTTGGCAGTCTGACATGTGAGATGAGCTAGCTCCGAGCAGCTGCAGCTACGTTTCCTTCGATCCTTCTCCATCAAGCCTTGTCTTTCTTCTCTAACTAGACACGTTGCGCTGCACGTCAGTTTCGTCTCTACACTTCAAACACACAGTTACACGATGTTGTTTCTCAGAGCTCCGCATCCGTTAACAGTAGCAGCAATAGGCACCTTGCTGGTCGGAAGCTTCATCTATGTCGCTCTCGGCTGGTGGAAGCTTCGACTGTCAAGACAAGAACTCGAGCGAATCAACAGATGCCTTCCACCCCACGGTGTCTATCGCAATGTGGAGCCCTTCATAGCACTTGACATGGTCTTGTCAGTATTGTCCGCAGCTAGAAAGAAGAAATTGCTGGAATGGTTCAGAGGGAACTTCCTGACATACGGTCCCACATTTGTCGTCAGCACTATTCCAAGCTACGCCGTTCATACCACCGAGGCCGAGGTAATCAAAACGGCTTACTCTTTGAAATTCGATGACTGGTCTGCTGGACCTGGGCGTCAGTCTTTTAAACATCTAATGGATGGCTCGACATTTATGTCCGATGGTGCTGCGTGGTCCCATTCACGTAGCATTCTGCGACCGATGTTCGTAAAAGACCGGATTACAGACCTCGAATTATTCGAAGCGCATTTCCAGAAGTTACTAAGGTTGATACCCGAAGATGGGTCGACTTTCGACCTTGGTGCACTGTTCCATCGATATGCATTTGACGTGTCTTCCGAGTTCCTGTTTGGAGAGTCGCTCGGCTCTCTAGGAGATCAAACAGACGCCAAAGCCCAGCTGGCCTATGACATCGAGCTCACCATCCAAGACGCTGCAGACCGCTTCCGCTGGTCTCTGCTGTACCGTTGGCTCAAACGTCCAGGCGTCGACCAGGCGGTTCGCAATGTGCAAAGTGCGACAACCGCATACGCGCAAAAGGCTCTGAAGAGAGCACTCGAAGAGCAAAAACATGCTGAAGGAGCAGACAAAGTGAATTTCTCGTATTCCTTCCTCGACGAAATGGCACGTCAAACACAAGATCTCAGAAGAATGACACATGAAGCAACTAGCCTTATGTTTGCTGGAAAGGACACAACTGCCGGACTGCTCGGCAGCATGTGGTATCTACTAGCTAGGCATCCCATGGTATGGCAGAAGCTTCTCGCGGAGGTCGATCAGCTAGAAGGCGCACCACCGACATATGAATGGGTAAAGAATGCAAAGTATTTGAGACATTGCGAGCATGAAGGTAAGTACACACAGGTTTCTATGCTGAGGTGTGACGACCTGACAAGTGCATGAAGCCATGAGACTCTATCCCGTGACCCCGATCTTACCACCTCGTGTTGCTAACAAAGACACCGTTCTTCCACTCGGTGGTGGGAAGGACGGCAAATCACCTTTGTTTGTACCCAAAGGCTCAGCATTGATTGTCAACATCCATGCTGCAAATCGTCGTCAGGAGGTTTATGGGGAGGATGCCGAAGAGTTTAGGCCAGAAAGATGGGAAGATCTTCGTCCAGGCTGGGTACGCATGCTATGCACAAACATCTGCTCGAACTTGGCTGACCATTCTGTGTTCAGGCTTACACCCCTTTCGGTGGCGGACCACGCATCTGTGTAGGCCGTAAGTATATATCGGTGCGCTGATATGTCGAGGACTAACAACACACAGAGCAATTTGCTATAACCGAGGTATACTATCTCACCATACGCCTGATGCAGCATTTCCGTCGGATCGAGTGTCGAGACTCGAGACCATTCACAGAGGATCTCGCGGGTGTCATCTTGAGCCCAGATGGTGGCGTCCAAGTTGGTTTGTATCATGAGTAACAGCTTAGTCACTTGATGTGAAAATGCGTGTCATTGCTACCACATCGCCTTTTGAACTTGGTCATCGGTATTGAGTGCAAAAATCCTATATCACGGTTGAGACGCACAGTTTCCACTCTTCACCGGTTCGGCCATCGCACATGGTGAAACAAGAGGCTTGCAATTCGAGGGAGCCGATAAGGCTCGTTTGATACGACAGTCCAGCGCAGTGGTTCCTGCATCTTGCCCTCTCTGCCACCAGGCTGCTGAGAGATACGGTGTGACTGTCGGATGCTCGCATATGTTTCGTCTATGCACTCGTTTCACGAAATGTAGACATCTGCATGAGAGCATGAAGTTCATACTTCGAACTACAATTGATGACACGGAGATGCATACCGGCTCGATTGCTCTACCTTTGCTACCGTTGTGGGAGATGTGTTTTGCGGCCACATCACGCTGCTCCTTGCGTTGGCTGGCACCATACAGCCAAGGCGCGCTTTGCGACGTCTTTAGCAAGCTCTGGCATATTCCACTAGTTGTCTTGCCACTGTAGAATTGTTGCTACCCTGTAACTCTCCAGAAAACTCTATGGCTTGTAGAAGTCCGCTTTCGTGTTGTCGAGTATCGGGCTTGCGTCTGCTTGGTTGAGTGGAACTGCCATGATTGTTGATGAGAGGAGGGGGACACCTCAGGTGATGCCTGGTGGATTGATGGGCCGACTCGTGAGCAGTGGAATCAGCATGTTGATAAACAAATGTGTCGTTTATCGGTGCATTGACATCGTCCAAACTGAGCTCGATGTTTTAAGTGGCATGCACAGCGCGTAGAGACAAAGAGGAGGGTTAGTATTGTTCTGGCCTAGATTTATGCTTCAAATGCTAGATACCGCAGTCGTTATGATGGGGAATGTCAAGAGATCCTTAAGTATATGTTTTTGTATGCACAACTATTGATTAATCCCCTCTCGTGCTGGTGTTGATAGTTGAGTACTAAAGGTCAGGGTCATCAGCCAGAATTCGGGACTTTGCCGAAATTTGAGCCGCGTCAACACCTCTGCCGCGACTTCGATAAAGAAGCTTTGAGACTTGCGACGACCACCATCGACACCACCTGGTCATTTGCGCATACCTAGGGCAACCTATCAAACATGATGCCTGATGCGATAAGAGATGCAAACACCTTCACACGCACTTGAAAGTAGTGTTGACGCGTTCGCAGGGATTGGAAGGCCGGGCCCTCAGGCTGACACACATCTAGTGTCGCAGCCTCTCTATATATGACACGGTGGACCTGTCAAGCCGATCATGCCCCCGTTGCCCTATAATTGCGAAACCAATGTGGGTGAATCCATAATGATCCTGAAGCTGCAATCCGCATAGCTATAAAGATCCAAAAGGCCTGCTGCTTCATTCTTTCTTTGCCAATCCAATTTCAGACAAACATCACAAGCAAGCTGGTCTCGCTTTACATTCAAGTCACTCGTTAAAACCTACACTTCCTCGAACTACATTCTGTCAATCAGCAAACAATGAAGATCACCGCCAACATCCTCGCCGTCGCCCTGACCCTCGGCCTCGCAACCGCCACTCTCTCTCCCGCCTCCTCAAACACCAAGGGCAAATACCCCAAGTCACCTTCCTGCAGTCCCGCAAAGACCAGCAAGGCCATTCAAGCCGCCGAGTGCAGCCACAACACGAGAACCTCCAAGACCCAGACCTTTGCCGTCTTCAAGGTCGACCACCAGTACGATGGCAACCATGGTGCTCCTTACGGCACCTGTGTGGCATACACTTGCGCTGCACCCACTGATGGTCAGCTGAGCTCCGACTCTGACTACTGGACTTTCTTCTGGAATGACAATGGCGAGAGCAGTGGTGAGGGTGCTGGATGTATCAAGGATCCCCAGACTGGCGTTTGTGGATGTGAGAACTCGAACGGACAGTTCATCTCTGGCTCTAGCAGCTGCAAATAGACGACACTTCGGGAGAGAGGGTAGAACGCTATGAGTTTATCTTGAAGACTTGGTTCTATAGCTCGAGTTTGCATGAAATGTTATGCCTGCGCACAAGTTATGAACAAAACGCGCCCAACCCACTTTCTCAACTTCATCCTGTGTTCTTCCTCCTACTTCCTTATCCGACAACAATGCGTGACCCTCTCGCCAATAGATTGATACCGTCTCACAACAGCAGATGTCTAAACCCTTGGCACCCGAACTGACAGACTGGAGGCCACGTCTGAGATGCATCTCGTTATCGTCGCAGCTGACCACGCGTCTTGTACCATGGATATTCGTCGTGAAGCCTTGATTTCAACGCTGTCAGCTCAACGAACCTCCAACACGTTTTCTACGCATCAATTATGAGGGACGTAGGTATAAAGCCAGTAGGAACAAGATGTCAACTCAGTATCTTAACATTGCATTTTACCTCTTGAACACGACGAGAGATACGAAATGGCTTTTACGCCTTACTCAGCACCTCCCTCGTCTGATACCAGCCCTGTCATTGGCGAAGTCAACGACGATACAAAATGGCCCATCTACAACCCTCGCCGCAAGCCAGGTCAAATGGTCTACGTTGTTACTGGTGCAAGCCGTGGCCTAGGCCTCGCACTCGTTACCACGCTCGCCCTTCGACCCAACACAGTGATCTTCACCTGCGTCCGCGAGCTCACACCCGAAACCACTGGAATGTTGACTTCGCTTCCTGTGGGACAAGACAGCTACGTAGCACCAGTCCTGATTGACGCAACAGTGCCGCTGCATGCAAAGCTTGCCGTCGAAACAATTTCCCACTCGCATGGCTATGATTATGTAGATGTGGTGATTGCCAACAGCGGTATCAGCGACTACTACGGTACCGCGGCCGAGACCCCCCTCGAAGCCCTGCGCACGCACTTCGAAGTCAATACCATCGGTTCCCTAGCCCTGTTCCAAGCCTTCCTACCCCTACTCCTCAAGTCTGCAAATCCAAAATTCGTCGCCTTGAGCACGGGTGTTGCGAGTTTGGGGGATATGGACACGATGCCTTTGATGCCTGTTACGGCATACGGGGCCAGTAAAGCAGCTTTGAACTACATTGTCAGGAAAATGCACTTTGAAAATCCTGGGGTGTGTAGTTGAGTGTTGAGTCCCGGGTGGGTGAGGACGGAGATGGGGAATCATGGTGCTGAGGCTGTTGGTATGGGGAGGGCGCCCATGTCATTGGAGCAGAGTGTTGAGGCGATGCTTGAGAGGGTGAGTTATGCTGGACACTGACGCAAATCCCTTGGATACTGACCTGTTGGTGCAAGATTGACAACGCGACCAGAGAGCAGACATCGGGCACTTTCCAGTCCTTTGATGATACCAAACGTCAGTGGTGATGCATTCCCATTATTCATACCAGCAATTCCAGCTCCGAAAGTTGAATGCAAAACAATCCCCCTGGCCACCCCCTGAATCGAACCTTGAGTTTTCAGTTCTGGAGAGTGGGATAAATGGTAGCTGACGAGATAGTTGTAATGACTGCTTTGTGGCTTGTATTTGTAGTCGAGATGATTCATATCGGTGCTTCGAGATCTTCTGTCGTCGGGATATAACAAGACTGCAGTGAGAGTTTCTATCAGTCAGTTCCATGAATACATCTCTGTGACCAAGACAACACCAAGCCTGTGCTTTGACACACGGTGCATTGTTTCCACTCAATGCATCTTGTCGCCCTATCTCAAAGACTGGGACTGTTACAGAAAGGTGCGCGAACCAATGGGTCATGCACGGCACTCTCTGATAACTGAAAGAGTAGCTTGGAAAGGTCCGAGAACGTGATCTCTGCATCTGTGAAGGCAAATGAAATATAAAACACAAAACTCCGATTTGTTAGGTATGAACAAAAAAAGAAACGTCGGTATTGAAATTTGACCTGGACTGATTACACTATGATACACACCGCCAGGGGGTCTAGAGTGAATCTTTTACTTCTTCTCCTCGGGCTTGGGCTCGGGCTTTGGTGTGGGAAGCTTGAACTGTGGTTCTGGGTCAGTATACGATGCTGGCAGCATACAAGAAGAGCTGGACTTACGCTCTCGGGCTTTCTGTCGTTACCGGGGCCAACCTGCTCCCAGGCAGAGCTACCGCCTTCAAAGTTGCGGAAGGCTTGAGTCAGCTCAAGAGGCTCGACGACAATGCGCTTCTGCTCCTCGTCGTAACGAATCTCGGTGTAGCCAGTAAGGGGGAAGTCCTTGCGGAGCGGGTGGCCGTCGAAACCGTAGTCGGTCATGATGCGGCGGAGATCGGGGTGTCCAACGAAGAAGACACCGAACAAGTCGTAGACCTCACGCTCGTACCAGTTGGCACCGTCGTAGAGACCGCAGAGCGAAGGGACGGGGGTGGCCTCGTCGGCGTATGTCTTGACGCGGATACGGGCGTTGTGGCGGACGGAGAGCATGTTGTAGACAACCTCGAAGCGCTGGTCGCGGGTAGGGTAGTCGACGGCGGTGATGTCGCTGATCTGGGTGAACTCTGCGGCGGTGTGGTACTTGAGGAAGTTGAAGACGGGGAGAACGGCGGCGGGGGCGATGTAGATGACGAGCTCATCCTTCCAGACCGAGAACCTGGACGGACTGTGTCAATGCTAGTCTGGTGGCCGCAGAGAGGGGGCGTACGCACTGCTGGATGTACTTGGGCATGCAAGCCATCAAGTACTGGCCGTACTGGTGCAGGCTGTCGGCCTTTTCTTGGAACTTGTCGGCAGGGTTGACAACGGGAACATGGAGACGGCCCTGGGCGCTTCTTTGGGCGTGCTGGTGCAGAAATCAATACTCGATCATGGACCTGTGGCAATTGCGTAGCTGGCGAGTCGTACTCTCATGTTGGGCAGGTCCGAGACATCGGCGGCGAGCTCCTTCTGGCGCAGGGCCGACACGGTAAAGGCGCGGCTCGAGGGAGCGACATTGCGCGAGGCGAGACGCAGAGAGCGAGTGGCGGTTTGTCGTAGAGCCATTGTGTGTTTGTGCGGTCTTGTCTCGAGACAGGAAGGAAGGAACGATATGATGGTCATCATCGTTCCTGCCCAGCTCGGCCAATCAGAAGCCGGCGGCGTCCGTGCGAGCCACAGTCTCCTTCTCTCGCAAGCGCAAGCAGAGCAGTTGCTCTTTCCCGCGGCGCTGCTGTTACACTGCAACACTCGCATTCCATCTCCTTCTAATTCGACTCGGAAGCTGCCTGTCCTTTCTTGTCATTTTGTAAACGCAGCTGCACCCTGCCCTCCGCCTCTGCGCGCCTTCTCCACTTCCGCCATCCTCATCCACCACCACTTCCGCCCTCTCACAGTGCCACACCATGTCGCGGACCCAGCAAGACCAGTTCATCGACGACGATGAGGAAGAGACATGTCCTCTCTGTGTCGAAGAGTTTGATCTCTCAGATCGAGGCTTTCGCCCATGCGTCTGTGGCTATCAGGTACATGCTGCCTGCACACATCAAGACACGTTCGCCAGCTAACAAGCTCCCTCAGATCTGCCAGTTCTGCTACCACAACGTGCGCAATAACATGAATGGCCTCTGCCCTGCCTGTCGCCGCCCATATGATGATGCCAACATAGAGTTTCGCAAGCCTGGCCCGGAAGAGTAGCCATCCCTACCCAGCTGCTCCTCCTGCCCATCACTGACCTCCCTCACAGGGAAGCCCTCTGGAGAGCCAAACAAGCCGCCAAGCAAAAGAAGCAGTCCGCCGCCGCTCAAAAGGAAGCCCAGAAGCGCGAGGCCGACACTCTTTCCCGCAAGCATCTCGCCGGCCTGCGCGTCGTGCAAAAGAACCTGGTTTATGTGACTGGTTTGAGCCCGAGAGTGCAAGAAGACCGACTGCTCGAGACTCTTCGCGGCGATCAGTACTTTGGTCAATACGGCAAGATTGTCAAGATCGTCGTCAGCAAGGCAAAGGACAACATCAACCCCCAGTCTGTCGGCGTCTACGTCACCTACGCTCGCAAGCAAGATGCCGCCTCTTGTATCGCTGCTGTCGACGGCTCACAAAACGGCGATAGGGTCCTGAGAGCTCAGTTTGGCACAACCAAGTATTGCTCGGCCTACCTGCGCAACGAACAATGCACCAACCGCAACTGCATGTTCCTGCACGAGCCTGGCGAAGAGAACGACAGCTTTACTCGCCAGGACTTGTCTTCGATGAACGTCATCTCGACCCAGCATCCACAGGCCCCGTCGCAATCCACTTCGCAACCCCCGCCGCAGAGTCAACAACCCGTTGCCGCCGCCCACACCCTCTCCAGGCAAGACTCGCAGTACATCCCTCCGAGCCCAAGTGTCGAACACGATGGCCCTGCGCTGCCTTCAACCGCCAGTTGGGCATCCAAGGCTCCCCAGATGAGCCGCACAGCTAGCAGTCGCTCCGTCTCACTCGTCATGCCTAAAGAACCAGTTAGGGAAAAGCCCAAGCCTGAGCCCCAGCCTCAGCCCCAGCCAGAACCCGAACGCGAACCATCTCCTTCCCCAGAGCCCGAGGAACCCGCAACTCCCAGCCCACCTCCGGCTCCTGTCGCACCCGTCAAGAAAAAGCAACCGGCTGTCGAGGATCCTCTTACCCACATGTTCAAGGCTTTCCAATCCTTCGATCTCAAGTTCGTTCTCTCCAGCAAGGCATTGGAAGACAGCAACATCGACTTCGACAACTTCCCCTCGCTATTCGACCCGCACGGCGGAGCCAAGAGACGTGCAATGAGACAACGCGAAGAGGAGGAAGACGAGGAGCGTAGACGCCTGGAAGCCGAAGCCCAAGTCGCTCAACAGACTGTGAACAGTGTCGAAGATGAAAACGGCCCCGAGACTGGTGGCAGTATGCAGCTCGGAGGTGAGCCTGAAGACACCATGGGCCGTGGCCAATCTCCGCAGCACGCCATTGAGCCTCCTTCGCGCACAAACTCGGTCATTGATGGTGGATTCCTGTCCAATGAACTCTCGAACTTGAGCATCACGGCTCCCAATTTGACCGCCCAACAACGCCAACAGTTGCTGCTCCAACAGTTCAAGACGCCTTCAACCGCTTCTTCTCAACCTCCCTTCCAGCCACCACCCGCCGCTCCGGCTGGCCACGCACGTAATGTTTCACGATACACCTTCGCCAACGACTCCAACACGGCCTCGGCTGCCGTCAAGCCTGTCGCGAACGCCAAACTCATGAACCAACAATCTTCCATGATGCCTTCTCAGTCTTCATTCCAGCAACCTCCTCCCAGCGGATTCTACAGCAATGTCCAGGGGCCTCCCCCTGGTCTCAAAACCACAGGCACCCCTCCATTCAGCGGAGGCGGCATGTTTGGTCAAGGCCACGGTTTTGCAACAAGCGGCCTGGGCTATGGCGCCAACTTGACCGGACGCAACCCTAACGACGAAATGATGAGAGATCTCTTGAGGAGCCGCAACCTCGGTGGCGGTGCCCAAATGTCAGATGCCGCAAAGCGTGAGTTATTGTTTCCTTCTTTCTTACACCAGCACCCCACCAGTTCCACTCCAGTCCCAGCCCCTGGTCTTCTGAATCTTCCTTACGGCACTCAGCCTCAAGTCTTTCAAGACGCTGTTCAGAAGCCCAAAAAGAAGGGCAAAAAGCACAAACATGCTAACACTTCCTCCTCTGGAGGTGGTGTAGTTGATGTAGCAGACCCGAGCATTCTTCAGGCAAGACTGCACCAAGCCGGTCAAATCGGAAGCCAGGGGCTATTCACTGGTCAGGGACAAGGTGGGTTGCACAATGTGTACGGCAGCGCCGACGCTGGTGCTTTCCGCAGATGGTAGACGACCGCACCCCCCCTTTGATTTTGATTTTGTTTGAGCTTTTTTGTTTTGTTTTGCCTTTTTTTTTCTTTCTTCTTTTCCCCTCGTTTCGTCATGTCCATCTATCCCCCATGACTTTGCTACCGGCGTCTCGATTTAGGGTGGAAAGCAAGCACAGCATTGGCCTCCCAAAAAGAGATTCTCTTAGAGTCTCGAGCCACTGGCGTTTCGGGTTTTATATCATGTCCAGTTGGCTCTTCTCGTCAGCTTCGGAGTTGTCATCGATGCATTTGCCGCTGTGGCTATATGGACGGCAGGAGTTTTCTCATTTCCTTATGCCTCTCACGTCTCTGCAACGTTAGCCACATTCTTGTACGTATCTTCTTACCTTTTGATGTCGCAGATTGGTAGATTAACAAAGTCAGTGTCTGCCGTCTTGCACCCATTTCTATACTTTCAACTGGCGTTTTTGTGTGAATCACATCATGTATACTAGCTTTTTATCCCTCGGCGCTCGTCTACCATCTGCCGAACCCAGTCGCTATTCGACGTATACAAAACAAAACTTCTAGAACAGTGCTGACTGGAGGTATAGATATTTCAGACATTTCATCTCTTGGTGGTGCAGCTCATCTTTCATCAGATCTCTTCGACGAGCCCGGACGGTCAACACCACCAGTGCCTCCAGGTTTGGAAGGTCTTGGTCAGTCGTTGCCTCCACTTGATCTTGACGACGAAGACGATGTCCCTAGGCGCTCAACGCCGTCAATCCCCCCAGGTTTCACGACTCCAGTCATTGCTCCCCCGAAGGAGGATTCGGTTTCTTCTCTCCCAACTTCGCGATCGAGTTCGAGAGCAAGTCTCAGACGCGGTAACTCTCAAGTTCTTCCTGCTGTGCCAGTCCTGTCCGGTACACCTTCTCGAGCCCCCACGCCTTTGAGACACGAAACCAGACCTTTTGCCAACATTATCGACGACTTCGCCACGCCTACCAAACGTGGAAGGTCCGAATCTCATCTCGCTAACGTCGAATATGCCGAGAGCAACGATACCGCTCCGGGCGCTGAGGTCGAGACTCCATCAAAGGCAGAGATAAAAGCAGAAAAGGCAGAGGCAAAGAAGGCAAAGAGAGCCGATAAGATGGCCAAGAAAGAAGCCGAGAGGCTCGAAAAGGCCGAGAAAGCCGCTGCTGCTGCACACGCCGCCGCTGAAGCCATTGCTCAGAAGAATGCCGCAGAGAAGCTCGAAAAGGCAGCATCTCAGGCAAAGGCCCCCGAAGCGCAGCCAGCCCCACCAGGTGCTTCCAAGGAAGAGACGGTCAAGGCTGCAACCAAGACAGTCGATCTCGTCAAGGATTTGACACCTGCTGAAGCTGCTGCCGCAGCCAAGTCGGCTGCTGGTGAGACTGTTAGTAAGAAGAAACACCCTGGAAAGATTGACATCACAGCTGCCGTCCTCAAGGGTGGTGAAGTCCCTACTTCTCTTACATCCACCCCAGTCAAGAATGAGAACATTCCTCGCACGTGGAACACCATCACTACATCGCGCCCGCAGAGTCCCAGCATCGCATCAGACTCGGCCAGAAAAGTGATGGCTCCGCGTACTCTGCGTCTCACAACAGCTGTACCTCCACCTGCACCAGTTGTTGCTCCCGCAATCCGCACGCTTCCCACCACAGCATCTCGTATGCCATCGAGACAGCCCAGTATTGCTTCGATTCAACTTCCTGGCACTCCTAGCAGTGAGCACGTCTCGGATGATGTTTCTATCACATCCACTTCACTCTCTCGTGCAAATTCCCCACCTCCACCAACCACGAGCAGAGTCGGCTCAGCATACGTCCGTCAGAACACCAAGAGTCAGCAGAAAAAGTTGCGCCAAGAAAAGGCCAGACAGATGACCGAAGAAATCCTGTCCAAGGACGTTCAGACCATCTCGGAGCCCATTCAGGAGGCAATCACCAGTCGCAAGAAGAAGTCCAAGAGAGACAAGCCCTCGACACCTGCTGCGTCTACGCCTGCTGCAGTCACACCAGTTCCCTCGCGTCCCGCCTCTCCTAAGATGAAGGCCAAGCCAGAGGAACCACCAAAGGTAGAGAAGCCCGCCACGCCCGTCAAGGTCGAGACTCCTCCCCCTCCTCCACCTGCTCCCGTCACTCCGGTCAAAGCCCCCACACCGCCACCACCAGCAGCGCTGACTCCTGCCTCTCTCATCGCAGAACTGCGCAGCGAACATGGCTCTGTAGCCGGCGCTCTTGACGCTTTCTTCCGCCCTTACGCCCAGACTCTCGCGCACTACAAGCCTACCCAACCACCGACTCCCGCCGACCTGACTGCCGAAAACGCAATCCCGCCCCACCAGCCTGAGCTCAAGAAGGAAGACATCGATGTCTTGCTCTCAGGACAAGCCTTGCGTCCCATGACCGAGGAGCAACAAAGTATCTGGGAGCGTCTTGTAATCTCACCCAGCGGTACCATCATTCGTCACATGGAGCCTCAGCTTGAGGACCGCTTCTTGGCAATGGAAGCCTTGTACCGCCGGACGCCAGAGAATCTGAGGTTCCACCCCATCCAGCACAGCAACACTCCTACTGATCTCGATTTCCCGGCCGTAGACATGACCGTTCTGCGTCGCGAGTCCGAGGGTGCGTCCAACGGCAACCGTCACCGCAGTGCCAACGCCATGGAGAAGGCTGTCGAGGAGGGCAGCAAGAAGGGCAGCTTCTTGGTCGACACTGCCGGCAAGTACGTCAACGAGTTCATCATGCCACCCGTGCCTCTCAGCCCTCCCAACGAGAATGCCGTCAAGGAGGAGCAGCAGAGAGAAAAGAACTCCATTGTCAGCGTCGAGGACTTGGAGCGCAGACTCGCCGAGGCCAGACGTTTCGCCGAAGACAAGGAATCTGGCCTGCGCCGTATGGTTAAGAGAAACAGAAAGGTCATTGGTCTGACTCACTGAAGAGGTGTCCTGTGGACGACAACGAAAAGCACAGACACTTCACAAGATGTGTTCACAGCGTGCTGAGCATGAGACGTGGTTACTGGCGTTTCGAGGGCTCGGAAATTCTATCGAAAGGAAGGAGAAGATGACAAGGACGACATCGTATACAAGCACTCGTTGTGTTTAGAGAGGGAGAGGGAGACTAACATTCATCTTTCCTCCGAGACCTGTGGGGAAAAGGTCATGTTTTTCATTCGTTGTACTATTAGCATCACAAGTAGCATTGCATCAAGCTCACACTCTTTTCAGAAAAAGAAGTGCTCGGTGTTTCATTCATGTATCGATAATCGACAATTGTCTTTCCACGTTTGCCCATTCGTCTTTTTGATGCCGTGTTCTCGTGTATACAGTATCGAAACCTCGATGAGAAGACCTTTGGACCGTTGATTCTACAGGAGAGCACCTTTTTGGAGATCTCCTGCACCCCTTGAATTTCGAGGGTGCAAAGTTTTTGGCTGGTGTCGAGCATCTGGACGCTTTTGTCTGTTTTCCCTGTTCATCAGATGGGTTTCTTTTCTCTTCTTGCTTTTTTGCGGTTCTTTTTACAGAAATTCAAGTTTTGTTGTTGAGGGGGTTTTGTTATTGAGGAACTATGTTTCATGGGCGGTGTGGAGAGTAAGGTGTACAGTAAAAGTCGGTATCATTTGGGAGCAGAGGTAACAGCACAGATTGTGTTGTTTGATGTTAGTATACAACAAGGTTTTCTGGTAGTGTTCGAAGTTAGGAGATTGTGGTGGTGAAAGACAAGTTCATGATTCGTTGCTATGGTTGTGCTACAGACAGCAAAAGAGGCGTGGAAAAACTCACAAAGAGAAGATCAACGCAAGGGCGAAGGCTTAGGAGGATTGACCTGCACTTTACTCCACTCTGCAAGATCCTTCTCAGTGTCGCTCCGGGAGACCTCGTTTCTCCAAGCCTTGAACTGCGCGATACACTCTTGGAACCCCTGTGCTTCCAGAGCGGCCCCTAACATTCTGCCCCAGTCACCTCGTTCGCTCTCGGGTATCCGCTCGTTTTCCAACATGAAGCCACCGACTGAGAATGGAGCTGTGGCGACCCAGAAGCGAGGGAGGTACGCTGCGTTCGCCCAGTCTATGACTGCGGCAACACTGTTACCATCGTCTGACACCAGAATATTCGTGGGGCCTTGGTCGTCGTGGAAGAGGACGAGGTCATCGTCGAACTCCGGAGGTGGGTTGCTCGATATGTTCTTCATGTAGGCTCGGTACTGGGCAGCGGACATTGGTCCAACGGTCCGAGGGAACCAGTTGTGTATAGGACCTCCAGGGATGTAATCTTCCATCAGGGATGGTATGCCCACTCCACAGCCTGAGACAGTTTGGAAGTAGTTGCTTGTCTTTGTGGCCACAAGAGCAGTGTATTGCGCCACCTCTTTTGCAATGTTGAGACGCTGCTGATGAGACAAGTCTGCCCATGCTTGGTCTATCGTGCGAGCGTGGATACGTTTCATGATGAGGAAGACACGGTTGATGGGCTTGTCGATCCATGTGTACAGCACTTCTGTGATCGGTATGCTTGGGAACTCTTTGCTGATGAAAGCGAGCGTGTCTGCTTCGAGCTGCATTCCTTCTTTCCATCGGCCAACTTTGCAGACGGCGTTGTTTCCCAGAGTCCATACGGCATTGGAGGAGCCGGCCTCGTGTATGAGTTCATGGTCCAGCTTCAGGGTCTCGATCGAGGGAAGGTTTTGCAGGAGAACATGGACAACAGAATCTCCGTCTCGCCAGGACGCAAACGATCCTGGTGGAGGTGTCGCCGAGCTTGGGATCCTGATGCAAATACGAGACGTACCGATGATCAAGATGCCGTCGCCTGATGTCGTCAAGGAATCAACATGACGCGGGTTCATTTCACTTTGCAAGAGGTCAACAAGCCACAACCGAGAACGGAAGGATATGTTCTAGCAGGACCATACCTAAACATCTCGACGGCTTTCGAGAAGCAAGTCTTTGTAAGCAATATGGTCGACAATCGTCCAGCTTGGTCTGAGCGACTGCAGGTGACCCAACGCGACACCAAAAGCTCGTTGACTCGCGACATCCATCACATTCACTCGCGGGTCGACAAGATTGATCTTGTCGCCCTCAATTCTTCTATGCGTAGCTTTCGGCAAACCACCTCGTGTCATATCTCGGCTCTCAAGCTTGTGTTTACGTGCATCGAATTCAAGCTCCTTCGCAGTAGACCATTTACGCAAGTGCTCAAGTTTTCGCATTGCTCCGCGGCTGCACCCCTTGATGCGACAATCAAATACGACCGGATTGTTGGAGTCGAGCGACTCGAAGCATACCGACCTGAAGGCTACCACCCAGTGACAGTTGGCGACGTGATGCACACTCGTTATACTATCATCGATAAACTGGGCTTCGGCGGCTATTCCACGGTATGGTTGGCTAGAGACAGTCACACTGACAGATTCGTAGCCCTGAAAGTGGGCATCTCTCGTGCCTCACCAGCCCAACGCGAGCATCAAGTCCTTAGTGTCTTGTCAGATCCTTCGGCATCGACAATGTCTGTTGTGCAAGCGAAACCAGGACTCAGCCCTCCGGTACCTAGCGTGCTCGACAGCTTCGAAGTTCAAGGACCTAACGGGGCGCATCGCTGTTATACAATGGACTTGATGCAAGGGGACCTAAGAGCAGCATCTTACAGTCGCTTGTTTTCCATCAGAGTCGCTCGGGCACTTGCTGCGAAGTTGGTGGTTGCTGTCGACCATGTCCACTCTCAAAGGTTTGTACACGGAGGTGTGTTGGCAGACTGTTTTGTAAGCGCAGACTCGTAGCTAATTTATTTGACAGACATTCGACCCTGCAATGTGCTAGTCAAAGCTGCACCAACGATATACAATCTCTCCATCGACCAATTCAGGGAGCAATACGGCCAACCCGAGACAGTTCCGGTCAGCAGAACAGATGGCGAGGAGTTGCCGTTGGGCGTTCCGTCTCAGGTTGTCCTGCCTCTTGACCTCAGTAAGAAGGCCCAAGATTATACCTTCGATGAAGTCGCTGGCCTGGTACTCTGCGATTTCGGTGAAGCATTCGCGCCAGCTACCAAGCAGCGATTGGGGCGAGAGTGCAACACGCCAGCAGCCAACAAGGCGCCCGAAGCCTTCTTCAAGCCGGACCGAGCCCTGACCCAAGCATCAGACGTTTGGACCCTTGGGGTTGCTATATGGGAGATCCTGGGCATGAAAGCCATCTTCAGTGAGTCTGAACCGGAAGCGGAAGTCATCGCCGAGCAGATTGATGTCCTCGGCGCGCAATGTCTTCCAGACCGCTGGCGAGCGATGTGGGATAGTCTAAACAATTCGGTTTCACAGTTTCAAGCGTCCTCACAGCTCAAGACAGAGAGGGAGACCTGGCCTCCACTTCGAGACGCTTTCGAAGATTCCATACAGGTACAGGAGGAGACGGGAAACCACCGGCGCTTTTGTCGAGGAGGAAACACAAACGATTCTCTGCCTGATCCGCGGGATGCTTCGGTTCAACCCGGAAGATCGTTTGACAACGCAAGAAGTTCTCAAGTCCGATTGGATGGTCGAGTATGCTCTGCGTGAGCTGTAGCTTCAAACATGGCGATACAGGTATCGCAGAGAATGGATACTAGACATGGGGACCCCAATGCAAATCTGATAAGATCTTTCGTAGTATTTTATAGAATGGCGCGGTATGTCTCAGCATCCGGGGTGTCAATTCTCCTTACCAGGGTTTGTGGTGACCTTGTTACGCACCCTCCTTGCATGCCAAGACCAATCTTTGGCTGTGAAAAAAGTTGCATTGGGGTCGGTTTTGCGTTGGGGTGAGTACCACGAGCTTGCTCGTGTGCCGAGGAACGCGTGTATGAGGAACGAATATTCAGTCGGAGGCCACGGCTACAGTCTTGTTGGTAGGCATCTACTAAGACCCTGCCTGGTGCCCTTGCCAAGCATGAACCCTTTGCCCAGGCCCCTGGCACCTTCCTTTTCTTTCCCCGTGTCTAATCTCATCTCTCAACAACCACTGCAAAGGGTCCCCTTACATTTCATTCATTCTCCTCGAACACAACGCTGATCCTAAATTCATCGCATCCCTGTCGCCGGGATCATTGTCGCATCGACGATTTGCGGAAACTTGGCCTTCCGTTCCGCATATTGTTTGACACGGATTGCCGGATTTGATTATGGGGATCGCCATCCTAATCCCTACTTCCTGACTGAGACAATATCGCCGTTGAGCTGAATGCACCTCGCCAGTCGCGACTCGAACAATTTCAAGCACCAAATGATCAATACCGAGTTCATCGATCCCCATCACTCGCCTCTTTCAAGCACAGCTTCAGCCTATTTGCTGTAATCTACATGGTGTAGTACAATGCAGTAGCTTGCCGCTGTTGGCGGATCCTTCAAGTTGGAATGGCAATCACATGGAGGTTGTGGCATGATGCCTAGAAAATTGGCCGAGGGAGTTGGCTATACCGTGTACTGTAAGCAACAATGCCAGCCGAAGGTTTCGCTGTTGCTTGATTAAATTACAACCCTGCTCCGGTACGTATTGCGCGGTGAGTGTGTCGAGCATCCAGCACACATGGTAGTGGGTGGCATTGGGAATGATTGGTCGACGAAGCGCTTTGCGCTCCTCCCGCGTCTTTCCGAGCCTCATTGCCATGCATCCTCCGCAATCCATTCGAATGCACGACCGCCTCAACACTTGCCTACCGGGACTGCATGTGATTCATCACTTCAAATTGCCGCCAGTCATACCTTTATTGGCTAACAATCAGCTTCGCCGTTTCTGTACGGGCATCGCGCCATACGCGACTACAGTTTTGTTGGTAGACATCTACTATGAGCCACCCATTCTTTCGAGCTGATAGACTGGAGTTGCTCGAATGCTTCGCTCGACTTGGGAGAGAATAAAAGCCATGAGTTGCCTTCGACGGGACCAGCAAACGATTCCAATATAATCATGTCTGCCAGAAAATATCTGTATCTGCCAACAAACATCCAAATGGAGATACTGGAGCTTTTTGCCGAAAATGCTCGACATGCAGTTTCAGAGCTTCAATACGACGACGCATGGCGCTGCTATGCTCAACTCCTCCTGCCTGCTATTCTAGTCAATCGAGACTGGGCCGCTCGAGGCACAAATTTGCTTTGGCGTGAGCCCTTCACTCCCGCACTAGCCAAAATACATCCCCAGCGCCGACAGCTGTACGCCAGCAAAGTTCAGAGCATTGGACTTTATCTCTACCGGACTGATCATACCAGGTGTCCTGCAGCTTTTGCCAACCTGAGTTTTCCACAATTGAGGAGACTGGAAATCAACTCTTGCCCAAGTTGGGTGGAGCTGGATCTTCGCACATACCTGGGCTCGAGTATCACATCGTTCACCATGTTGGGATGTCGCCATGTGCCCAGCCCCCAGCTTGACCTGATCGCTTTCTGCTGTCCCAAGCTTCGTAACGTACATCTCGACTATGTGGCTGGAGATCAGAGGAACGAACATTTTCTCAAATTCCTGAAGAAATGCAGACATCTGCGGGAGCTCACCTTGAGCTCTCGGGATGGATCAAGCATTCGAGTAGACGTGCTGGAGAACTTGGGATCTCGAAGAAAGCTCGAAAGTCTCTTCGCTCCTTTAAACCTCATCTCGCACCAGTCAATGGAGACAATCATGCAAAGTAACCCGCGCCTACGCCCTTTTCGCAGCGCCCGCAGCTTATCCCTGAGCATCGAGTCGAGAGCAGTGAGGCCTGTTCTTTTTGCAGCTGAATTTTTGGTTGAACTCCAATTGAGCCTAGCTGATTCCGAACACGATGTTTTTGGGCTCATCGGATCGTTGTCTTGCTTGAAGACACTTGAGATCTGTTTTTCTGTGCCCAAGCGCCTCACCATACAAGAGCTGCGATCGATCTCGGGTTTGACACGTCTGAAAGATCTCAGCATCTACGGACCTCCATCAGAGCGGTACCGAGAAGCTGGGCCTCTGCTGATCGCTGAGGCTTGGACTGACGACCTCTTCGACTCCTGGATATCAAGTTATCCTGATCTGGAGAAGCTAGTGTTTAGCGTTCGCTCAATGGACAGCCATTGGATCTCAGAGACTAGGATGGTTGGAAAGAGCTGCCCAAAACTCACCATGTTGTCTATGGATGGCATACACGATATAGGATGTTGGAGGGTATCACCTCAGCCCCTGTTTCCTTCACTGCAAGAACTCGAACTCGGGCAGCTCAAGCCATGGCCGTTCTCCAGGAGGTACGTTGAATTCGGATTCGTCTGACACTCAGAGACTTATGCTAGAACAGTGTTATGGATACTGAGGAATATGCAAAAGAACTCGTGCGCATGATTCATCAGCATGCGCCTGTGTTGGAAGAACTCAGTGTTGGGCGAGATGAGTTTGGATTTATTGTCGCGCGGGCGTACGAACAACTCAAAGACACATACAGACGATCGACAGACGGCACAGATGTTGTGATGTGTGATGTATGAACATCAGCATTCAAGATTCTGCAAGACTTTCTCACCCAGTCGATGCCGCGAGATCCAGATCAGCGGCTCCTACAACGTAGGGTCCGGATATCATCAGGAATACACTCTGGTTATGAGGAACGTGCTTTTAGGCGCTTTGTTTCCAAGCAACAATCCCATATAACCTCGAGCGTGCAGATGCAACAATATTGAATGGTCGTACTCGAAAGAAGCCTCAAAGAATCTCTCACATTAACCACGAATCTGCATGGATGAGGCCTCAAAAATTGCCGTTGAGCCTTGTCCGCTTGGTAGACCTGGAGCACGTCTTGAAGACTGTACAGAAAGGTCAAAGTGCCTCCATCTGTATGAGCAACGTGGCCGACCATATCGGTGCCTTGTGTATGCTCTGGATACCTAAGAAAGTGCAGGCCGGATAATAACGGATGGTGACTTTTACGAGTGCTGGTCGAGTCTGAAATCATACAGTGCTTTCTCTTCTCAAAATACCTCAAATCTGGCCGTTCCCAATCTGTGAAAAGGGATGGGTCAAAATTGGCAACCTCCAAGTAGAAAATATCATCTTTTCTACATGCTTGGAGAAGTTAGTTTCGGGCGCTCAGATGATCACTGGGAAGGTCTCCCGGGACAATAATCTGCAGGCAAGACGAGTCACCACTGTAGTCAACTGAGTTGGCAACCACAAGGCCTTCAACTCTGGCAGGCCACTTCCGAAGCTCGAGAACGTGGAAGACTTGAAGAATGCTCTGATTGATTTCGGCGTTCTGAAGACTGGATGATGGCATCGAGCTCGATCGCTCGAAAACGTCTCACGCGTTGGAGGAAGGATGTGGTGATCTTGAGTCAGACGACATCGCATGGATTTTGTCGATTCGAACTTCATGGTTGTGATTTCGTTTGTAGAAATTCTACTTCTAGTACACGCTCGCTAAGAATAGAAATCTCGTCTCTGCTCGGCTCAGGAAACTGTCCAACTCCAGAATCTTGTATGCCCCCTCCTTATTATCGTCAGAAATAGGAACTGGCTCAGGCATATTGGCAAGACGGCTAGTGAATCCATGTTCAAGCAGAAATCCCATGAGCATCGCCGATCTGATCGCACCAACATTTGCATCACCGAGATCTGGGCTGATCTCTGCTTTAAGTGTTTGCCAGAAAGTATTGTAGAGTGTGTCGTAGTCGGGGTATCGTGAAGCGCCATTGCGAAGGTGAAATTTACTCATTAGCTTCTCGACAGCATATAGATTGACTCCAAACGGTTCCAATTTGGCTTCGGCCCAATCGATAACACCAAGCAGGTGGCAAGTATCGGGGTCAACAAGCATGTTGGAGTCACCAAAGTCCTTGTGAGCAAGCACCATCGGTAGAGCCATAATGGATGGCAGTGCTTGCAAGCAACGCTGGATCATAGCCTGGAAGCGCGGAGGCAGTGCATGTAGGAGTGAACGAAGATCGCGTTTGTACTCTTGTTGTAGTTCATCGAGTTTTGCCTGCTCAAGAATTTGCGGCGATTTCCATGACAGTGCGAAGAAGCTGGACACGATTAGATCGAATCATAGTCACGGCGAGAACAAGCATAGGATAACTTACGTGGCAACGTCCTTGATTAAAGCAAGGCGTGCGTCACGAATCTTTGGCGTGTCTTCCGGAAAGCCATAAGCAAGAGTGAAGTCGAGACGACTTATGCCTTGCATGCGAGGCATTACGTAGACAATGAGAGCTTCCCTGCCATCATTTGCATCATCCTCTCCAATCTGGCCTTGTAATGCGACCTTGGGTGCAAGTTTGCCGTAGACTTGATGTGCAAGCTTCATTGTCTTCGAAGGCAAAGCCAGCGACTTCAGGCGGAATTGAATGACTGAGTCGAGAGTGGGGCCGGCGTAGACTGTGTAGCTGCAGGCGCCTTGTGTAGGCACAAGTTGCAATCCACCATTGACGAGCTCTGTGGCGCGCAGGTCGCAAGCACTTCGAGTCACTGTCGTTTTCGTGAAGAAGGCTGCGACGTCTTGCTCAACATCATAATTCTGATTGCTCATTAATGTATAGATGAGATCGATTGAGATGCGAAATCGTTGACAAGCATGA
The DNA here is from genome assembly GCA_019677095.1 of Aureobasidium sp. SLJ-2021a. Classification (NCBI taxonomy): domain Eukaryota; kingdom Fungi; phylum Ascomycota; class Dothideomycetes; order Dothideales; family Saccotheciaceae; genus Aureobasidium; species Aureobasidium sp. SLJ-2021a. Next base: position 72,669 of record JAHRBU010000036.1, read on the forward strand.
GGGTAGGGCCAGTGGAGAGTACTGATAGAGCAAATTTGGGTCAATCGGTAAGAAACGTATAGTTGATGGGATGCTTCTGTTTACTTTCTGAATGCGATATTCGTCGGTACTGCAAGTCCTACAATTGGATCAAATGGGACTTTGTTCAGAATAGCATGGACGAACTTCATGGGAAATGTAAAGGAGCTCTGGAAGAACAAGAATGAGTGGTGCACAAATGCCGTTGCAATCATCTCGCGCAATGGTATACACACTTGTCTGTTCATTGTTGGAATAGCTCTGAACGGATTTCACTTCGGAGGTGCATCGAACGATCGGCGGCAATCCTTCTCCATCTGCTCATGTCACGTTTGTCGCAATTGCCTACCCCTCATCTCACCGCTTCAAGTTTGTGCCCATCCCAGTACTCGTGCTTCCTAGTACTCATAACAGTGAAACAGCCAATCCCTAATGGCGAACCTCACTCTCTATGGATATTATCGCTCGTCGTGCTCGGCTAGACTTCGCATAGCCTTCGACTTGAAAGCCATCGAGTACAAGCCTGTCTACGTCAACCTCAACAATGGCGAGCATCTCAAAGACGAATACAGTGCAAGAAATCCCTCCCGCTCTGTTCCAACCCTGATGGTCGACGATTCTTGGTGCATACCGCAGTCCGTGGCAGCTCTGGAATATCTCGAAGAAGCTTACCCGCAATCAACCTCCCTTCTCCCCGAGGACGTAAAATCAAGAGCAGATGTTCGCACATTGACAGACATCATCGCCATCGACACTCAACCACCAACCAACGACACACCCACGAAACGTGCCGAGTCTTCTGGAGCCGACCCCTTGGAGTGGGCAAAATTTTTCACTGAGAGGGGCCTCGAAGCTTTCGAGAGCGTGGTCAGCAGAACGGCTGGACGATATTGTTGTGGTGATATGATCACTCTTGCTGATGTTTGTTTGGTGCCTGCTCTGTGGAATGCCGAGAAGTTCGAAGTGGCAATCGAACCTTTCCCGACCATTTGTAGAATCTATGCTGCTTTGAAGGAGCATCCTTCATTCAAAAAGTCGCATTGGCGGAATCAACCTGACTGTCCGGAGGAGCTGAGATAAGGGGTTCAGCGAGCACTCTTTCCACTCACGTTTTTGTCGGTCTTGGGGCATCAGCACGCGAACGGTCGCTAGTGAGGAACTCACAGCCATATTAAATCTTCTATTTCCTCCAATAACCAATGCAAGTGAAGCATGCAAGACTCGTCAACTCACAAGATCAAGTCGCGGAACTGTTCCGTGGTGGTGACTGCACCGTTCCTTCCTTCCCCTGTTTCACACAGAGCGGGGTGACGAACGAGCCGGCCCGCATCCGTGTTCACATCTTCCGTAAACAACGACACGAGCACATCAAGAAGCAGATAGTCAACTACTCCCCTGCTACTATCAACTCCACAACATCCACATCCATAACTCATCATCACGAATCGACAAGATGCCTGGTCTAACAACAAGAGACTCCTTCGTCCTCAAATCACTTTTCGACCCAGAGACCTCGGCAACATCTACAAAGCATGCGTCTTCACAGACATCACTGCCCGGAATGGCAGAAGACCAGTTCTCCGTCCGCAGATCGTCTGAACTCCGAATCATCTCTCAATTGCAGAACGATACTTCAGATACAGAAACTGTCCAGAAAGCAATCCAAGATCTTTCATCACTGATTGAAGAATCGCCTGGCTACGCCTCTGCATACGTCAACCGTGCACAAGCCAGCCGACTGCTCATACCTACAAGCGGCCTCTTCACGCAAGACCATGTCGAAGCCAGTGGACAGCTGCTCAAAGACCTTCAGAGAGGCATCCAGCTCGCCGAACCCACCAGCCCAGACCAACAACTCTCAACTCACCAAACAGCCGTCCTTGCAGCTGCTTACACACACCGCGGCTTCCTACTACTGAAGATCGCCGACCTCATCCGTAATGGCGAGCAAGTTCACGGTGTTGGCGATAAGCTTCAGTCAGCTTCTGCAGAAAGCGTTGAGGAGCAAGCAAGCCAGGACTTTGCTGCTGGAGGCCAGTACGGAAGCAAGGAAGCACGTGAGATGGCTGTGAGAACAAACCCATATGCCAAGATGTGTGGTGCTATCGTCAAGGAGGCTTTGAGAAAGGAGGTTGAAGAATGGAAGGCAGATCAGCTTTGTTAATTGGGGGGTTGCTTAAGGACAGAGCGTTGTTCCGAACGGGGAAAAAGGGAACAGGGCGACTACGAAGGATCACGTCGAATGTTATAAGATCTCAGAAGGTTCTTAGTCGACATGCAGGAGCTGACAGAAGCTTTTACCAAAGGAAATCATCAGCCTTGCGATCATCCAGACCCATCCATGACTCCAAGTGCTTGTAGTGCTCATGAATGACCGTGACACTTTACGTGTTTTCAATGCTGTCCATTATATTTATACGACGACACATGTGTCGTCGAAAGCGGAAGAGCACCGCGCCCAAGAAGCTTACCGGGGCCCCTCACCCCACACCTATACAGCTCTCCAAGGCATCTGTAGTCCGACAGAAGCTAACGGTCCGCCTTCCGCTTCATTATCTGAGCTCATGACCTTGAAACGATATATCTACATCGCAAAGATCATCGAGTGATGGTTTGTTGATATATATAGCTTACGCATTCACTTTTGAAGCAATTTTCGAGTGATTGTTATCGTCACACCAACCCACAGTTTATCCTTACACAGCATTCGAATCACCATAACATCCACTCATCACAACATCAACAATCATGGCGCCCATCGCCTTGTCACCACCTCGTGATGCATCGCCTCCACCATCATCACCAGTAGAAATGTCTTCGTATCAAGGCTACGACCACGTTCACTGGTACGTTGGCAATGCCAAACAGGCAGCCGCCTACTACATCGCGCGCATGGGCTTCGAAAAGATCGCATACAGAGGTTTGGAGACCGGGTCTAGAGGACTCGCTTCCTACGTCGTGTGCAACGGAGGTGTCACTTTCGTCTTGACTTCGCCTCTGCGCGGATTGAGCATGTTGCACGATGTCCCTGAGGATGAAAGAGAGTTGGTCAGAGAAGTGCACAAGCATCTCGAGACCCATGGCGATGCTGTCAAAGGTGAGTCTTGATAGATCTTTTGACTTGGTTGTTTACTGATAAAAAATCAGACGTGGCTTTCGAAGTCGACTGTGTGGAATCGATCTACAACGCCGCAGTCTCGGCAGGAGCAACCTCCATCAAGCCTCCCAACACCCTTCACGACGGCAAGCTCGGCTACGTCAAGACCGCCACAATCCAGACCTACGGACAAACCACCCACACCCTGATCGAGCGCCAAAACTACCGCGGCGTCTTCTTCCCTGGCTTCCGTCTCGAGCCCAACACAAAGGACCCCCTGAATCTGATCCTCCCACCCGTCACCCTCGAAGCCATCGACCACTGCGTGGGCAACCAAGACTGGAACGAAATGGATGACGTGTGCGCCTACTACGAAAAAGCCCTCGGCTTCCACCGCTTCTGGTCCGTCGACGACAAGGAGATGTGCACCGAGTTTTCAGCCTTGAAGTCTGTCGTTATGGCTTCTCCCAACGAAGTCATCAAGATGCCCATCAACGAGCCCGCAGAGGGAAAGAAGCAGTCCCAGATCGAGGAGTATGTTGACTTCTACGGCGGTGCTGGTGTCCAGCATGTGGCCTTCAGAACCACCGACATCATCACTGCCATCAGAAACCTCAAGGCCAGAGGCATGGAGTTCATCAAGGTGCCAGAGACTTACTATGTGTCTATGAGGGAGAGACTCCAAGCTGCTGGCATGAAGCTGAACGAGGACTTTGATGTCCTTGCCAGCCTCGACATCTTGATTGATTTCGACGAAGGCGGCTATCTCCTACAGTTGTTTACTAAAGTAAGTGGAAGTGGCAACTCTTCTATCTTGGACAATGGACTGACCTTTAATTCACAGCATTTGCTGGACCGCCCTACTGTCTTCATCGAAATCATCCAGCGCAACAACTTCGACGGCTTTGGTGCTGGTAACTTCAAGTCGCTCTTCGAAGCCATCGAGAGAGAGCAGGAGTTGAGAGGCAACTTGATCTGAGCCCAGCCACATCAGCCAAAGGAATGAGCCCACGAAAACGAAGATTGTGATGCAAGCTATTCAGGCAGGGAACATTACAGATTACGAAAGGGACACGAGGAGTTCAGATGATAGCGGGAGAAATGCAAAACTGGATGAATAGCATATGGCTGCGAGACTCGAAAGAGAGTTAAATCGCTGGAAGCCTAGAAGGAAATTCGGGAACAAGCACGAAAGGATGGAATCAACAAGCACAAAGAGACAGGAAAGTCGGCCTAATCAGATAGGTGGCAATCAAAATGCAAGTTCTCCAAGCCACAACAAGCAGAAGAGAAGCAAATAAGGTGCAACTGTCGTTCTGCCTCGAAACGACCGTTCACCATGTTCATCGTCGCGTCTGCTGTCTGAAGTAGATGTCGGGATAGCCCCATGTGACTCGATCAACACATGAGAGAAGGCTCAGGTCTTCATTGACCGAAGCGCTGTCCCAGGTGATATGACTGGAACGGTAGTAGTTAATTACACCACATCGTCTTCAAAGCATGAAACACCACATCGCTGTCGCTGTCATCTTCGCTGTTGCAGTCTGTAGCCACGCCCGCTGCTGCTTCTCTTTTGTCGATTTCAACCCGCTCCTTATCGACCACTTGCTTGAGCAATTTTCGCCAGCGAGAAGATTGCGGGTCGAATGTATAGCGAACTTTGACCATGAGCGGAGGGTTTTCTAACAGACGTAAGTCTCCATCGTGAGTCAAGAGCTCGGGTTCTGACAATACTTCTATATCAACAAAGAGTTTCAAGAGCGTGATCGGGTTGTTTGTTGTGTAGCGTATGATTGCACATAAGGCAAACCTGGACATCGCAGGTTGCACAACTGAACATAAACTTGTTTTTCTTTTGGTAAGTTAGCAATCCTATTCCGTGTGTTAGATCAGGGAGTGGCATACTTTGACTCGTATTTCACACAAGTTACAATACACGTATTCGTGACCCTTCTTGGCTGTCAACTGGCTGTAGTCAACATGATCCTCCGGCAGCTTCGTATCCATTCCAATCTCCTTGGGTCGGCCAAGCGCATACAGAAGCGACTCGTCCAAACTTGCAACTTCAAGTTCTTCCTGAATGTACTGAGAGTCGTGGTAGTGTATCAATATATCGTATGGCGTCCAGTTCCGAGGAGGGTGGAGTGTTGTAACCGTCTGCACCTCGAGTCCGTGGTCGAGTAGTAGCTTTGTCATTGGGAGTTGGCATGTCCTACATGCCCAGTGCAAAGACGTCCAACCATACACTTCTCTCTCAACCAGTTTTGGGTCTCGCTGTAGGAGAAACTCAAGTAGCTCGACGTAGTCGAAACAAACTGCGTGATCAACGAGACTCATCCCAGCTTTGGACTTGGTATGCATATCAGCTCCTCGATCGATGAGGTTGTTAAGGATCTCAATACGTCCTTCATGTAGGATCTCATGGAAAGGATCAAAGAAGTAGCTGAGGGCTGATCTCGCAAGATGATCTGTGGTGCTCACGTCGCAGTTGTGACTTTCGCATAAAAGTTGCACCATTTCAACACTTTTCGCCAACATGAGTGGAGACCGACCTTTGAGCTCTAACAAGGCACTAGAGTAACCGCTTGCCTGCAGTAAGAACTTTGTGAGCTCAAGATGGTTTCTTCGTAAGGCAATTTCCAGTGGTGAGTACCCCTGGATATCTGTGCCAATCGTGGCGCCCGCGCGCAAGAGTACTTCGACGGACCTCTTCGATCCCCTGATGCAAGCCAAATCTAGAGGAGTTTGTCCATCTCTATCAAGCTCATCCACGGAGTTGCCGTTCGAGATCAGAAATTCCAGCTTTTCAGGACGATACCAGACTGCAAGATGAATTGCGTGCTTCACAATGCCCGGCTTGGTCCAAGCATCTTCTAGTCCAGGAACCAGATACAGATCTGTTATCATGAACAGATAGTCTATTAAGAGTGTTTCATCAAAGTCCAACGTAACAAGGTATACTCTCTGATCGTAGCGAGGCCCTGTACGATTGTCTTGAGGTACTGATCGTCGTCTGCGCTGTTAATCTGACAAAGTAGTTGCAGCTGAAGTTGAACCCATAAGAACCTTTTTACAGTTAGCTGAATACTTCAAGACGGGCGTGGGTAGCGGTGACTTGCATGCCGTCGGATTTCGCAGTTAATGTCTGAACAAGCTCTTCAAACAGGTCATCGTTTTGAACACGAAGCTTTGACTCTGTTCTTAGCCTCAGGGCCTCGTGTTGCACCAAGCTCTGAATATCTGGAGTGTTCTTTCCGGCCTCGATCTCGATAGCAGGTGTGTTGAGGCGCCTCAACCGAACAACAATGTCAAACTCCCTGCGACTACTCGCGAAGACTTTAATGTTGTTGTTAGGGTTGCTTGAGACTTCGACAATGAAATCCAGTATTGATGATCGTTCTCCTTCAGGGCATATGTCAAGTCCATCAACCACGATGAAAATTCGTTGGTAAAGCTTAGCAACCCTGATGAACATATCGGTGTTCGATACGCTAGCTGGCGCTCTTCCTTCCTGATGGGCTCTCATCAGCTCTACTGGGATGATACCGTTCTGTTGACATAGTTGTTTCAGAAACAATGCAATCAGTGGCACTAGGCCTTGCAAGGTCGGGTCTGTAAAGCTGAAGTGAGCGAAGCAGAGGCTCGTCCGCTCTCCAACATTGTTCTGTTGGATGTAATCAATAACATGAGATCTTGACACAGTCGGGTCAGCTTAAGGCAACACAATACAGGGCATGAGCCTTACGCTAGAACAGACTTTCCCGCACTAGCTGATTAACATTTGATTAGTAAAGTGTAGCAGAACTATCGAAGACACTTACGCTTGCCATAGCACCACAACAGCTGGGAATTAGTCGCTTTCTCCCATTGCAAGAATTCTCCTGTCTGCAACAGCCAGTCGCCTATACCTTGGTGTCTAGTCTCCCAGGCATCATTTTGCGTTTGCTGGAAGTCGTGTGGCGACAACCAGCGTAAAAATTCCTTCCTCTCTTCGGCTATGCAAAATCAGTATACTGCAATAGATTTGTCATAAAGAAGACACTTTCCTTTGTAAGCGAATAACAACGGTGTTTGCGCTGCGAGCAAGAGAATAGTATAACGACGGTTCATTCGGCCGGCAGTTTCACCAAACTCCGTCTCGAAAGACGACCATTGTAAGTGGAGGAATATCTTAAGAGTGTTCAGTACCTTAAGTCTGCCACCCTTTTCGAGAAACAACGCGTTGGACGCTCTACAAAGGTCCAGAACATCCCCATAGACATCGATAAGAACATTCCCGACGTTCAGCAGCTGCAGAATCAGGGCATACTCATCCAGGGGGGCAATGATCTCACTAAGTCGATCAAGCATATCTGCAAGCTTGCCAAAGAATTTAGTGAAACCCACAGCAATGTCGATTATCAGCTTTATGCCACCGACAGCGATAGCTGAGATATCAGGATTTGCCTGGATTGCGATGGTTATTCCTTCTAGCAAACGATCCAGAAGACTCAAGAACTTAGTAATTTTGTCTGCACGGGGACGGAATGACGACGTCGAGGCATGCTGTATATCCAACGATCTGATTCGCTTCAGAAGACTGTCTGGCGAGATGGTGGTATTTGCTTCACGAAATGTTTGTCTCACCACTTCCGGCAGTTTGTCAAGGTGCTTCTGTATCGCGGCAGCGAAGGCAGGGTTGGTTGAAGGACTGGATGTTGGAGGACAATGGGATTTAGGCCTCGTTCTCCAGGGCCAGATGCTCTTCAGCCTGTCTGTCTTCCTACGATGTGGCGGCATGGATGAAGTCATGATTGCTTGAACAGTAAAAAATCAAGCTAAGATAGACCATCCGGCAGTAGGTGGGACAAGGACATTTATCTTAGCAGAACATCCACCTCGCCAAGCGTCAGCACATGCATGATGTCGATTTGATGTTTAGGCATGTCCAATGGGATGATCTGAAGCGCCAAACCATTGTGTGGCGCGATCGCTCGAACCTCCGGATGAGTCCGTAGATGTGTTGTCACCATGCGTGTATAAAGATCGTTAGATAGGGAAATCCAGACGCAAGATTTAGGGAGTAGTGTCCGCCTGGGAGTAGTGCCCGCCTCCTCCACCACATTTCGTTCCCGACTTTCCGCCGCTCCGACACTTTGTAGGCGCGAGGCCCATTACTGTCTCGCACCCTTCCCCGGAGGGCTAGTATGATTATTTCTTGAAGCGCCCTCGAGTTTCCCGCTGCGAGGGAGGGAGGGGTCCCTAGTGGAGGGACCTCCCGAGCGAGGGCAAGCGACGGGCGATGTGTGTAGGGAGGGCTATGTGTATGGTGGTAGAGGAGGTGGACACTAGAGTAATCCCAAGCGGACACTATTCCCTAAATGCTACGCCAGAGGTGGCAATTCAGGCAGCCAACAACGACCCGAGAGAAAGACCGCGTGATGCTGTACGCCTAGACACCCATCTTTGCAGCGTGATATCGGCAAGAGGCTTACTGATGTCCAATCGCTGCTTTGTAGGCGCCAGAACATTGCATGGCGCAGTCGTGAGCTGCCCTCATACGTGGGATTGGATGCAGGTAGATTGTTGTTACCGCGTCCTCGGGTGGATGTTGGTGTTGACAGATCATTGGACAAAACGACCTAAAGCAGCAGGCAATCAACAGAAGCCCAAAGGAGATGCCAGCTTCACGCCTGGTGTCTTGCACCCAGAGTCGTGAGGTAAAGAAAAGCGCGTATTCACGCGTCTCACCATTTGCATGACGTGGGTAGAAAGAGCGAAAGAGGAGAACGTGTGGCTGGGGACGCTTTGACCATGTTTCTGTGACTGAAGGTATCACCCTGTCCTAAGCAGACGACGACGATATCTCAGCTCAGCAGCAGGGCAGTTGCTTAAAATTTGTGCTCATATTAGGGACCAGCTATGCAAATCGCGAGGTAGTCTTTTCCACTAACGTAGAGTTGTCAATGGCTGAATGATTGCAAGAATATATTTAAGATGTTTAGTATCAGAAAGCTCCCATCATCTCATACGTCCCTCGGTCATCTCCTCATAACCATGTTCTGAAACATCATCGCTGGCCAGATGAAGGATTCTATTATCACGTGTGAATGCGAGAGCATTTCCTCAGAAACATGTCGTTGCTAGAACAAAGGTAGCCGGTTGTATTTGTCATCATTATTGAAGTCATTGCAGTCGAAAGTAGTACACAGAAAACACAGACGCGATGAAGTGCCGAGGGACTACAATTCGAAAAAAATAAAATCAAGAAACATCGCTTTTCGTCAAAGCAGTTCATAACATAGTTGTACATGGGTTACAAAATTCTAGGGTAGCCATTCCAGACACCTCGCATGCAATCGACCAACCGAAAAAGAGCGCCAAAACAATATCGTCATCCTTATCGTACAAGTACAGAGTGAGGGAAACAACGCCGCGCAGTCATAAGCATAAAGCGAAAGCAAAACACAGGAATAAAACATTAGTGGGTGTCTTCATCATCCTAGAAATGATCACCCTTTCTTCCACGCTTACCGTGAAAGTCGACCTCCGGGTGGACCACTCTCATGTGACGGGTGAGGGCATCTGCGCGAGAAAAGGTCTTCTCCTCGCGACAGTACTGACAGCGAACCTTTTGCTTCTGGCGGTTGTGGATAGTATCCTCGTGACGAGTAAGATCGTAAGGTCTGCTGAAGATGCTGTTGCACGGCTTGCCGGTTGATGGATTGATACGTGTGCACTTGTGAGGGCCTTGCTGTGAGTTACGCTCGGCTAGTGCGGCAGCAGTCATGGAGCTACCGAGGTTACCAGGAGTGGGGGCAGGTGAACTCGAGCGGCGGTCTTCCTCGGGAGACGAAGCGGTAGTACCAGTCGAGGACAAAGACTGACGAACGGGATGAGCGTCACGTCCGTGCTTCAGCAGCTTGACTGCAGAGTCGAAGCGCTGATAACAGCCATCGGCAGAGCACGTGTAACTACCTGTATCGGCAGTGGTGTGCTGCGGCCTCGAGATAGATGCAGCAGTCATGCTCCCCTGAGATGAGGCACCAGGACCCTCACTCATGGATGACTCCATAGTAGCCAAGTGAGCAGGGAAGTCGGGGGTAGGTTCGGCGTTGAAGTCAGTGGGGCGGTAGTGTGCCGGAGCATAAGGGTTGCTGGGCATTACTGGTTGCTGAGGTGGCAAGAAATTGAAAGTGGTAGATCCAATGGAGGATTGGTCAGAGGACGAAGCGCGGAAGCCGGCAACGTTGGTTGGAGGGGCAGCCATGCTGGTGGCAAAGTTGTAGCCCGAAGGGAGCGGGTCACCGAACAAAGGCATGTCGGAGCCCTCGCTGTCGTTGAAGTCGAGAAGGGCATCCTTTGGTGACATGGTCTTGGTGGGTTCTCTTCGTAGCTTGGGCTGGTGTGACATCCATTCTCTAGCGCTTGCCTCTTCCCGCTGCTGACGTCTCGAGTCTGCAGCAGTGGCCAGGAATGGCCCTGGCCCGTTGAATTTCTGGGCAGCCGGTGCTGCAAATGGTGAGTTTTGTCTGAAAGGTGATCGCTCACGAGACATGTCTCCAACCGGTGACTGTGATCGGATACTGTTGGCAGTACGTAACCTTTCGTCAATTAAGTTGCGGTGTGGAGACAGCATGTTATTGTTGTTGTTGTTGGTATGCACCGGTGGTGGTTGAAGAGAATCAGAGTTGTTTGGGTTGAAGAGCTCGTCAGCAAAAGCAGCAGACTCTGTGCGGTTGAGCTCAACGCGAGGGGCATTGGCCTTGTAGTCTGGAAGCGAGCTCATATATAAGTATCGCTCAAAGAGTTCCGAATCTGATACTTCCTCACCATTGGTTGGCATCTTGAAGAGAGCCGGTCTCTCTTCGTTGTCATGGTCAGAACTCGACCTCGGCTGGGGCGTCGACGGCGAGTCCTGACCCTTGCTTGACACTGAATGCCGTGACGAGTGTGCAAAGTCCGGAATGTCCTCGTTGTAGGTCGAGTTGTGCTGGTCGATTGCCATATTTTGCATGGCCAGATGGGCTGCAGGTGTGTGAGACAGCTTGGATGGCGCGTAGCCGACGTTGTTGAATGTCTGATCGTTATCGCTAAAGTACGACGTGGTAGGAGACTGGTCGGCGTTGGCGATATAAGGATATGTGCTGCCCTGCATGAATGGCGAGGATGGGCCGGTCGAGTTCACAGTCGACTCGGACGCGTTTCTCTGATGACCTTGTCCTTTCCGCAACAGTCCGGCAGTATGGTTCTGCACTGGAAACATATGCCAGTCGCTTGTTTGTACCGAGTCTAGGTTGAAAGAATACGTGAATGAGAGATTGTGTTGAAATGACTGGTCCAGTATCAATTGATGTGGGGTGTTGATCGGTGATGACTTGTCTTTTGTCGAGAAAGATTCAGGTGTCGATGTGTTGAAAGAAGATCGAATGCCTGAGCAAGAGAAGGAAGTCCGATTTGGATAATATGTCATCGTTTCGTTCAGGGTCTGACTGTGGATGACGTCAAGAGAATTGAGACTAGAGCCTTCTAGGCAAGTCCTTGCTGATCTCTTTCTCGTAGCTGCCGCTGAATGGGTCACGGGGTATCCGTTGAATTGGTAATCTGTTCCCTCTTTTCCCTTGGATCTCTTGAATTGTTTCCGTTGACTTCGATTTTCTCGAGAACGGTCCGGGGAGGGACGGGTTGGTTTAATAGATATTTTTTTGCTTCCAGTCATGGTGTCTCGGGACTCGGTTATGCTGGCCGAGTGCGAGTGCTGCGCCACGGGTATCCTGCAGGTAGATGCATGCCGAGGCGCACCTTACCGGATCGCGCTGTTCCGTGATGCGGCCTAGACGCTTCTGTCCGTACATTACCTCCTAAAATATCAACATCGATGCTGCTTCGACTCGATATACCCGGCTTTGAGCTATTGAGAGAGCATTGTCTATGGTAGTGCTGGATTGAAGTGTGGATTCCGTCTTCTCAATGTGTTCTGTACGAATCGTCGAAATAGATTCTAATTTTGCTGCCTGGGAAACGATTGTCGACTCACCGTGCTGTACCGCGTGACTTGTTAGAGTCACCGCTGCACTTGCGACTCTCTCGGTGCCTAGAGTCGTATGCTCATTATTCCGTACTCGCTTACCTTATTCCAATTTCGGACTTTGTAGCGTGCCCCAAGTCTAGCTATTGTGCTATGTTTAAGCAAAGAAAGCCATGGTAGCAGATCTTGGTAATCGAGCGTTGAACTCAGGGTCCGATCGGGTAGGGCTGCATGAAGCATGCAAGCCACATGCAAATTCTGTGACCCTGTCAGCGACAGACCTCGGAGATGGCCTACTGCCACCGAGCCTGTACTCCAGTACATTCGCTCTCACCGAACGACCTTTGAGTACTTTTTGACTTTAGCTCGAGCTGCATGCCAGCTCACCAAAGCATCACTGTCTACCACCTTTTCCCGCCCAGTTCCTGCATGCTTCTATGCCTCAGCACGCATCTGGACTTTTGGGGTGAGCATTTTACACCAGCCACGATTGACCAAGCCACAAAAGTAGGATGGGCTGACAATGACGATACGTGTGGCTGATGCATAATCGTCACCACGCGACTCGGCGCGAGCAAAGCAAACACAAGGGGGGTTGAGGAAGCGATGAGCTGCCATGCCTTTTCTTTTTTTCGTGCTGCATGTCTGATGTGCATAAAAGGCCACGTCAGAGAGGCCGTAAAATCTCATGTCGTTCCCACCATTCTAGCAAGACTCAGGCACGTTTTACGACAACCGAAGGTCCTGTGTAACCCTCCAGGATAAAGATCATGTCCGAGGACCGACTGCTCGAAACTCGGTCCGCTCGGCAGGTTATGTCAAAGTGCATTGGGCCGGTGCTGCAAGCTGACAGGAGAGCTTGAATTATTCAACATGGTCTGGCATGCAGGAACAAAGAAGCATTGATGTCAACTGCTTAAGCGGCTGTATTCGGCTCGTTCATGCGTGCTAACCGAGCTCACCGCTGTTGTTGATAGAGCTTGATGTCTGGCTGACGAGTAAAGGAGCACTTATTGGTCCTCTCGGAACGCGCCGTTTAGCTCTGACTTATCGTTAGATTCACAACCGGGCTCTTGTGTTGACCGACAGCTTGGGAGAGAGCGTGTCTTTCATGCAACATCCCTCCAATAGGAAAAAGATGTCGAGTGCAAGAATACGATACCGGACTGTCCATGTCTCTGCGTACAGCTAGCTCTACGCTTGGCCGCATGAAACGTGGCCACAAGTTGAGTTATGCTACAGCACCGAAGATGGCACATCTGCGTCTCGATTTATAACTCAACAGCTGATGTAATTCAAGGAACGGGCATACGTTACTCCTATTGAAACAAACAGAAGGACGACCAATCTGGACCAAGCATGTCAAGTTCCCCGCACAGCCTCCGCTGGACTTTACTCTCTTTCGACGCCTGCCATCGCATCGGGTGTAATTTCATTGAACGACTGACTGTCTGCAACATTTTATAAACTCGCAGAGTGTCCATAGTGCTCGTGGATTCGACCTCGCTACAGAATCGACAACTTAAGCAAAACGAGTTCTCCCAGCACTTTGACGTGCGTTCAGGATAACGACCGTAGCTTCGTAGCTAGGCGCCGTGGAAGTCATCAAAGCGCACGAGGGCTCTACAACTTTAGTCATTGAGAACGTATGAAACACTTGCTCTCAAGGATCAGCTCACGATGGAAATCTTGGCCAATCATGGTAGCATGCTGCTATCACCTCGCCAATCGTTCAGCGCTTAAATTCTGCGCCGCCAACATGCATTCCATCAAGCGCGCTGATATCCAAATGCCCCACTGTTCTTGACTTCATGTATGTCTGGTATTGATCAAACCCCTGCGACCTTTCTAACACTATGTATACGCGCGCGGCAAGAATTCGGGACATTTGTTCTGTGGTCACAGATGGCAGCGTCCAGGGAGACTTTAAAACCTCATACCCGGATAGCTACAGCATGCCGCATCCATTGCCTCCTGCAGGTTGATTTTGCAAGATGCACCGCTTCAAAGAATTATTCCATCGCCCAAAGTCCGACAAGACTCCGTCCGGGAAGGCGCCGTCCTCATCGGGGAAGCCACACTCCCAAAATGGCCAGGAGGTCAAACCTCGACTTCCCAAACCCATCCCCACAACCACTTCCAGAGCTCGCCCCGATCCCAACATCGCTCCTATACAGTCTTCTCAAAATATTCCGGTTGCTAAATCCCAGCCTGTGATACATACTCCTGCACCATCTGTGGTACGGACGCCAAATTTGGCACTCGAGAAAGCGATAGAACGCCACATTCAGGAGCTTCCTGATGCAGATAGGATTGCTTTCACGAAGGCCTCCTCCGACGATATCGATGAACTGCTGACGAAAGTTCGCGAGCTGGATCAAGAGCATTCCAAGCAATCTTCGTTTCGGCCATACACAGCGAGGATAACCAACTTTCTCAACATCTTCCAACTATCCGTCGGTGAGGTGTCTGTCTTCCTCCAAGGCGAATCCGTGGCATCAACCGCCCTAGGTGGAGCCAAATTTGTCGTTGGACTGGCGATTCGTTACGTCGAGTACTTTGACAAGCTGTCGAAGATGCTTGACGAGCTCTCGAAATTGACGGCGCCTCTGTCAAGATATGCCGAGAAATGTCATTTGCCCAACATATGCGATGCGCTAGCCAACGTATATGCCGACATACTGAAATTCTACAGTGCAGTTCGAAAGGTGTTCGTCGATGAGACCGGCAGTCCGAGGAAGTTTGCCTCAGGCTCTGTGTTCCTTCGATCTCAATGGGAACCATTCGATATCAAGTTCGGCGAGATCAAAACCTCTCTCCATTACAACTGTGACGTTCTGTTGCATTCAGGGCTATCCGAACTCCTTGTCAATAGTGGTAAGTCATCGAGCTACCTACAGCGCCAGCAAGAGACCTTCGTCACCCATCATCAGTGTTCGACGGAAGTGGCTATCAATATACACATACAATTTCTGGCTTGAGCTTGGACCTATCGAGACTGTACCTCTCTTGTCTCGGCAGCTGTAAAAAGCTTTGGGAAACATTGTGTATTTTGACAGTCCCGTCCGAGACATATCTCTGTGTGTGTGATTGAATGGAGACGTTCTCGAGTCAAGGCTTGTTGACATTTCTCTGCCCACATTCCGTTGCTGATCTTCATACAGAGAAAGAGAAAGAAGAGTTTCATCGCTGGCTCACTCCCAACAACTTCGAGCTTAAGAAAGCAAAATCTCTGGAAGCACGCCACAGAGGAACTTGCGATTGGCTCTTCGAAACACCTCAGTTCGAACAATGGCTCTCGTCCAAGAAATCTGAACTGATTTGGTGTCATGGAAAACGTACGTTGAATTCTGCTGGGGAACACTTTCTCGTGTCTGCCGTGATTTGGTAGCACGTCAATGAACTCTCTAGCGGAATGTTGACTGGTACCGACTCATGCTGACATCTGGCGTGTAGCCGGTTCAGGAAAATCAATCCTGGCATCGCAAGCCATTCAGCGCATCCAAGATGCTCACCTCGGGACGGATGATAGTATTTGCTTTGCATACTTCACTGTCAGCAACAACTCGTTCAAAGATTCTGATGCGCTCATTCTGGCATTAATCAATCAATTATGCCGGCATCAGGATCGTGTTCCACAGTGGGGGTTGCTTCAGGGAAAGAAAGAAGGCCGAGATCCTCTCGAATACGCTACAACTGACAACTTTCTCAAACTGACAGCTTCCTATCCACGGACATTCATTGTTATCGATGGTCTCGATGAATGCCCTGACGCAGGAAGAAAATCAGTCCTGACCTTCATCGATGCGATCCTCTCTGCCAAGGCAGTTTTCAAGGTGTTCGTGACCAGCAGGAAGAAGGCTGACATTGCTAGAGTCCTGGATCGTCAGGGAGTTTTGCAGGTGACGACCGACTCCCAAGGCACTACGAACGATATCAACCTCCTTGTCCGGCAGAGAACAGCAAGCCTCAGGTCCAGCCGGTCTCTTCTCATTCAAAGCGATGTCCTGTTCGACCAGGTGGTTTCTACTTTGATCCAGAAAGCCGATGGAATGTAAGTCGCTCAGATATTCACTTCTCAGCACTTCATATGCAAGCAAACTCAGTTTGACAGCATTCACCCGGCAACTTCCATCCTGCTTCACATTATGGCAGAGCTGATCATAGCTGACAACTGATCCCAGGTTCTTATGGGTCACCCTGCAACTGGATTATCTTTGCTCGTTAGAGACCGATACAGATATCAGATCCGCTCTGGAAGAACTCCCAATGGACCTTACCGAAACGTACGTTCGAATACTGGAGGACATCAGAAAGAAAGACCCACGTCAGAGAAACATTGCCATTGCCTGTTTTCGATGGTTGCTTTCGGCCAACAGAGAGGTTCGCTGGACCGAGCTAGAATCTGCACTGCCACTGGTCAGACCAATCCCAGCGAAGTCATACGAAGAGTGTCTCGATTCTCCCTCGATCACTTATGTCGCAAGCGCGTGTGGCAACCTGGTTCACATACCCAAACAAAGTAAGATGACTATCTGCTTCCAGGAAGAAAAGATTACCTTCATCCACTCGTCCGTTTCACAATTCTTCTCTTCGCACTTGTCGAGTTTGCAAAACAACGGGGACCCCTGGGCAATTTTGATTGACAAGAAGGCCATGCATTACAAGATGGCTCACGACTGTCTCACCTATATCAATTTCGTGATTGACAGTCTGGGACCCAGCGAGGACATTGATCCCCAAATCCAGTACAATGCGCTTGCCTATTATGCCATTCACAACTTCGACAAACACCTTATCGCTGCTGGCGAAGCTTCAAAGCCTTCTTCGCCATTGGTTGAATTTGTTGAGCAGATTTTGGCCCGAGACGAGGATTATCTCAGCAATCTGCTCAGAATGCGACTCTGGTTGAAACCTGATATAGCCAATGGCGTGGTCGACGACGCGATTGTACCACACAAGCATGACTATGCGCTGGCTGATTCTTTTGTATGGGCAACTCAACTGTACAAGATATTCAGCACGCCGCCTTTGCAAAAGCCGCCAGTGGAGGCCCTGATCGCTCTGGCAAAGGGTAACATTCTTGAATCAATCAATAACTTTGTCAAGGCAGGTTTGTTTGATTTCAGAAGCATGGACCACCGTATGGTGAAAGCAGGGTATCAAGCTTTGATATACGCATCGGCGTATGGCAACACTTCGATGGTCGAACTCTTGCTGGACGAGGGTGCCTGGCCCCAACCAATACTGTCGATTTCATTTAATTCCACACTCTCACTTGAGTGGTACGACCATGTCACGCCCCTAAGTGCAGCAATTGAGGGTGGATACGAATCCATCGTTGAGCAACTACTATACTCTGGAGTTGATGTGAATACCCCTGTCAATCACGACGGTCAACTTCTATATCCCTTGCAAATGGCTATGAGCTACGGCAAGAGATACGACGACATGGATGTAGCCAAACTACTGCTTGCCTATGGCGCTGAGGAGCGATCGTTCGAGGAAAATCATACAGTAGGCGGTGCTGAGCGATCTGAGATTTGAGCGTGCCAGCAGGACAGAGTGATTCAGACAGAGTAATTGAGACTCCTTCCCGATGTGTCGTGCGACTTATTTGAGAGTGATGGTGCTCTTGAGAGATGCATGTTCAAAGTAAGAGCTCGGGTGTTCCACCCGAAATTGGCAGGGCGCGCACGTTAGAAACACGCGCAAACAAAACATACTCGGGATAGACAATCGATTTGACATGCTTGGATTCAACAAGTGAAAGCGACGCGATGAGACTCTGGCTATCTGCAAGTGTGTAGTTGAAGTGTGATGAGAAATACATGGAAGGAGCAAAAAGCAGCACAACAGGTGTCCTCCAAATCTTGGCAAAGGTCGAGGGCCCGAGAGTGTGGGGAAGGAAGTCGGTGGAAGCTCCACGGTCTCCTAACTTTGGACGTGGATCGAGTCGAGCCTCCTTTTGACTTTTGTCACCTCTGGTCATCGCACAAGACGTCCAATCTCTTGTGAGTCTGGTTGCCGAAGCATCTCTAGGCACCCGCCAGTCTTCTAACATCGGCACAGATTCTAATCCTGCCTCTCACACTTGGTTGAGCCGCTCGCCAGCAACGGTTTCAGCTGTAGGTCCATCGCCGTGCCCCTACCAACACCCGCAACAGGCCTCGCTCTGACACGCAGCTCGCAGCATCTTCGACGGTTTTCTTATCGGAACTGGTATCATCATGGCTTCTGAGGCTCCCACTCTCGCTGGCTCGTCTGCCGACAACCTGACGCCCGCCCAGCGTCTGGCCGAGAAGCACGACGACCACAAGCCCACAATCGAGGAGGTTGTCGACGAGGAGGACATTGCCCACCCTCCTCCTTCTGCTTCCGCCACTGCTTCGTCGTCGGCTGGTCCCTCGACCGCCGCCCCTACCCCCGCTCCCGCTCCCGCACCCAAGAAGCCATCCGTCCTCGACACGCAATCCGAAGAGCTGTTCCCCTCGCTCGGCGCTTCCAAGCCTCGCTCTTCTGTCGGTCCTTCTCCTTGGTCCAAAAAGCCTGCTGCCGTCGGCAATGCCAACGGTCTTCGCAATGGTCAGGTCGCCAACAACGCTCCCTCGCGCAGCTCCACTCCTGCTTCGGGCCTCGCTACTCCCGCTTCGACCAACGCCGGCTCCCGTGACGTCTCTCTTCCCGGTCGTCATACCGAGGCCATTTCTTTTGCCCCCTCCCAGCTCGCTCAACCAAAGGACCTCAAGAAGCCTGTTTCCGAGATCCTTCGTGATATCAACAAACGCTCCAAGGCAAGAGTCGAGATGAGCCAGGGCGCTGGCGGTTCCTACGTGTTCAGAGCCACCAGCAACAATGCAAGCAACGCTAACGATGTCCGCGAGACTTTGAAGGAGGTTGCTCGCCAGCTTGGTTCCAAAGTGAGTCACTACAAAGTCTCACCGTACTCACGGTTGCTAACATCGAGTAGCAAAGCGTCAAGGTTCCCATTCCTTCTTCCGTTCGTGCCCACATCATCGGCCGTGGTGGTGCCAACATCACGGCTCTCAGCCAAAAGACTGGCGCCAAGATTCAGGTACCTCGCCAGGACGACAACGACACCCCCGACGATGACGACTCGACTACTATCGACGTCCTTATTGAGGGAGACGCCGTTGCCGCCGAGATGGCCCGTCAAGAGATTGAGAAGATTGTCAACGAGCGCACCTCATCCATCAACCTCCGCCTGAAGGACATTCCTGCCGAGTTCTACCCTTTCCTTGCCGGTGCCCACAACTCGCGTGTTGGTGACCTCGAGGGCGGCCGTGACTTGAGAGTGCAGATTCCTCACTACCACACTTGGGTCGAGCAGGCTCCTCCTCAGCCCGCCGCATACCGCCAGCCTCCTGCTTTCGTGCCCCAGCCCAGTCTGCCCATTCAGATTGCTGGAGACCGCTTGGCTGCCAACGATGCCCGCGCCCAGCTCGAACGCCAGGTTGAGCAGCTCAAACGTGACCTCGTGTCGGACCAGGTCGCCATCGAGCGCGGTCGTCACCAGTTCATTGTTGGCGACAGAGGCACTTCTCTCCACGACTTCCTCGCCGAGACTGGCTGTGCCGTTATTCTGCCTCCTGATGCCGAGGACGATGAGAACTTGACCATCGTTGGTCCTGCTGACAGACTTGACGAAGGTCTGAACAAGGTTATGGAGCTTGCGTCTAGCATGGCCATGGCCAGCGTCGACATCTCTCGCTCTTTCCCCAACGCTCCTCTCGGCGCACAGGCTCACGCTCGCAATGTCACCAAGTACCTCCAGCAGAGACGCGCTATCCAGGATCTTGAGCGTTTGTACAATGCTCGCATTGTCGCTAGCACTGCCCGCAATGGCCCCACTGCTTGGGAGGTCTACTCCCGCGACGGCAAGAACACCATGAAGGCTCGCTCCGACATCATGAACCTCATCAGCGGTCACCCTCCTACCCGTCTCAACCCTGTCCAGGTCCACCCCTTCTACCACCAGCACCTGCGCCAGTCAGCCGGTCCTCAGATCCGCGAGCAGTTTGGTGTGCACATGGTTGTCCCCGAAGAATCTGACAGCGACGACGAAATTCTGCTCGTTTACGAGGGTCCTTCTTCCGCTTCGGATTACCAGCTGCCAAGACGTCAACCTGCCGCCAACGAGGCTCAAGACTTTGAGCGTGCCCTGAAGGAGGCTCAGCAGCACCTTCTTGGTCTGCTCAGTGGCCAGCAAGATATCGTCTCGCGCGATGTTGAAGCACCTTCCAAGTTCCACGACAAGATCAGAAGACACGTCGATCGTGAGCAGTCAAACCTTTCGGCGGATCAGATTCCCATTCAGGTTCTGTTTGGTGGACAGGCTGCTCGCAAGGCTCCTGCCCAAGGCTTGTCTGTTCGTGGTCCCAGCGACCGTGCTGATGCACTTGTCGAGAGCCTGCTCGCTTTCATCGAGCAGGAGAAGCAGGACGAACTTGAGCGTGGTTTCACTCTTAATTTCGACTTCCCCCAGAAGTTTGCCAATATCTTGATCGGCAAGAAGGGTGAGAACATCAGAAAGCTTCGTGAGGAGTTCGATGTCGACATCCAAGTCAACGATGGCAAGGTCGAGCTCAAGGGCCCGCAGGCCAAGGCCAATGCTTGCAAGGCCCACATCCTTGCTCTTGGCAAGAAGCTCGAGGACGAGGCTACACACATTATCAAGGTCAAGCCTCAGTACCACAAAGATTTGATCGGTACCAAGGGTAGCATGGTCAACCGTCTCCAAGACAGATACAACGTCAGAATCAACTTCCCTCGCTCAAACAACACCGAGGATGATGACGCCGCCGAGGGTGAGAACTCTCGCAGGTCGAACCAGGCCCCTGACGAAGTCATCATCAAGGGTCCTAAGAGAGGTGCCGACGAGGCCAGAGATGAGCTTCTCAACCTCTTGCAGTACACTATGGACACTTCCCACACTGCCACCGTTTCTGTTCAGCAGAGTCAGCTGCCTTCCTTGATTGGTTCCGGCGGTCGTGAGCTCGACGCTCTTCGTCTCGCCACTGGCGCTCACGTCGACGTTCCCAACAACCGTGAGGCTGCTGATGCTTCTGGACGTGTTGAGATCAAGATCAAGGGTTCCAAGAAGGCTGTCGAGGACGCTAAGAAGCAGATCGAAGAAGCTGCCAAGGTCTTTGACTCGACCGTAACCCGCACTCTTGATGTTGAGAAGAAGCACCACCGTAACATCATCGGTGGTGGCGGCGCCAACATCCGCAACATTGTCATCAAGGCTGGCGGCCCTGATGACAGACAGAAGCTTGCCCGCATGGTGCGCTTCCCCCGTGCCGAGGCCGAGGGTAACACCATTCGTGTTGAGGCCAACCAGGCCATCGCTGACAAGATCATCGAGGCCATTGAGGCACAGGTTTCTGAGCTCGAGAGCCAGACAACTCAGATCATCGAGATCTCTCCCGAGAAGCACCCTAAGCTGATTGGCCGTGGTGGTGACATCAGAAAGAAGATCGAGTCGGAGTTTGGTGTACAGCTTGACATCCCCAGACAGTCTGTCACTGGTGCGGAGCGTTCCAAGGTCAAGCTCATTGGACGTGCCGAGAACATTGAAAAGGCCAAGGAGCACATTGAGACTCTGACCAAGGATGCTGAGAGCACCGATATCCAGATCCCTCTCAAGTTCCACCACGCCATCGCTGATAATGGTCAGTTCTTCCGCCGTCTTCGCAGTGACCTCAAGGTTTCCGTTGACCACAAGGGACAACGTCCTCCTCAGCGCCCTGAGGCACTGTCGACTCGCAAGGCTGGCTCTGGCATGCCCTTGATCACCGATGATGCTACCGCTGGCGCTTCTGACGACAACGTCTCGTGGGTCGTGCACAACCTCCACGAGAGCGCTCCCGAAGGTGAGATCACCTGGGCTCTGTCAGGAGCTTCTACCGAGAGCCTTGACAAGGCCAGTGCCCGCGTCAAGAAGGCTCTTGCCGACGCCGAGAAGCTGACCCACGCCGGTTTCCTTGTCCTTCCCGACCCCAGCTCTTACAGAAGAGTCGTCGGTCCTCAAGGTAGCACTATCAACGACATCCGTGCCAAGACTGGCACCAAGATCCAGGTCCCTAAGGCTCAGAGTGGTGATGAGGCCATTGAAATCACTGGTACCCAGGACGGTGTTGAGAACGCCAAGGAGATGATCCTCAACGCCATCCAGGGTTGAAAGGCAGAAGAGCAGGACGTTGTAGTGTTTTGTATTCGCATTGGTGCGTCGGAGTAACAGGGCATTTTCAGCAAAAAGCGCAGAGTGCACCATCTAGATGATGTGTTTTTGGATCGGTCCAAAATATCTCAAAGAAGCTTATATTTCGTATTTTTCTTTTCTTTATATCATGCAAGATTTTCGCACGAGCCAAATGTAAAGCGGCTGATCTCCAAGTTATCAAAATCTTCAGATGCAACGGATTATTGAACGCAAGCTTCTCTGAATCATCATGACCAATCTCCAGTTTACGAGCTCGACATGAGTAAAGTACTGTTGACGCAAGACCTACCCACGAGCTTTTCTTTTCGAACAATGATTACACGCTATTACATCCTGGAAGCCAAACAAGAACGACCGACCACTGTAACATGCTCATGACGGCGAACAACCCACTTACCTTACTTCTTTGAAAAGGTACTACAACCTGATTATTTTTCTCTTTCCAAGCGACTTTGTTTCTGTTTTTGGTGTCTTGGTACTGCGGTTGCGATTCTTGAGTTTGGAGTGATGGTAACAGATGATCTGGGTGATTGATATTCGTCTCCGAATTACTCAGTGCGGATTGCAGGGTTCAGGTATCAGCACGATGTTGCTCCTACTGGATGCCACACCTAGCCCTTTCTCTCTGAACTCTTTGTCGAATGCATAGATGGTACGTCTCGATCACGACGCCGATATGAATTCGCACCATGAAGCCCAACAAAGAGACGACTTCTGCCTTTTCGAAAGCTTTGCCCACAGTCATCCGGATGCGGAGATAACTCGACAAAGAAATTGCGATACAAAGGATTTGGAGAGTGATGGAGAGAGGAATGCATAAAAGACGGTCATTGATCCGTGGCAAGATATGCTGATACACGATCTCTGGAACTGCCATTATGTCTGCCTTCTCACTGGACGAAAAAACCTCCTTGCAACAATGACGGGCTCCGAAGCGGTGCGAGCCTCAGATCGCCTCAAGGAAAAGGCGGAAAAGGAACGTAAGGAAATCGAAGACAAGAGAATAGAAAACCTGAGAAAAGAAGGGCTTCCCGAGGACGGATCCCTAGAATTCAAAGTGACGATGACGAAACCTAGAGCTTTCTGGATCAGACGCAAGGAACTGCATCGGACTGCAGACGGCGGCGCCTGGGATTGCACATGGGCCATTGAAGCAAATTGGACAGTCCAGGACTTTTATCCTGGCCAGATTGTCAAGTTCATGCACACGTGGCCGCAGTCTGATATTAGAGCAATGTACAATGACATTTATGGCCCGGTTGCTCCTACTAAATTCGCACCTATCAGTAAGGACCATACTCTTGGTCTGTCATTGTGATACCAGAACACTAACGCGTCTGCAGGTGGGAAATCTCGCTTTGCGGTTATTCTGTGGACGACCACAGAAGGACTCTTTGTCGTACCGTAAGTCAAGGACCCAACGTCACTCCCTCGACGGAAAACAAGCTGACACTTCCTACTCCAGGCTGTATACACTCCACGGCGGCCTGAATTTTAACGATATGGACGAGCGCCGTCGCGACTGGGTCACCCTGATCACCGAAAACGACACAGTCTCGGACCCCCAAAGGACAGCCTGGGCCGGCCACCCCATCATCATGACCTACAAACCCAAACTCGCCAAACAGTTTGCTTCCTGCTGCTACGCAGACCTGAGCATGGCCATGAGTATCGGCCGCAAGGAGTTTCTGGAAGAAGACATTGGCTCCCTCGACGGAGACGAGTATTTCCGTCTCTTGAGTCTGTACAAGATACGGACGGA
Source organism: Aureobasidium sp. SLJ-2021a (assembly GCA_019677095.1). Classification (NCBI taxonomy): domain Eukaryota; kingdom Fungi; phylum Ascomycota; class Dothideomycetes; order Dothideales; family Saccotheciaceae; genus Aureobasidium; species Aureobasidium sp. SLJ-2021a. The sequence goes on from JAHRBU010000036.1 coordinate 96,799, forward strand.
CAAATGGTTGAAACATGCCTATTCTCGCTTCGAAACTGATGACACCTTTGATGATACCAAGATTGTTCAACCTGGCTCTACACTCGTGGAAAGAACAAAGTACGAACATTTTCAGCCCTGGCTGCAGAAAATGGCGGACAAGGCCTTCGATGGCCAGTTCCTGTCGACCAAAGCAAGGGAGCGGAGATTTGCCGAGCAGAAGAAGAAGAAGAAGGGTTCATCAAGCGGTAGTGGAGGTGGAGGTGGTGGTGGAGGCGGAGGTCCAGGTTCAGGTCCCGGCTCCGGCCCCGGTAAAGGTCCAGGCAAAGGCGGCTCCAGTGGAGGCAAAGGTGGTCCCACTGGAGTCAAGAAAGGCGGTGCAGGTAGTGCAACCACCTCAAAGAAGGCGAAGAAGCCCGGTATGGGACATGTATAGTTTATACTCGTATTAGAGTTGTGCAAGGAGCTTCACTCTACGCAAGTAGTATAATCAATCTTATCCCTTTCTTCGATCTACCAGCCCACTGCTCGTAAAACACAGGAAACACATGGGTGTACTCGAGAATACCAACCTCTAGCTCCTGTCTCGTAGGTACAATACTGACTATCAATCAACATTGATCTGAGAGATCCTATACAGGGGAAAATGTGAGCCGCCATACGAACAAGACAATTTTGTGACGATCCCATCGAGTATGATCTATTGCCAAGTTGCGTTCTTCTCGCTGCTCTTTCTGGGGGTTGTGTTTATGAGTGTGCACTCTATAGCTGCTCGCACGATAGTCTTTCACGCATGGGAGTACATTGCTACAATGGTGTGGTATCCACTGAGAGCCATGATATTGTCCGCTCTCTAGGTGTATTTGCCAACACGTATAATTTGCTCATGTATCTATCACTCCCTTGAGATGGTACTATATGAAAAACACTATCCCGAACCCCTCCCCTCATTCCAGCTTATATGTTGTAGTCTTCTTGTCAACCACGATAGGGTGCTTGTTGTTCATCCTAGCCTCTCTCAACTTCCAAGGTCCCGAGTCTTTGCCTGGCCACCAGCTCGACGGATCCGGAAGTTCGGCCATCTCTCCATACTCCTCGAAGGCCTCTTGCTTTTGCAGGTTCTGTGAGTACGTGAAGGCTTCGATGAGTCTGCAGTATTCACCGCCACTCAAATGTCCACAGTCCACTTGCATCTCGGCTTGCATGTTGACCAACGTCGGGTTCGCCAGATGGATGAAGCATCTACTGTGCAATTCGGCAAAGGTCTTCTTGGCTGTAAAGGTGAGCGGGGGACCAGCCCATGGAGTCTCGCCCTTCCAGAGTTCGTCGTCGACTGTCGTGGTGCTAAGGTATTCCTTCCATCTTTCCGGCTCAGCACCGTTCGGCAGCGATTTTAGCGGCAGACAGAAGAGGTCGTAGCGAGTATTCCAGAGTACCACCATGGGACGTCTCTTGGCAAACACGGGCCCTTCTTTGTGTGAAGCCGTGTACGGATCGTCAAGGGGTATCCTGAAGTGAGCCTGCGGTTGAGCGTCCAAGGCGCGAATGATTTGCCCAGGGTAAAAGTGCTCGGAGTTTCGTTCGGCCCAATAGCCCCAAAGCACACTTTCGCCGGTTTCTTTGTTATTCTTCCATCTCTTGTGGCATGCGACACCCTCTTCAGTCACGTCGCCTGACTGAGAGGAGGAGAATTTTGCAGTCTCCTTCTTGGAGCCGAAAGCCTCCCATGTGCCAGGAAGCGGGCCGCTTTCTGGTTCCTTGTCTTGCTGCCTCAGAGAGGTTCTGGTGGCTGGAGACTTTGTCGGTGAGGTAGGAGGGGTTTTCTTCACACCGCTTTTGACGACTCCAAGTGCTGCTGAATACGACTCGTCTTTTCTCTTCCGCTTGGAAACCAGCGAGGGACTCATCTTCCAAGATACAGGTTGTTGCGTTGGTCAGAGTGTGGAGGGCATAGAAAATTGATGCCGGGATTTGAATTGGTACAGCAGGGTGTGGAAACTATCGCTCGAGGTCATGACAGCAACTCTTAACAGCAGGGCTTGTGACAAAGAAACCACTATGATCCGAAAGCAGTAGAAAATCTCGATCCCTCGATGTCATTGTTTCCTTCCGGATGCGGTAATGAAGGGAAAGACGTCAAGCAAAAGCGAGACAATGAGTCCTGAAAAAGCCTAGGTTATGATGATCAGAGATAACAAAGCAGACGGTGATATCGACGTCTTTCATGAAGTCCAGTCACTCTTTACGCGGCGTATGGGAATCCAAAAGAGTATTGTTGAGTTGCGGTCGACAAGGCGCGTAGCTCTTGGAAAATTCGTGACAAAGCAGACGCCGCAATAATAGAGTCGATCTTGATAAGCAGAACAATACAAAGTGGTTTTGGACAGATCAGACACTGGCGTTGATGATGGTTGCATCATGAGCCCCTACCTTGTGGCTTGACTGATGGATGGCATCTTCGCCATGGATTAGAAAGAGCAAGGCTAGGCAAGTGTGACCTGACAGCATTGATAGATGGAACTAGCAACGATCACAGTATCAAAAATCAGAAATCCATTTACAGGAAACTGTGGTATGCAGGGGACCTTCGCCAAGGAGGGGAATATGCAGGTCGTGCACGTTTCGGAATCCCTTGGTAGCACAAATTCACAACCTCACATCTTCCAAGTCTATATAATAATTTATTGGCAATCTCTTCGTCGCTCCGTCAAGCCTTCCGAGCCTCAGATGTCGGGCTCCGCAACTTCCATGCTACTCAAAACTGCCAACAGACCTATACGAGTGTCATCTTTATTTCACCACAATAAGGCTCACGTTCCCCATCACTTGAAGTTTTTATCCAGCTCCGCAGGTGGTCCCCGTTGTCAACCCGTAATATGTCGTCTCGGTGCAAAGATCCAAGGCCAGTCTGGTCGCTCGTCTACTCTGGATAAGGTTCTACAACGCAAAGAAGAGCTTTCACAAACAATCTATCGTGCAACGTAAGTGACAAGAACCAAAGCTTCTGTTTCCACGCAACACACAAAAGATGACTGATCATAAACATAGCGCTGAGGAAAAATTCTTTGTTTTGAAAGAGGTTCCCAAGTACCATTTTGACGAAATCGTGACGCTGCACCAAGACCTGCCCAAAAGTGCTTTCGTACGAACACTGGAAGACACAAGCAAAGAAGACTCTATGCTTGTACATCCCTATCTGACAAGCGATGTCCTGAACCTTTGCGCTAAGGAGCAACTTTCACTAAGATCAGTGAAACGAATCTTGAAGGACGCGCTTCGAGGGATAGCAGCATTACATGCAAAAGACTTTGTCCACACAGGTGAAAAACCTAACTATGATACGCAGTGCGATACTGACATTCTTACAGACATCAGGCCGAATAACATCCTTGTTGACTGGGAGCCAGGCCATCATCAGGACATTATTGTCAAACTTGTTCAGATAGCGGGTGTAGAGGATGCCTGCTATTTGCCGCCCCGCAGCGCTATCGTTGGATTACAGATCGGCAACTGGATGTGGCGCAACCCAGAAGCGCATGCTCAAGGACCAGCAAGCATGCCCTCTGATATGTTCTCATTCGGTCTCGTTGCAAGTTCCAGCAATTTTGCATGTTGCGTTGTTGTCATTATCTCGATATTCCGGCATCCATTTATGTACACCAACAACGTAGCTAACTCTCCCAGTGTATCTATACACTTACCCACAGGGTGGTGCTTGCAGTCCACGACGTGGCGCCAAAAGATCTGGATACAATGGTACACCAACGCGGTCCAGTTCACAGCAAAATGAGGCCTATGGTTGTCCTTTGGAAGACCCTGATAGGTCTCCTATGTGCGCCCATGTTGACTTTAAAGGAACTGGACATGGAGGAGAACAACAAGAGATTGAACGAGGTCGTCAGCGCCAAAAGATTCGGTGCTGGATCATGAGCTGGCAGAACCGCTTGGGCAGGGCCTCCGCTCACCTACGAAGCCTATGAGATGGCTGAAGATGGAAAACCATTGGTTGAAAGATGCTTCATCAATGTTGCCTTTCCCATCAACATCTCCGTGAACGAGGAGATTCATGTGCAGATGGGACGCTTGAGCGGCGACCAGTACTGTAGGTTGATGAATGCCTTCCTCTTTCGTCAGAACAGACTCATAGAGGCTGCATTTGCAGAGTATGATGAGAAAGATGGACTCGGCGATCTGTCGAGGGAGTGGCTGGCTTATCAGTCGTCGGAGGATAAGGTATGGCCAGATCAGAAGTCGGAAGACTGGAAGGGCATGGAAGCCAGAATGAGTAGAAAGATCACGGAGATAAACGAGAGAGGTAAAGATACTCTGGTATGAGTGGAGGGTTTCGGGGGAGGGATCATATCCAGTGTTTCCTCAATAGATTTTACTTGGACAAACAAAGTGGCATCTGGAAGGCACACTCACTAGCCGATAGAACTCTGAGACGTGCCTGTAATTTTATGCTCATACAGGTCTCGATATCATGGACTCTGCAATTACATGAATGTAGTATCTTCGCCCTATCAGCATCGTCCGAGCAAGAAGGGCTTGTTGGTACTTACTTTCGAGAAACAATTCAAGCGTGGTAGTATCATCTGTTAGAATTGAACCACCCTCTTGCCAGGTGAATCCATAACGTAACAGGAGACCAAGTTTTCTAGCCTTCTCGATTGTGACGAGTTGGACGTCGGACAAATATATTGCCTTTCGTAGAGTCGTTGAGAACAGTTCTCTGTACGATGGAGGTCCGTCACCAAGCCAAGTCCAGCCATCCGGGCCGCTATAACCCAAGACACTCTCCAAACACCAAAGTGCTATGCCGAATGGCCAGATTGTGGCATCTGCCCAATCGACCACGCCTTGCAGATTTCCCGTGGCAGCATCCAGAAGCAAGTTCATGCTTGACAGGTCGTCATGCGTCAAAACCCAAGGCAGCTTGTAAATGTCATCGAGTGCCTGCCTCGCGTGCCCGATATGGGTGAGAAGCGAAGCTGACGAAGTCTTCGCCAGCTCTTCCAGCTTTGTCTCGCACTCTTGACGTACAGGAAGTACTCGTGTTCCATCGGGTATCTGTGGGGATCTCCAGGCCTGTACGTAGAATCTGAGTGAAGGTCCCGTCAGCTGTCGCACACTCCGAAGTTTATTGCAGGACAGACTTACTCTGCCAGACCCATCACTGTCGCTCGAAGTTTCGTATTGATGTTTTCGTCATGTGTTATTTCCAGAAAGCCAACGCCGGGTATCTTGTCCATCTTCCACACTGAAACCTTGGGGTCGTCGAGGTACTCCAAGCGCTCCATGGCTGGGACCAGATTGGGGTGAATCGCCTTTGCTAGCTTAACAGTTTCGTCGTCCAGTGGTGATTGGTCCGACCTGAATTGAACGATCGTGCGCCCGTCTTCTGACTCAACTGTATAGCTGTAGTAACCTTGCCAGTCTAACGGACGGACTGTGCCGCCCACCACCTTTTCCGCGAACCTATTGTGCTGGTCAATTGTTTGCATGTCGAAAGAGCTGAACATGCCACAAAACTGATGGAGACAGGTTTGTGCACTACGTTATGTTTCTATACTGTGAGCTCTGGTACTGAGAACTGCTGAGGCGGCAGATCAATCAGGCTGCCAACACACACCATCTTGTGAAGTGCCCAAATTCCCCCCATGTGGCTGGGCGACCACCGCATCACAAAACCAACCAATAACCTCTGGACTAATAAGCGCCGACTTGCACTCAGCGTCGTCACACCCAGCGATATCATAAGGGTGATTCATGAGCCGGACAAGCTGGACAAGCCGGACAAGCCGGACCTGATTTCTACAGGGAAGCGAGATTCGCTAACGCAAAAGTGCTACGAATTTTGTGTTATGTGGTATACAAACTACGCGCGCCTTATACACTAAAATTTGCTTCTCTATTCATTTTGTTTCTCGATAATTGAAGTTAGTATAACTAAAAATAATACTAAGTAAGTCTTTCTTAGCTACTACGTTTAAAGTTTTATTATAGGCCTATATATTTAAGAATAGACACTTTATATACCTAGATCTATAGATTATAATGTAGCAGTAAACAGAAGAGGTCTAAAGAAGAGCCCTGGTCTTGGCCCCATTGACCGAGGAATAACCTAGCGACACGCGACCGCCTGATATCTATATCGTTAAACTTCTGCGAGATCTTGCTAACATCAGATCTCAATCCAGCCTTAGCCTACCCTCGACTGTGATTGCATTTCTCCTTTCGCTTCCTGCCGCAGACAGTTATGTCATCCTTCTTGCTTTTCTGCATCTCCCAAGTTCCATTGCCCGTAGGTAAGATCATCCTCCGATCGTATCTCCTACTAACCGCTCCAAGACTATCGATGCGCTGCTTCAGTCCCCGCGGCACAACTTCTTCTCCCTTGTCCGCAACTCGAGTCAATCAACATTCGATCTGTCCTGTACTTCCCCTCCAGTCAGCGTATTCGTAAACGATTTCTCGGATCGAGAGCAGATACGCACTTTCATCGCCATGAACCTACCTGAAGTACCTTCGGGAACTGATCTCGAACCATGCCAGTATGCTTTGCTTGACGAGCACAGTGCTGCAAATCAGACAATTATCCTGGCTCATTCATATTCGAGCTTACAGATGCGCGATCCTGAGAACATGACCGAAGACGAGCTGGACGAGTGGTATGCCGAATGCGAGGAGCACGATGACGAACCAGATGACTCGTGGCGTGAGTGGCGTGTCAGTTTCAAAGACGCAGAACGTCTCATTGCCATTTTGTGCTTCGAGGGTGACTTCACTGTCAAGCTATACAATGACGATTTCGTGGCGGCCCACACCAATCCTGAGGGCGTACTCCAGCTGGACTCGGCATTCAGAGCAGTTGAAGACGCGGGCGACTGGCCCGAGGAATAGGTTTTGTGCATAGACAGAAAGCGTATGACCAATCTACCTGATGCAAGTTGGGCCTTTGATTTCTGCGTTGCTCCAAGATCAATATCATGCGGTCCATCGTTGAGCGAGGATTCTATCAATGTCACACAGACCATTGTTGAGCGAGGGTCCTGCAAGACCCAATCGAACCGTTATAGGATGCATTAGGTCCGTAGGATTTGCTAGGAGAAAGTATGTTCAGTTGAGGCTCGTTTGGCAGGTGGATGGGGTATATTCGGAAGAAGGATGCTGTATTTCGTATGTCTTTTTGTCAGTTGAATCATGATATGTGCCCTGTATCGTCTCTAGGCCAAGTATGTTCTGCCCAAATACGGTCCTCATAATTTGTTGGCAGATAGTCTCGCTATAGAATGCAGTGATGGTGGGATACAAGCGTCTTGGAAGACCAGACCACAGTGAGATTGATATGCATTGTGTGCTGCCAGATGGACCAGCCGACATTGCGACAGCACCTCAAAAACCGCGGTCCTTGGATAGGCAGCTTCAAGACGGAACAGTCAGGATGTGTTGACAGCGTCTGGGAGGATCCGGAAGGTTCATGGCCCTGGATTAGAATGCAGCGGCAAACAGAAGAGGTCTGGAGAGGAGCCCTCGGCAGCTGCTTCCGAGAGGAGTTGCAGACACCTTCCCTCCGTCCAGTTCCGCACTCGGGACAACTCGGGAAACGGCTCTCCGCCCTGTCACCCCGCGAGTGTGGGGGATCTGCGTCTCTCCACCTCAGTGGTCAGCGAAGAAAAACAACAACAGCTCGACTCTTCGTCTCCATGCAAAAATTCAGCGATATCTTGATGAGCCACAGCGATGAAGATCTGTAGAGGGAAGGGGCCAGAGACCCTTGATGAGCAGCGTGCCTGATTTTCCGGATCAACCTGGACGCTGGGTCAGGTTTTTGACATGGCAGTTCATCGAAGAAGCAAGCCCGGCAGTTCACACGCGTAACGTAGCTACCTTTGTGTACTTCTCGAGCGAGCGAATGGCGACGCGCCAGCTTTATCCAGAGTTCACTCGATTGGACCAAGTGCAGGGAACGGCCACTGCCATTGGGCGCGGGACTAAGGTTAGATGCTGGCAGCTGCTGATACAAACGACTTGTGATCGACCCCGCATCTCCTTGGTAGCCTCGTAGGAAGCAGCGAGTAACAGAGTGACTTCCTTCATCAAGAAGCAGGTCTTCCCACTCCTGCTCGAAAGGTTCCTTCCCTCGAGCGAATCGTAGAATTCCGGACGAAGAAAAGCCTTGTTTCCAAGTCTTGAGGAACATCCGCAAATCCGATATATATTGCCTTATCCGCTTCCACCTCGAGTTTCCTCCACAACAACCACTTCTGCTGTCGTTATATGATTTCACCTGTCTTGCGTGCAGGATAGCTTGGACGTCGCCGACCATACAATCGATCTCAATTGCAGAACACGCTAGCCCAACCACCAGTAACGATCGTGTATCTGGTATCCAGGTAAGCAATCGATTCCGTCCTCATCACAAGGTCCCGGTATGTCCTCGTATGGTTGCCGAGATGAGTCATGGCTATCAGGGATAGCAACATTGTCTATCGTGGCTTCGAGGTCTGGAGCGACAAGTGTATGGACGGAAGATCTCGCGTTGACGGGTGCCGGCTGGCTTGACAGCTCTCTCCACACGTTCCGATATGAAGCCGTTTCGAGCAATCACATTGATGGACACATATGCATGCTGTTGCCCGCTTACCTTTGATAAGAGCAACTGGCTAACAACTTTTGTGTTACTCTACACAGAACAAAGACACTTGAACCTTTTGATCGCAACTTGATCATCGTATACTCGAGGTCGAATCATCATCCATCAGCCTATACCTTCGAACAAGCAAGATAGGATCTTTCTTCGAACACTTCTGTCTGCCAAACATGAGCACCACGTCGACACTGTCCGAAGCCGCAGCTGCGGCCCGTAACGCGGCCAAAGATGCACCTCAAGCCATGAAGGTAGCTGCCGAGAACCCTAGGAAGGCTACTCGGGACTTCCTGCACACACCCATCATGCGTGCCGCCTTGCCTTTTGTCAACGGCGGCGTTGCTGGCATGGTCGCTACATCGGTCATCCAGCCAATCGACATGATCAAAGTGCGTCTGCAGCTTGCCGGCGAGGGTGTCAAGACGGGACCCAAACCCACACCTCTGTCGATTACCCGCGACATTATCGCCAGTGGCAAGGCTCGCGACCTATACACGGGCCTCAGCGCAGGTCTCCTCAGACAGGCCGTCTACACGACAGCTCGTCTCGGCTTCTTCGACACGTTCATGGCCACTCTGGGCAAGAGAGCCAAGGAGCAGGGTAAGCAGATTGGCTTCGCCGAGCGTGCAGTGGCCGGTCTCTCGGCAGGCGGATTGGCAGCCATGGTCGGAAACCCTGCAGATCTCGCACTCATCCGCATGCAGAGTGATGGCCTGAAGCCTGTCGCTCAACGTGCACACTACAAGTCGGTCTTTGATGCCTTGACTCGCATCTCTCAGAAAGAAGGTGTCGCAGCCCTCTGGTCGGGAGCTGGACCAACAGTGGTGCGTGCCATGGCGTTGAACTTCGGACAACTCGCCTTCTTCTCGGAAGCCAAAAACCAGCTCAAGGACACGTCCTTGTCGCCTCGCACGCAGACGTTGACAGCATCGGCGGCAGCAGGCTTCTTCGCATCCTTCTTCAGTCTGCCATTCGACTTTGTCAAGACCAGACTGCAGAAGCAGACCAAGGGAGCCAACGGCGAAGTTCAGTACAAGGGCATGTTTGACTGCTTCAAGAAGGTTGCAGCAGAGGAAGGACCGTTGAGATTCTACAGGGGATTCTCGACGTACTACGTGCGCATCGCGCCTCACGCGTAAGTCTCATCGCAGCCGTATTGGATGACTATGACTGACATGTATGACAGTATGGTGACACTCATCGTGGCCGACTACCTTGGCTTCATTACCAAGTGAGGATGTCTGATGGACGAAGGATGATTGATGAAGGATGAAGAGAAGAGGAGAGAAAACCCTAAGAGACAGTAATACCCACGAGAGCTTTTTATGTAACTAAGAACCAAGGCCTGGTAGCCCAGATGGACATATGCAAGTAGCAGATTCAGTGATTATCCCACACACACTCGATCAAGATCTGAAAAGTGGTAAAGTCGAAGGACGACGGAGAAAGACATGAGCGCAGTGGAAAAACGGAAGGGGCACGTCGGCGGGCTTGGCGCGAGCAGACGCGCGTGGGCAACGCGTCTTCCTCAAACGACTTTTGAAGAGCCTCAGCCTCCAAGCATCTGCCTGGCCACCACAGACACATCGATCATGTCGCTGAGGACGAGACACTCTACAGTAGCATCGACGCCTGCCCGAGGCACACCGAGTCGAACTGGCACCGTCACGTCAACCCAACGCGCACCCACCAACGAACTCCCGCCGTACCAACCGCTCCGACATGGTCTCAGCGCTGCCAGTCGTGACAAGCTGCGCCTGCTCTCACAACCCCAAAAGTTCGCTGTACATCACCAGTTGCTCGCCGAAGTCATTTCATGTCTGAGCGACGCCGCCGCCGAGACCAATGAAGCACTGGGCAGCAAGGAAAAGGCCTTGGAAAGTGCTCGTGCAAAAGCCAGGAACCCGGATGCTTCCACCGCAAGCCAGCAGCGTGTCCGAGACATGGAAGCCCAGTTTGAAGAGTTACAGGCAAAGGTCGACAGCATGACTGCTCAGATGGACAAGGATGTGCGCAAGATGATCGATGCCGACAACAACCTCGAAGACATGCAACACACCCTGGCCGACCTCGTCAAAGACGTCTCCAATGCCTCTACCCAGCGTACACAACGCACCCAGCGAGCCGACGACGACGACGAAGAGTATCCCGACTTTGACCCCACCGACCCGACAAACGCCACCCAACGCCCCCTCGCCGTCGCCGAACTCTTCAACGACCGCGTCGCTCGTGCCAGAGACCGCTACAACAATCAAACCCTGACCAACCGCTACAGCAGAAACAACCACTACAGTGGCTTCAAAAAAGTCATCCACGACGCCCGCTGGAATAACACAGACAAGCAGCTCCCACCCGCCCACCTCTGGTTCAAAGAAGACCGCCCCAGCGCCGGAGAAACCGCCCCGGCCGCCGACGACAGCGACGACGACCTCCAAATCGCAAAAGAAACAATCAGCACAAGATGTCCCCTGACACTGCGAGAATTCGAAGACCCCGTCACCAGCCGCAAGTGTCCTCATTCCTTTGAACGCGAAGCCATCACCTCGATGATCCAAATGCCCAACAATCACGTGCGCTCCGAAGGCGCAGCCGCTGTCCAGTGCCCCGTCCCCGGATGCCAGAAACTCTTGACGTTGGCGGATATCCACAGCGATCCCATGATCAAGCGCAAGATTGCCAGATTGCAAAAGGCCAATCGCGAGGCTGAGGAGGATAGTGATGATGAGGGTGGGAACAGACCGCAGAGTATTGCTAGTGGTGACGATGATGATGCTATGGATGTGGATGAGACGCCCGTGCAGAGGATGAAGAAGGAGAGGTTGAGTGGTAGGACGCCGGGGCCGTCTGCTGTGCCCGCTTCTAGTCAGAGGGGTAGGGCTGCTGTGTTGAGTTTGGATGATGATGATGATGAGGAGGATGAATGAGACGGTTATAGGAACGAAATCGACGACATAATAGCTGTGTGATCAATATGTTGGTTGTACAGATCGGTTGACTTGAGCTCTATTCTTCAGATTCGAAGAGCCACAGTTCTGATATATGATTTGGAATTACCAGGATTTGCATCACCTTTATCTGCGGCAGTTTGCCAAAACGTGTCAGAGACTTGCCCAGCGGACCTTCCAAGCTCGATTCCTATCTTGCAAGAGCTCTACTTTGTTCACGGACAGAGAATGTCGACAAAAGCAAAAGTAACAAAAAACCACAGATAACATTAACCTCTTGAAAGACTATACATATAAACATTCTATCGCCCTTTTCATCCCCACTGCGCTCTTCCCACTTACAAGGCTCTAAACAAATCTTTCCAATCCCCTCTCTTTCTCCTTTGCCCATGCGGTGCTGCTTGCAAACCTCTTCCCTCTTCCATCCTAGCAGCCGCACCCGTATCAACCCTCAACGCGGGCTTCCTCCTCTGACTCTGATTCTGACTCTGCTGCAATCTCTCCTGGGCCATTGCCTTTCTCCACGCCTCTGGCCCTCTAGAAGCACTTCTGCCTACACTCTCCACACCTCGGTAATTGCTGTGTAGTGTAGCGTCGATGTTTGCAAAGCCCTGTTGACGTCTGCTGGATGGTATGGGACGAGGGCCCAGTGGTTGACGCGGTTCGATGATTGGCAGGGTTGGTTCTGCTTTTTCCGAGCGCAGTGCTGTTTTGTTGGGGTGAGAGGAGAAGCGGCCGGTTATGCGGCGGGAGGCGCGGACGATGGATTGGCGGACCTTCCATTGGCGGCGTTTGGCAACGACGAAGAGGATGAGGAAGATTACTGGAATCTTGTCAGCTGTTTGTGTAAGGGAGAGTGGGGGTTGGGTGACGTACTGCCTAGGCCGAGGCCGATGGAGACGACACTGATGATTGCTGCAAAGGCTCCTTTGCTGAGTTTGAAGCTGCCTGACTCACCTCCTGAGGCTCCGGCTACGTTGTCGGCGGCAACCTCAGCTGCTGCAGATGCACTACTTTGCGACCCGTATGTTGTCACCAAAGGGGCAGAATCTGATGTCTTTGCTGACGAGGGTACAAGAGTACTGACGGTTGAAGAAGTAGAAGTCGCACTGGTCGTGGTGACAGGTATGGTGTAAACCTTGTTGCTGCTCACAAAGGTAGAACTAGACGTCGACGACGCACTTGCTGTACTTGATGTCCAAGAGGAACAGATCCCTAAGCATCCTTTTGCTGTCGTTGCAGAAGATACGGCTGAGCTCGTAGCAGCGGCTTCATCGCTAAAGGAGGAAGCTTGGATCAAAGCCGTCTGTGTGCTCTTGACTTGAGCAATGTTTGTATCGTCAGCCACAGGTGCGACAACGCTTTGTGTGGCCTTTGTGGCCTGTGTGGGGCTCTCTGGGCTCGTAGTCACTTGGACAACACTTGACCTTGACGTGGCTGGGGCTTGGGACGAGGCAAGTTCCGCTAGCAAAGTCAAAGGTACTGAAGTCATGATTGATGTTGATGAACCAAAGATGACGGCAACCACTGTACCTGGAGCTTCTGTTGTGGTTGCCTCTTGCTGGCTGTTTGTTGTCGTTCCTGCATTTGATCGAAGTTCAAGACCTGTCGGAAGCATCGTGGCACCGCTGCTACTATTTGGGCTGGTAACCACGGGTTGAGTTGACTTTGAGGAAGGGCTCGAGTTGGTGAACTGCGCTGGCTCAGGCTGAGTGGATATTGGCAGAACGGATGAAGCAGTGCTCGCCAGCAGTGCAACAGTCGAGTGTGTCAGTGCATCGGCCTTAGCGGATGATATAGCTGCAGCCAGCTGCGAGGACGATAACTCGGCTGCATCCTTCGCAGCCTCTCCTACCAGAGATTGAGGAACGTTCGTGATGGTCGAAACCGAAGTCCCAACCTTGCTCGCGAACACTGTGGCCTGGACTTGGCCGATCGTCTGAGTGACTTTGATATGCATTGTGCTAGTTGCTTCGGAGCGCAGTTCGAGATGAGGTGTCTGTAGTGCTTGCCAGGGATCGGATTTGGTCATCGAAGTAGCAGGGAGGTATTCCATGTAAACAGTGGATGTGCCTATACGAACGGCATAGATGGTGCTGGCTAAGTCGGCGACGGTTCTGGTGATATGTAGATGGTGGGTGCTTGTAATCGTCTCTTTTTCTGAAGTGAGTGGCTGCTGCCATAGGCCAGCTACGGCGGCAAAAGCAAAAGAAGGGAATCGCATTGTGGCGTCGTTGTCTGTTTGACTAGTCGTGAGAAACTCGTTGTTGCCTCGATTTAAAGAGCGTTTCGAGGACAATAGTCAAGGATAAATAATCGAAGGACAATGGAGATCAGAGAACCAGCTCGAGTAAACAAGAAAACCAGTCGCAACGCACAAAAGAAATTGAAACAGCAGGAACGAACAAGAGAATTGCAGGAACAGATCAAAAGATACAAACCAGGAAGTCACGTCTGGACCTACCCATTCATACTTCTTGAACTTCTGACTGCTACGCGCCCAAGTCCATGGCGAAAGTCCGTGCCACATGCTGTGCGCCTCTTGCATGTGCGCCAATCACTTGTCCTGTTACCATATTCACCCAAACTGGAGGACGGCTGCCATCGTAGCCGCCTGTTCATTTGTTGACAAGGTTGACCCCGTTGATGGTCTTGGGAAAGGTGATGAGTATATTTGGCAGGCGGTTATCGAAACAAAACCTCAACACACAATTGGTCGATCAGGTATGGTGTGCATGCTAGATCTCAGACCCATGCGACGATTTACTTGACTATTGCATACAGGTCTGCAGCAATCTGACAGCTTGTGGAAGCGAACATATTGTGTTTGTTATTCGAAGAGAATGGTCATCGAGAGAGATTGGCTTCTCCTTGTGCAAAATCCTTGGCTGAAACTCGGCACTTTTGGAGTGGTTCTGACGACACCTGCTAATGGTACTCCTCTCCCTCTTCCTACACATACATCGCAGGCCAACACAACCAAACACATTCTATCCTCCGGCGCATTGTCAGCATCTCGCTGCGAATATCTTGGTTGAAGTCTTGAATCCATGCTACAGTGACAAGCAACGTGACTACGGTCTGGATCACAGACATGTGTTGCCTAACTACCTTAGCTGAGCCTTCTAGCGTCTCTCCATTCGCCAAAGAAATGCAGCCACGGAGATACCATAGGCCCAGTTTCTCTTCGTGGAGAACAACCCTACCCGGAAATTACCGTGAGTTTATATAGCTGCAATGTGACATTTTGCAGCGCACAGGAAGTAATCGTTGCTCAAAGTAGCAACACATCTAGCGCAATGGCAACAATCAGAAACAAGCATCATCAACTAGAGACTATGTTTCGCTATCGCTAGTACCCTAATCGTCCTCTATCTGCGTCCATAGGCTTGTGGCCCATCAGCTCTTGGACCTTCCTTCTCCCCTGAAGAGACCAGACCATCGTGAGGTCGTCTCTGGTCGGACGGAAGTCACTCATTCTGTTACTCTGTGCCTCCACCTCGCGCTGTTCGTTCTCGCCAACATCCCCACCTGCAGCCAACTTCATACCACGATATTTGTAATCCTCCTGGAAGTATTCGTAGGCAATGCGCTTGCGTGTTTCTTGATAGTAGTCAAGGGCAATGATCAGCCGGTTGTACATGTCACCCGGGAGGTACCCAAGATCGGTCTCCATGTACTCCGATGTACTGACATACATGGTTTGTTGCAGACTGATGTAGCTTCTTGGTTTCAGCGGTCTTCGTCGTCGAGGATCGGGTCGATATGTAAGCACACCAGCCCAAGGTGTTTCACCTTTCCAGTTGTCGCCTTCCTCGGCAACGCTGACGTATTCAAGCTGTCTCTGACCGTCCCATTGTTTTTTATTATCGATACTAAACATAGGAGCACAGTACAGGCCGCTGTTCGTAGGATACAACACCACCATAGGCCGCCGCTTGATAAACACAGGCGCATAGCGGGTCACAGCAATGCAAGGATCTCCAGGCACAGCATTATAGTTGTTCTGGAACACACTATGCGTTGCCCAAATTATCATTCCTGGGAAAAAGCATTCGGGGTAGAGACGTGGCTCCTGGCGGCAGAAGAAGTGGCCGAGATATTTGCCTGAATGGTAAAGGCTTGTCCAGAGGTGTCTTACGCCATCGTTCTCAACCACATCATCATCTCGCTTGATTTCGTAGTCTGAGTCGTCTGGGTGTCTGTAGGGCTCGTCTCGTGTCCATCGAGAGTCGATCGAGCGGAGTGATAATCCCGATGCTGATCGACGGAGAGAAAATTGAGAGCCTCGAGACGCTGTTCTGCCGTGATGGGTTCGAGAGTCTCTAGATCCAGCCCGATGGTGCGACTGTATGGATGGGCGAAGTGAGCCTCGAGAACCAGTTGGGCGAAGCGGGAGCCGAGCCTCAGCTGGATGAAGCGAACGCAGGGGCGAAGTTCGCTGCAGTGGATGTTCAACTGAATTGGGACGAACAACCACAGACGATGATTGTCTCTGGGGTTCGAAAGGGGGCAATGGCTTTTTAGATTTTGGACTCGTGGGGGAGAAACTTGATTTCTTGGGCGTCAGGAAATGAACAACCTTGGTTCCTAAACGCTTGAGCTTGGAAGACTGCGTGTCAATAGGTGCAGGTCTGATCATGGTGAATATAGTGGACGAGAAAAATGCTCAAGCCGTTATGTTGATCATTTGATGAGCTTTATGTATGGCCTTGACAAAGAAGTTATGAGCCGGCCGTTTTCAGCTTCGAGTTGGGATCTTTGTTCTCAATTGTCGGTACCAGATGGAATTCATGCCCGTCTTCTGTCTGGGTTGGTTCCTCCCAGTGCGCTGGATATTGTCACATTGTAGCTATAAGAATACATAGTACTCTTCAAAGGGGATCATTCACCGGGGAAACGTTTCTACAGCGTTTTCTTCGCCGTACTCTCATTCGGCAAGCGATCGTGTAATTTCAATTGTAGGAGCTGTGCACTACTCTCCTCCCATACCAGTATGGTGATGACTACGTTCGCTGCATACAAACATCTGCATCGCAAAATCTCCTTGAGCTACATACATAGAACCATGCCAACCCTACACCCTAGGAAACCTCATCCTGTCCATTCTCATTGTCTTTGCGTCCCGGAACCGTACTCCTTGTTGAGGCTGGTGCGGCTTAGTAGGCGTCCACGGCACGTACGTCTCGGGGATGTTCTTATCGGGGCCATCCGTGGTGAACTTTGCGAACGCAGCCGTCCTGAACTCGCGCTCTTTCATTGAGAGAAGGTCAATGAGCCTGCTGTACTCTCCACCTTTGACTTCGCCGACATCATCCATGATCATTTCGTTCTTACTTATCCAGTGCGGACGAGAAACATCAGCATAGCATTTGGACTCGCAGCCGTATTCTTTGTTGAACTTTGCAAGGATTGGCATACCCGCCCATGGCGTATCTCCCCTCCAGACGTCGTTGGTGCAGACACTTACGAACTCATCCGCTCTGTGCTGACCCAATTTGGCCTCCTTCAAAGTGTAGAGAGGTACAGCGGCCACTCCATGATCAGTTCTCCAGACAACGATCATGTACCGAAACTTGGCCTGGATCGGTCCCGCCAGGCCAGTTGTCCCAATCGTCCTGTCATATGGTTCGGCTTTCAGGTCTGTTTGAGGATAGCAGTCGACGGCTTTGACAATCCTTCCAGGCCAGAGATTATCGAGATTGACGCTCATCGCTCTGACGGCGTATAGCTTCTTGATTCCTCGAATTTTGGGATCATACACGACGCGCCTTTCGTAGTTGATGCCCTTGACTTGTTGAGTTTCTTTGTACAATATTTCAGTGTTTTTAAGAGTTCTGATACGTTCAGATCTGCGGAGAGGCTGTCCATTCGGCCCGAGTGGGATGTCGTTGATTGAGAACAAGCTTGTTACAGAAGTGGACATTTTGTGTAACGTCGTGTGGTACAAGATAGCCTGTGAGATGGTTGTGTTGGAATAAAACTTCGAGGATCTCCGGAGAAGTTATTGGCAGTGGGTCTGGTCCTTATGTCTTTGGGCTCCTGGCTGATTCTAACCAATTCCGGCCAACAGAGTCTGGATCCTCATGACATAGATTCCTTGTCTTTTGTAACTTGAAAGAACCCTCGAAGTTCCAAGTCAATCATGAAAGGCGTCCGGCTGTCACACGTACACACCTGGTCAAACATCTTGCACTAAGTGGATGCAAAATTCAGAACAAAAGGCTCACCATAACTCTCTCCGGAAATGGGATGGCGAGCCTTGATGAACGGATCCAAGCTTTGTTGCTCGATTCTAGCCAAAGAATTGTTGTCTACGCTGCGTTTTGCCAGGCGGATGAACAAAATAAGGTATCTATAATCGAGGCACTCTGAAGAGAACACGCTCGCTTTGTTGCAAACTACCACTACCAACCCGATCCGGCCATAAGATTCGCCTTTGTATACCTCAGACATCTCAATGCCTGTCAATGACGCCCCTATCATCCGCCCCATCCGGACTCGAAGGCTTGCCGTCACCAGGCCCCCTAACAACCGGACTTTCAGCTTTCCAATATTCCGAAACCACAGTGCTGCGTACACCTAACATTCTCCGGGGCCAAAAGTTTGAAATGCCGTATCGGTCAACTTCAGTCCAAAACTCGTTCGTGAACATGTTTTGGACGAAACTCATCTCGACGGCGAAGTCTTGCCAGATGTTGCTCAGGCCCCATTTCTTGTGGCTCATGAGGACTTTTGGGTCGCTTTCTTTGCCGCCGGGACCGGGCCAGTTGCTGAGAGTTAGGATCTGGATAGATGTTAGTAGTTGTTCAGTCTGTGGTGACGTATCGCACACTTACGTATGGGCTGCCTCTGTCTTTGGTAGGATTATCGATTTGACCGGAGTACAGAAGTTGCTCCCACTGGAAGCCGAGCTCTGCAGCTCTTGTGTCCATATAGTAGGGCTCAAGATCCAGGAAGTATTTGTTGCGCCACAGCGCGTGCATGACCTCGTGGACCATTGTGGTGGCAAGATTGAACATCACCCTCAGTCGAGCGGACTCCTCATCCGAGCCTGGCGTCCAATCGATGGCATCTCCAGTGGGTGAGGCTTCTCTACACACGTAGTCGATGAGCTGCTTATCCAAGACTATTTCGGTAGTTCCTTGTTCTCCCCACGTAAAGGCATGTGGGTTGTCTTCCTCGCTAGTCATGTCCTTTTCAGTCCACCAGAGATTTTGTGATAGCTCGTAAAGATCTTTCCAAACTGTTTGTCTCTCTGTTTCGCTAAGATTGTGGCGTTTTTCGAACCGGTATACCTTCCTCCCCAGTTTTTCGCGGACGCCCGGAAGCGTGATTTCCTTGTGGGTGCTGACGTCGAGCATGCCGAAGATGTAGCCGACCATATTCTCGTCTTCCAGGAGAAGAGTGGCTAGTTGCAATACTGGTTTCAGCTTATTGAAGTAACAGTTTCGTTCACTCCCGAGTAGCAAGTCATCCGAGTCCCAGTTGTCTTGACGAAAGATGGGATGGATCCGATGAAACTCTTCCAGCTTCCCGTACTTTTCCTTGCTTTTGCCTTTCCCTTTGGGTGATTCATCGACTCGGCCACTCAAGCCTATCTGCACATCATGCTTTGCTCGCCATCTGGCTGCCTTTAGTGCTCGATCACTGGAGTAGCCAAAGCTTCGGTCCGTATAGATCGTCTCGAGGTTTACGTATCCCTTATCGTTCAGCGTATTGAGGTCAATTTTCCTTAGTATTGGATCGCCTTCGTGCCAATTGGTCTCCGTGCGTACACTCGGAACCGGGGGTGAGGCATCAGGTTCTGCATCACCACTGTAGGACTCGCCATCTGTATCTCGATTGGAGTCATCAGCAGAGTCGTCTAGATCCAAGTCGTCGGCGGAGTCGTCCAGATCCATATCCTCGTCGTCGTATGTTTCGGCATCGTCGACGAGGTCAAGAATCTCCAACTCAGTATCGTCGAGGTGGGTATCATTGTAGTCTGAGCTATTGCTGTCAGTATCCATCTGATCATCGTCTGTGACCGGCATGTTTTGGCAGGGTGTGAGTGGCTTCAATTCTCAACAAATTAGCTTCGCCAGACAGATTGAGCGCCGACGAGATGAAGAAGTTGGGTCTCGGGAGATGCATCCTAATGCGGACCATAACGAACAATGAAATACTCCAAGGCTCGAAACTCGGGTTAAAAAACTGAGAAACGAGCCTGAAAGGTTTCTTTGTTACCAGTGGCTACCATGTTTCCGATCAATTATTTCGACTCCATTGAAATGGAATCTCATGCTGCAGGCGGAAACTCTGTATGGTTGCCAGAAAAGGTGGTTTTCTCAAAGTGAGTGGTGCAAAATCCAACGAGGATGGAAGTCGCTCCCGACAGACTCTCTTGCCAATTTTGAGAGCCTCACTCCGCTCGTTCGTCATGCATGTATACTTTCGCGATCAACGAATCTAGTATGGAATTCATCGGCCAGCATTAACTGTTGAAGCTGGCTACAGCTGCTTAGTTCAACGATTGAGCTAAGATCAGTTGGATCTTGAGAAGACTGGAGTGAGCTGTGTGTTGAGGCCGGGGCAACTCTGCTATCACCAATCTTCCAGTGAACAAGGTGAGAATTTCCGTGCTCCAAGGTGGAAGTGAGGCTTTGAGACTGACCAAGCGAGTGAGCACCGAGTCAAAACTGCGTCGACTCTTGTGTTCTGGTCAGCGAACCTCCTAACTTACTCTTCAACATCGCCATCTACTACCACACCATGGCCGCCAAAGAACCCCCTGAGAAGCAGCTAGCCTCTGAAATCGCCAAGTGAGTCAGCCCGCTTGTTGTTATTGACCTGTCTAATAGTTGTTATAGACTCCATACAAGCGGCGCATACTCTGATCTCAAGATTGTCTGTGGCTCAGACACGTACCTCGTCCACAAAGCCATCGTCTGTCCACAGTCAGACTTCTTCGAAGTCGCTTGCCGCCCAGACTCGTTCAAAGAAGGAAAAAGCGGTGTCGTCGAAATATCTGCCAGCTCGGGTCGAAACGATGACTTCTTTGTTCAGCCGCTGAGGGTCGAGGAATTTAATTGGGACTTGGACGTCGAGACTCGGACTAGTGTCAAGCTTATGGTCCATTACTTCTATCACCACGACTACGATGCAGGAGAGACGGTCACGGATCCCAGACGTGTCATGTCCTCCTCCGAAAGACGCAAAGGCGGTCTGAGCGTGCACTCGAGAATGTATGCGATGGGTGAAAAGTACGGTATTGCAGGACTGAAGGCGCTGGCCCTCGCCAAATTTCGCGACTTGTCTCTCAAAAAGGTGAGACTCGAAGGCCTGGCTGCAGGTGTCATAATTGCGTTCAACAGTACACCAGAGACGGACAAGGGGTTGCGCAAGATGGTTCTCGAAGTACTTGATTTCTGGCGTCAAGCGTACAAAAACATCGAGGAGGTTCAGCAGATCATATCAAGTACTCCGGAGTTTGCCTATGGTCTTTACCGCAAGTTTCTCGATCGTGAGGCCATCGCCGGTTTTGATTGGGCTCGGTCCTATGAGGGATGAAGACAATTCGAAGGTTGAAATGTTGGGCGAAGACAATTGGAGGGTTGGACAACCGCGATGGACGAAGAGACTGGAATAGCAACGAAGCTTAGACATGTATCAAAGCATCAGGATACTGTAACCGGTAGTCATAATCAACTACATGATCAACTGCAGGCCTCACATACAGCTCACACCAGATGCTAGGAATGAATTGGACGCTTGCCTCAATCATAGATATTGCGCAGTGTAGAAACTCGACCAAAAGTCTGTACAGAAGCGAGCCAGCGGGCCAACAAATATGATCATCCCTCCCAACAACAATGCCAAGCAAAGCCGTCGACATCGATACAGCTACGTAACTTTGCGATTCACGATTCCGGATTGTTTTGTCGCGTGCATTTTCCCATCTCGAAACATCAACCTCAGTCGTCGCCATTGTTCACTTTGCGCGCGCACCGGCCGGACTCTTCACACGGCCTCATTTTCACAACACCACGGTCGTTTCGCAGGATTCACAAGAAAGAGCAAGGAAAAGGAAACTCGGGAGCTTGCGCGCGCGTGCCTTCTTTTTGCAGATAACTTGAAGCGCCATTAGCTTGGTCGCCTTTCACTTTTTCTCTTGTCGCCGATTCTTCTGGTCTTCTATCGCGACTCTTGTTGCGATCTCCGAGGACAGTTTACCTCGCAACTCGACACACGCCAACTGCTCTACCTTCCAGCGCGACACCACACACCCCATCGCTCCACGCGCCTAGCCCCTCACACACTACCGCCCACCATGTTCTTCCTCCACGAAATGGAACGCGTCGTAAACCTCCACCCCTCCTACTTTGACAAGGACACGCACAAATACATCACCGACACACTGTACCAAGACGTCGAGGGCACAAACACCGGAAACTTTTACATCGTGTGCGTGGTCTCTGTTCTCGACATCTCGGAACCTCGCGTCTTGCCCGGCAGCGGCTTTGCAGAGTTTACAATCATGTTCCAGGCGGTGGTTTGGAGGCCCTTCAAGGGCGAGGTTTGTGATGGTATGGTGAGCAGTGTGGTTAGCAATGGGTTTTTTGTCGATGTGGGGCCGTTGAATGTTTTTGTTAGCAAGGCTGTGAGTTTGTTTTCCTGAGTTGCAAATATGGTGAGTGGAGGGGCTGACAACAAGGCGGAACAGATGATTCCCAGCGATATCAAGTTTGATGGCAACGCCACGCCGCCGCAATTTACCGATAATGCCGATCAGGTTATCGAGAGGGGCACTCATATCCGCGTCAAGATCAAGGGTATCAGAGGTGAGGTTGGCCAGATGTACGCCATTGCGACCATCAAGGAGGATTTCCTCGGGTGAGTTTTTTGATCCTTTACTCCTCAAATCCTTTTCGTGCCGATTTTGCTGACTGTTTGTGTTAGTCCCCTCCTCGAGGCTTGAGAGCTGCTGCTCCTGCTGTCAAAAAGCACACAATCAGCTACGAAACATCACGACTTCACAAAAAACCAAGCAATCTGCCGCCGAAGAAGAGGGAAGAGAGTCCACGAGACTCGGACCAGTTCAATTTCCACGTGCAAGAGACGAAGTACCAAGGAAGGATTGCTTCAAACCCAGCAGTTGTGTTTTATCCTTCCATCATTTGGTAAGCAGGACAGGGAAACAAAGGCACAAATAGCATGGCCGCGAGAGAGGAAAGAAGCGAAAGAGAGAAAAAAACGCCTTTGATATCATCCTTTTCAGATAGAAACACCACCCCTCCCAAGAACCCCCCTTTCCAGATATTCGAAAACAGAGAAAAAGTACCATCCATATCCACAAATCCCAGAAACCTTCTCAAGAAATGCCAGTGACCCTCCTAACACTGCGTCTCTGTCCCTCGCCCGAGATCAACAGCTTGCCCTCTCCCTCCAGTGCACGCAACGCCTCACTTAACTCGGCAGACTCGACTGCAACAGTCGAATCCTCACCGACCCTCCTCAACACATCTTGTACTCTAACGCTTGAATTGCCACTTCTGAGCATGTCGTCTACAGCACTGAGCACAGCATCCTTGAGATCGCTCTTGCGTTTCCTCTCGGAAGCGCTGGTGCCCTCGGTCAACAGTCCCATATCGATCAATCCAGTTCGAGAGTCTGTTGCGGATTGCTTGAGTGCCGATTGGATCAGACGGACTGCTTCGTTGACGTCGTCGGCCGTGACTTCGCTGCGCAGGTGCATTTTCGCGTGTGCTTCGGCGAGACGGATCATGGATTCTAGTTGACGGGTTGTGGCTGTGATGCGGCGGTCTGCGGCGCGGACATCGGCGCCGAGACGGCGCATCGAGACGTAGGCGTCCACTAAGGCTTTTGATGCCTCTTCGGAAATCTTTGGTTGGATGTTGTTGCGGGCGTATGAGATGTAGGAGGTTAGGAATTCGATGGGCTGCATGTCGGTCAGTAAAGAAGTG
Organism: Aureobasidium sp. SLJ-2021a; assembly: GCA_019677095.1. NCBI lineage: Eukaryota > Fungi > Ascomycota > Dothideomycetes > Dothideales > Saccotheciaceae > Aureobasidium > Aureobasidium sp. SLJ-2021a. The sequence goes on from JAHRBU010000036.1 coordinate 120,339, forward strand.
GGGTGATGGATGGAGGTCAGGTACTTACAAGGATTTCGTTCGCGCTGGCGTTCTCGGGGGCGTCGTCAAGGTACATGCCGACCAAATGCTTTGCCATACGACGGTCGTTCATTTCGTCGATACGGTCGAGCACGAGGTATACCAGGTCGAAACGTGAAAGCAGCGTGGGCGGCAGGTCGATGTTTTGCGGTACAGGCAAGTTAGGGTTGTACTTGCTGCCAATGGGGTTGGCGGATGCCAGAATACTGGTTCTTGCGTTCAGAGTGGTGATGATACCAGCCTTTGCGATGGAGACAGTCTGCTGTTCCATGACTTCGTGCAGGACAGAGCGTGTCGAGTCGTTCATCTTGTCGAATTCATCGATACAGCAGACACCACCATCTGAAAGAACAAGAGCACCAGACTCCAATACAAGCGTCCTGGTCTCTGGGTCGCGAGTAACGTAGGCCGTCAAACCGACAGCCGATGAACCCTTACCACTGGTGTAGACACCACGAGGTGCGATTCTGTGAACGTAGGAGAGGATTTGCGACTTTGCTGTCGAGGGGTCACCACAAAGCAATACGTTGATATCGCCACGATATTTGGGGCTACCTCCCTTTTCGAACGACTTGTTGGTACCTCCGAAAAGTTGAAGGAGGATACCTTTCTTGACATCGTCCATCTCGTAGATACTAGGAGCCAGAGATCGAGAGAGAAGATTGTAGACATCGGGTCGAGCGCCAGTCTCGAGAATCTTGGCTTCTTCTTCGGCGCTGACCTTTCTGACTTCTTCCTTGCCACCAGAAGCCTGTTCTGACAGTTCTTCCTCGAGCGTCGAGATATCGATGCCCATGCGACGCTTGTCAACCTTCTTGATGAAGACACAGTCGATGTAGGTCTTGAAGATGTTCTTGACTGAACGTTGACGAGGGTTGATGCGGACTTGGTTGCACTTGAACACACCAGTAATCTCGACTCTGTCACCAGCTTTGCAGACATCAACCAGATCGTCGTAGACGCACAACGAGACCGAGTGAGGGGTTTGACCATCGGGTACGCGGTCGGGAGTTTCCTGCAACTTGATGACTTGCTTGTTGGAGAAGACACAGCGGTTGTGCACGATCTGCATCGAGTTGGGAGAAGCGCAGACCTCGCGGGGGCAAACAGTGGGCTCGGCAATCTTGCCACGATCGATGTCGACCTTGACAGTATGATGACAAACAGAGCAACGGAAGAAGGCTTCTCTCATGTCTGGAATGATGGGTGTGGTTCTGATGACAAGACCCTTGACACTGACCATCTTGTCCATGTCTCCCGGGTTAAGGTCACGCAGGTTGATGGTCTTGCCCATGTTGAAAGGCCTGATTCTGAAGATGCGGCTCTCGACTTCTTGGATGAGATCGGGAATGTTCTCATTCTGCGTGGGTCGTGGAGTAGTAGCATCAATGTCTGAGGAAGGCATGGCCGGGACAGAGTCATCTCTGACGGATTGGTGGCGCTGGGATGGAATGCGCATTTCCGACATGCGCTTCTCTGCGAGCTCGTACATTGTGTCTTTCAAGGCCTGGTCGAAGATGGGGAGAATCTCGGCCGGGAAGTTCTGCATCTGGTACCACAGCTTTTGCGTCGAGGGATAGGCCTTGAGATTCTCCATGTCAAGGTTCAGCTGACTTGTTCCCAGATCCAGCATCAACTCCAGCGCGTTCATGTAAACCTTCTCGTTTCCAGGGTGGTGGGCGGGCAGATTTTGAGTGTCTGTGAGTTCTCCATCATAGCGCAAGCGGTACTTTTTCTGAAAGTCACGGAAGAAGGCCTGACATGTGCTCAATGTATCCGAGACGCTGATGTTGGTACCCCAGACGGTTCTGGTCGACTGGCCTCCGAGAATGTTGGCTTCGGAAGTGTGAGGGTCGACGTTTGAGAAGGTGGCAGTATCCGAGTGTGATAGTTCGTTGCGAGTAGGTCTGCCATTCTCGTCGACGAAAAGTCTCCTTCGGCCGCCGCCAGAGAGAATGTCTGACTCGATGTCGTGGCGTCTGCTGGCCGCGCCAACAGGACCTCCAGAGTAGGGAGAGCGCACAAACAGACCGCTGCTGTCGCTTCTGAGTTGATTGGCTCTGTTGCCTGCGGTCAAGGGTGCTCCGCTAGAACTGGATGCGTAGCGGATAGGAGACGAATCTGGTGTCTCTAGTTAGTTCTAGTTCTACTGCATGACTGGTAGCGGGTTGCGCACCTCCTATCGTCTGTCCCGAGGCTCTTGGTGTGGGGCCGCCATCGCTCGGTAGTGCTGATTCGGCCCTGATGGGTGAGCTCAAGCCGTCAGCACCGCGATTGACTGCGGGAGATGAGTGGAAGAAAAGTGGTGAAGAGGCGGGAGGAAGTTGTGACGAGTTCTGTGTGGTTCCATCGGTAGGGGGCTGCAATGAGTCCTGTGATGCTTGTGCTTCGCTGCGCAGTTGTTGGTCAGGGCCGTAGTTATCCTGCGGCGGACTGCTCGGCGCTGCTGGTGGAGACGACATTGTGATTGTGTTTTACAGACAAGACAGACTGGCTGCGACTATGTCCGAGAGAAACAAACAGTGCACCAGAGCTCGGACGCTTCTGGCCGCGTGCGACGTGCGCAGTTCGTGCTGCCAATCAACTGTCCCTTTTGGGAATGGTTTCGCTTCTCTACTTGTACACTGTTCGACATCAACATTGGAAACCAGACAACCATCTCTTGCCCAACTACAAGATGGCTCCCCCTTCACAGCTCGCAATCGCCACTTCGGCAGTCAACCGTCTCGTCAAAGAAGAGGCAAGCTACCACAAGGAGCTCGAACAACAACAAGCCCGCATCGAAAAGCTCAAGCAGGCCAGTAGCGATGAGGAGAATGCCGAATGGAACTTGAAGCAGGAGGTTTGTCATTTTGGTCAGTTGCTATTAAAAATTCTCGTTGACAATATACAGAACAGAGCACTTGAGGAGACCAAGGCCATGTTCCCTCAACTCCGCAACCGCATTCAGGAATCTCTAGCCAAGCTTGAGCACCAAATCGTGAGTTTATCTTTGACAAACCGATATGAAATGCTATATCTGACTCCAAAAACAGGAACAGGGTGAGCAGAACAACCCTGAAGAGATCACAAAGGCCAAGGATGCCGTAGCATCGGCCAAGAATGCCATCAAGGAGACTTCTTAGACTTCTACACTTCAACACCAATGTAAATATTCAGAAGCAACGAAATTCATAATGACCACGGTAGTTTCTCATGGGCTATTCCAGACGTGTTTTTAGGGCTTGGTATCTAGGTCACATCCATCTGCTCGCCTTCTTCGACCGAATCCTCTGCTGCTTCTCCCTCTTCGAGCTCAGAGACTGGTGCAGGTTGCGGCGTCTCTTCAGCCTCCATCATGTCCGTGTCCATGGGCTTCTCTGCCGGAACGGGCACAGTATCTCCAGCATCGGGTGTTTGTGAGTCTCCTGCAGCAGGTGTGTTGGCTCCAGTACCCTGTGAGGGACCGCGACTGCGTTTCGAGTTGGACGCATCATCGTCCTCACCGCCCATGTCAGGTCCAGGCGTGCCCATTCGGCTGTTCTCTTTGGTAGCCTCGCCGTCTTCGCGCTCTTCGCCGTCCTCCATGGCCTCGTCCTTTTCTGCCTCGTCCTTTTCACCCCTGATGACCCTGAGCATTTGTTTTCCAGCAGCCATGAGGTTGTCAAAATGCTCCCTGCGCTCCACCCAAGTCTGCTCGTATTCGTCGCCCTCGTGTTCCAAGTCTGCAATCTCGGCATTCAGCTTCTCGAGGTTTGCGCGCTGCTCCTCACGCGGCTTCAGCATGCGGTTGTTGGCAATCTTCTCGGCAAGCACGTCGTATTCCTTGCGTAGAGTCAAAGTCTTCTGAGCTTCTTCCAGTTGCACGCGTAGTTCTGCAGTGTTGTCGCGCACAGCTTGGGCGGTTTCCAGGATCTTTGTCTTTTCGTCTGCATATCTTTGGCGCTCCTTCTCGTTGCTGTCCTTTAGAAATTGGATGCGGACGAATGTGCTTTCCAGGACGGCAAAGTCGAGCATAACGTCTTCTCGCCATTGCCTTCGCTCTTGGTCTTTCTTCTGGCGGTCTTGTTCCTGGTCTGCTTCGGTGTCGTCGGGCGGCGGCGTCGGTAGTTGAGCAGTCGACCTAAGGAGTGAGTCTTTGCCCAGTAGTCGCTTGGAAACGCGCGCAAAAGGGCGCTCCTCGACATTGAGCAAGCGCGCCGTGTGCAATGCATCTGCAATCATGTGTCAACGTTCTGCTCTTCGTCACAGCATTCACTGACGCACCTTCTTCTGACTGCTCGAGCAGTCCAAACGGGTGACCGGACATGGTTTGTTTTTGGCCTTGCGCGCTCCGGATCCTGGTCGAAGCAAGTCACTTGATGATGACTGTGAAGAGTGTTGGCAAGCAGCAAACGCGCCAGAGATGCAAGCGCCGATCAGGCCAAGCAGGAATTACCCCAGACTTGCTGCAACGGACGGCGATCCGAAGCACGAGCCCTCCCTACCCGCATGGATCCAGGCAGCCTTTCGAAGTCGTTAGCGGCTGATTGACAGTGGAAAGTCGTCGACTTCATTGTTGCTCACTCACCCTTTGTTCTCTTCGACAATCCAAACGACATATCGACCCCTCTGGCTCCCTTGCTCTGTGTCGTCATCCACTTCTGCTCACCGTCACACCATCGACTTGCGACATATCTTACTCCTTGCTACATCAGTACCTCCTGCATTTCAATCATTTCCACAAAGACTTGGGACCTCCCTACATTCGACAAAGAACATCGTTTTCTACATGGCAGCCTCGTTATTTGACATGGCACAGCGTGCTTGTATCAGAAACGTCATGGACATGTACGACGTCGGCGATCTACGCTACGAAACCATCAGGCCCGTCCTCAAGAGAGTCACTAACCCAGCACAACTTGTAAGCACAAACCAACCACTCGAGCCTGCCTCATCTTGCTAACATCCCACAGCGTCAAATCGAAGAAGCATCTCCTCACATCGCCGAAGACGACGCCGAACTCTGGCAGGCTTTCATCAGAAGAGACATATTAAAAGCCGAGTCTAAGCTCCAGACAACACGCCCAAAGAACCCTTCCTCGTGGTGGAAGGTCTATCGCAAACTGAAGAGGGAGGACGAAGCCGAGACCCAGGCGGCAGAAGACAGGCTCAAGGCTACTCTTAACAAACACAAGGTCGACAAGGGAGCCAAGCAGACCCATATCGTACATGCCGTCATACCTTCAGGCGAGAAACGGTCAGGTTGGGGCACGGCACCACGCGACAAGCCTTTCGGCAACCAGGCTTTGAAGAATGCCAAAACGACCGCTCAAACAATCACCGTTCTCAAACGTCAGACTGCACAGAGACAAGCAGGCCGCAGTGTCGCCCAATCTGTCCCTATGCATCAACTCTCTCAGCTCAGGGGCAAAGTCAACGAGGCTCCCGCTCACATGATCCGAAACTACGCTCAGAAGCCTGGACCGACCAAGCCACCTCCAGCTGTGCCTCAAAATCAGGCATACAGACCGGTCTTTGCTCGCCAACCACAAACTTATGCTGATCGTGCTCTCACGACTGCCATCAATCAGACAAAGCAAGAACAAGAGGCCAAGGAGAGAAGATTACTGGCTTTGACCAGTGGCTCATCAGCGAACAAGCCAAGGCCTGCTGCTGCTGCGCCAGCGAATAGATCATCAACAACTTCAGCACCACCGCGGAGACCATCCCCAGGACCAGCACAAAGACCATCACCGGTGCCAACTTCATCAACATCTTCGCTGGCGAGAAAAAGACCTGCATATGACCCGTTCTTGCCTGCTAAAAAGAGACGTACTTGAAGAGGTTTATACCATGCTTGCGAACATGGAATTCGGACATTCTATACAGAAACACGGAGCGAATTTGCATAGAGACCAACAGAAAAGGACTGTAAATCGTGTCCATCAAGATACACGCATTGAGAAAGACTCCGGTTCGGGGAAGGAATGTGTACACTACGATAGAGGGAACAACTGCATAGATGAGTCTGAGGAATTTGAAAACGGACTGACTCTTATGAGAGGTCATCATCTCATGTATATTGAGGAGGAAACGTGCCATCCGTAGCATAGTCGTTGCAACCAGATTTGATAACAAAGCAGTCTTTCACTCACTGCATTTTTTGGGGCATAACATTCCCCTCCACAGCCAAGTCGCGCAGTCCCATGGTATAGTGTCAAGGTATCCGTTGTTTCATCCATCCGCGTGTCAAAGGTTTACTGCAGGTGCTTGAATCATTCGTTCATCGTCCTCCACGGAGAGCAAGGACCAGATGGAGAGTGGCGCCACCCTCGAGCTGGTACTCGCTGGCGGTCTTGTCGTCGTTCCTGCACATCCACGCTGTCAGTCACCGCATTTCCCGTTTCTCGTATCCTGGACGACTCTTGCACGTACATTTGCTTGCCGCCGAAGATGAGACGCTGTTGTGCCGGGGGAATGCCCTCCTTTTCCTCGACGCGCTCCTTGATGCGAGAGACCTGTGGGTGGCGCTTTGTCAGCCAAAGTGTCCTGGTGTTTTGGAAGCATCGGTGTCGTCGTGGGTCGCTGGGGCAAGAGGTTTGTGTTGGGCAGGATATCGTACTTTGTAGTCGGGCTCGATGTCGAGCTCGATTTCCTTGCCGGTCAGGGTGCGCACTCTACAAGATGATGCGATTAGCTGCCGTTTGTGGTATAGGGACGTGAGGTGTTGTTGTGCTCACTTGATCTGCATGTTGTGAGTTTCCTTTCGAGGTCCTGGAGGAGTCTGAGATCGGTGGCTTGTGTATTTGGTCTAGATGAGAAGCGGATTTGAATTGTGCAAGTGGAATGGTTCGCAAGGCCGACAATAATGACGGAGCGCGAGTTGTCGGGACGTGTTTGGCGGGACAATCACTCACCGCCTTCGGGCCGAGTTGGCTGTCTGCACCAATCCAACCCTTCCGGTGTCCTCCCTGAATCCTTCCTGTTAGAGCACGTGGGTACCTTTTACGAGAGTCACTCAGCTTTTGGTTGCGTGTCAACGTCTCCTTGGGGTTCTTATATCTCCAAGCCTGTAGCTCTGAACAATGTTTCCACTCCTGCATCTGCTTGCGTGACTTTTGTCTCCAAGGTGTACACAGGTACCTATCACGTTCGACTAGTCTGGTATCACACGTCTCGTGGTAGATCCTTGGGCCTCTGCATACCGCTGCCTCCGTCCTTAATATCGCCGTATCTCCGTGTTTCTACTTTTTCCCTCGTCTCTCGTCCCTCTCTTACACATCATCATGGAGGTCTTACATCAACACTGGCCGTCTCTAGCCACCATCCTCCATCTCATGGTCACAATATGCTTGGCGATCTTGGAGTCTCTCAACCATGCGGCACGTGCTGTTGGTCCTTCTTTCTGGGCTGCTCTGGAATGGACTGAGCATGTGCTCGCGGTCGCGGGAAATGCTCTACTCGCAGCAATCTTGATCCTTCTACTGTGGTTCTCCGTTATCTACCTATGCTGTTTCACAATCTTCATCTTCTGCAAACTGCTACGGCGACATCAGAAATCTCGACACCGGGGAGACCGCCAGTCACTGCTTCCTCAACCCCAGAGACGCAGACGTCTACCTTCCTGGACACTTTCGAATGCAAGCAGTGAGAGGCGCCAACATCACTACCACCAGGCATACAGGGACCTCTTCCGAGTCGAAATAGACCGAAGACGTCAGGATGCCCTCAGACGAGAACAACACAGGGCAGTCGAGACCCGCAGCCGACAGTACCGTGAGCGTAGACTTAGAGAGGCACTCCAACAATCCACAAGCACGCCGCTGTATGGACAACCTCAGACCATCATGAATTGGTTGCAGAGCTCTGCTGGCTCGACAACGGTTACCCATCACCCTAGTTATGGCACTCTTCCGACAAGGGACGTCCAGTCACGCCCCGAACGGTGCGTTGATCCACCACCGCCATACTCACAGAACGTGAGAGGACAGCCACCACCATATTCGACCCCCCGACACGATTTACCGCCTGCTTACGACTGATGATTACCACCGAAATGACCGATTCTGATGGTACAAAGCTCATTCAGCGTGGAAGGCCTCCTTCATGCCATGCCTGCTTCTGTACGCAAACGATGTACATGCTACGATTCATGAGCTATAACGAAATTAAAAGTGCTTGGTTATTAAGCAAGGGTATCATAATACGTGTTCCTCCAGAGTCTTCCGATCCCGATAACCCGGTCAATATCACAAAACGCCTGGATCCGCCCTTCCCCAATTAGTGTCGTGAATCTCGTCGCTTGTCAAAGTGATGCAACAACCAGTGTTCCGCTCTTCTTTGAGAGTCAGCTGCTCTGTTTCGAGAAGGTCTTCTTCTTGCGTCTTCTGGCTGCAGTTTGAGGTGTCCAAATACCCATGAACAAATCCTCACACTCATCTTCATCCTGACTGTCGAACTCGATATCATCCAACGTTCCAGACCTTTTCTTCGCAGCAACATCCCCTGCTTCGACCACGGCATCCGCTTGGCCCTCCCAACCGCTATCACGACAAGTCCTTCTGGTCTCCAGGATGAACTTGCCGACTTTGTACTGCTGAGACTCCTCTTCGGCAGCGACGTACTTCCACCCCAGCACACTGCCGCATTGTGCACAGCTTATATCGCTAACAGTGTGGGCACCAGTGACCAGCTGTCGAGGCACAGCTTTGTGGGTAAACGTATTCGGAAGATTCGGCAGCGTGTCTTTTTTGCTCGAAGTCGGGGTTGCTTGGACCCAGGTGTCGGAAGCGGAAACGAGATAGGCGCGTCCGTGACGGCCGGTGAAGCCTTTGGATACGATTTGGCTTGCTAGTGCTAGATCGGCTAGACAGCGGGAACAGCGGAGGTGGGATGTGTTGCCATCGAGGTAGTTTTCGGAGCTTGTGCTGTCGTTTGTTGCGGTGCTTGAGGTGGATATGTTGGAATCGGTGCTGGATTTACGGCGGCGGAACGGTAGGGAAGGCACGAGGTACGATGGGAAGATGGATGGAGACATGTTGAGATAATCTACCGATCGATATGTCCGAGTATTGCGGGTTCCGTAGATTCAGAAATGGTTTATTTGAGAGGCTTCAGTGTCCAGCGGTCGAGGGTGGTCATCAGAGCAGAGTTTCAGCGAAACAACAGAGCCCAACAGTTCACAACCCGGGCGGCATTTGGTCTACTTATCTATCTTTCATCCAGCCCATCATTGTCTCGGACCACTGGGAGTCTGGGAGCGCGTGACTGTCTGTTGGCAGGTCGTGACGTGCGCCGGAAAGCAAACCTCAGCAGCCCCGCGCGATGCCGTTGGTTGGAAAGCGGTGTGGGTGGGGAAAGGGAGCTTCCTTTCATGTGACACGACATAATTTTTCACGCTGTCAGACACGAGTATATCCCTTGCTGTAACATCTTAAGGCGACATGATATCCTATCAAAGATGGCTGTAGCTTGTGTCGCGTCTTGAGTGGCAGTGCGGACCGTGGTAAGAAGCTCCTTGAGTGTACCACATGTTGAAGGCAAGAGCAAGCAAGACGCTGCTTCCTCGACAAGATGATGTTGAGCGATGACTCTCAGCACAGCAAGTCGACCTTCTCCTTCTCTCTATTTCCATCGCGTGTGTTCAGTCACGCAAGTATTGTGATCGGTACCATCTTTACGCTGCATTCTTTTTGACCAGCATCTTCATCATGCCCGTGATTCCCAATATCCAAATCCTCCGAGTCTTCGAAAAGCGGCCGTTCTCGACTCGCAGCAGAGATGAGCGACGCTCTCGCTCTCAGTCAAATGCCCCTCAGCTACGCCCACGTACACCTCCACCGAGCAGACCTCGTCCCAGCCAGACCATCTATCTTGGAGAGACTCCGGTGACGATTGTCGACAATGGTACCAGCGAGCTCAACATCCAGCCACAACAGTCTCTCTATCTGGCTCCCGACCCTCCTCTGTCTCCATTGAATCGGCTTCGCCACAGGACAAGCAAGTGGTTTGCCAATAAGCGTGCTGCCAGAGGTATGTCTACCATCTCCAATTTCCTCATGCCCTTCTACCCCTACGTCTGAACCGATCGTTAATGAGGTTCAGACATTCCACCTTCCAATCCTTCTGCAATCTCCGTCTTACCTGTTTCAAGGGAAGCCAATGAGACGACGAGCCTTCGTCCAGCGATCAAAGCCCAAGTCGAAACTCCCGATCAAGCCCAAAGACTCTCCGAAGCCCCCAAAGCCTTCAAAGCAGTCCACTTCGATGGCGCCCCGGAATACATCGAGGACAGCTTCAATGTTACCCCTTCTATGGGAACTTGTCCCCAATGGGTAGGCATCCGGAGCACTATGTACTACAGCATGTCGGACCCCGCTGAGAATCTCAGTGATCTACTCCAGCCTGATACACTTGTTCGACGTGCTCCCCGACGCCAAAGATCTGGTCTACCTGTCGCGTACCGCAATGACAGTAAGACTGGCTCTTCATCTTCAGGCTGCGATGGCTCCTCTTCTGCAAGTCCGCTGAGCCAGAGGTCGACAGGTCGGACTTCGCTGTAGGTCAGCTGTCCTGACTCGCCAAGGAATACTGCATTTGCAGGCCACACTCCCCCTGGTTCGAATGCTTCTCCCACCCCGACCACGGTTATCTGCTCCTACGTACAAAACAAGCCTCCAATCGTTCCCAAAGATCTGGCAGAGGTTCTCAAGAAATTTCCGATCGATGAAAGGTCTCTGAGCATTCAACCCACGAAGATCGAGACATTTGAGGATGTTTCCGCTGTGAAGGTCTACCTGGAGACATTCTTCAACGAACGCTACCTTCAACCAAAATCCGAGCGTTGCATCCGAAGACAACGTCTACTCGACCACCTCGCGCTGAGCTCTTTATCCTCCTCGGAGAAAGATTATTTGCTTCGTTCTTGGGAACAATCCGAGTCGACTCATCTCCGACAACTACGCACTATCAAAACTACCTCAGTAGCAAGGCACGCCACGAAAGGTGTGTTCCACGCTGGCTTCCAGGAGGTTCGCATCCTTGGCAGGGGTACTTTTGGGTTGGTCAAACTTGTGACCGATGCCGACCACTTTGTGACCGAGGATCCATCGCCGTGCACATCAAATGGCACACCTTGTCCTACCTTGGTTCCTCGTGGATCTCAGAACCCCCATCTCATGAAGGACTATTACGCCATGAAGGTAATTCGCAAGGCGGAGATGATCAGAACCAGCCAAGAGGGACATCTTCGTGGCGAACGAGACTTTCTTGTCAAAGCAGAAGGTTCACAGTGGGTGGTTCCGTTGATTGCGAGTTTCCAGGACAACACGAATCTGTACCTGGTCATGGAATTCATGATCGGAGGAGACTTTTTACAGTATTTGTGCCGCCATGACATACTCAGTGAGGAAGACACCAGATTTTACATGGCGGAGATGGTCCTGGCTATCGAAGAGACTCACAGGCTGGGCTGGATCCACCGCGACGTCAAGCCAGACAACTTCTTGATACACTCCTCTGGCCACCTGAAGATCTCTGATTTTGGACTCGCGTTCGATGGCCATTGGTCTCACATCAATGACTACTACGACACGACGCGGCACTCGATCCTGAACAAGTACAACATCCACTTACAAGGTGACGTTCAGGATGTTCAAGCTGCAGCGCACCGTACTCGTGGTGTACCTCGTATGACAAGCATTCGTTTACCATACGAGATGCACAACGCACGAGACATGGAAGAACTCTTGAGAGAACCCGAAAGGATGCGGAAAGAACGTCCCCAGAGCATCGTTGGCACAAAGCAGTACATGGCCCCAGAAGTGATTCAAGGCCACACTTACGACGGCAGATGCGATTGGTGGAGCCTTGGCTGTATCGTGTTCGAGGTATGTCTTGTCTGTTTTCCATATACAGAGCCATCCTAACAGCTTTCAGTGTTTCTACTCAAGAACACCATTTCTTAGTGCGGACAGACAAACGACAGCGAGAAACATCGCGGTATGACTCTCCTTTCTACGAACCAACGTATGATACTGACAAGACAGCACCATCGGGACGTGCTCCGATTTCCCTCAGGCGAGCGTCACTCTGGTACTGGTCTTTGCTATCCGCCACCGACTGACTCGGCACTGTCTCTCATGAAAGACCTCTTGCGAGAGAAAGATCACCGGCTGGGCTCGGCAGCTTATGGTCCCAGAGTCTGTCGCCACTTGAGACGCCATCACAACATGTCTGGACCGAACTTTGTCCTTGCTGGGGATGCTGAAGAGATCAAGGCGCATCCTTTCTTCAAGACTATTCGTTGGGATACGTTGCATCGGTCGAAGCCTCCTTTCGTACCCGAAGCAGTAGAAGACATTGCAATGTACTTTGAACATGAAGACACGTTTGTCAACGATGTCGGGACAAGCTACCTGAGTTTGCGAGAGAAGGTCAAGCCACAAGCAGAACCACGGATGACAAGAAGATTGCTGGGTCCTTACTACGAAAGATGGAAAGCCGAGCAGCGAGAGATTGAGAAGATTCAGATGGGTATCGAGACGTGGACTGACAACAATCTCGAGGTTTGCAGAAGAGACAAGGGCGAGCAGTGGGAAGCCTTCAAGCAAGCCAGAATCAGAAAAACGCGCGAACGCAAGATAAAAGAGGGCAGGGATCCAGATGCGGAGATCAAGCAGATTCTAGGATCGAGGCCTCGGCGACAAAGAGCCAAGGACATTATGCTGCGCGACGTGCGCTATGGAGAGCGAGTTTTGGAGCGAAGGAAGAGGGGAGCGTTCCTGGGGTACACGTACCGCAGCCCTCGATATGTGTTTCCGGAGGTTGGCAAGGAGAGGAGGCCAGTCTTTTCACGACCTACGATTATTCCTGTGACGGACGACGACAGCGACGAATGAGGTGGAGGAGACGAGTCAGGCGGACGCTGTTCACTTCTTACCTAGACTCTTTGTACCTTATCTATTCTAATCCTCTGCTTCGATATGCGGTCTTTTTGTGTACCCCTTTCTATGCATGATTTTCGAAAGCACCGTTCTTTCTTGACCAAAATCTAGGCGACAAGGACGCTCTGCCAGTGAGGATGCTTTCTTCTGTACAGACATCCTGTGATGTCAGGTTGAGAATGTGATTGTCAGGATAAACACCGCTGTATGTGATCTTAGGTGAATATACATAGTAACTTGGTACAATGAATTGATGGTTGGATGAGTTTCGTCTATTCACGGGATATATAGTGGAACTTTTCGGATGACTGACAAAAGTCGCAGTGCAGCTCTCTCGTGAGAAAGCTCTCGACAAAACAACTTCCTGACAACCACACAACATACAGATACACATGCAAGCATCTAGAAGGGAGGCAGCCAGAAGGGGTAGCCGCCGTTCTTGATGCGGAAAGTGCTGAGCAGGTAGCTGTACATGGCGAGCATGACGAGGCCCCAGGCGAGTGTAGCGACACCCTGGGCGCGGGGGTCCGTCATACGGGGAACCTTGAGGGCGAGCGAGATGGTTGCGAAAGCGAGGATGGCGTCTAGAACACTGTCAGTCGTGAAACAACAAAAACAAAAGAACAGAGAAACTCACACATGGCAGCAACAATCTGAGTCTCGAGACCGAACTGGTTCTGGAAGCCGCCGGCAAAGTAGGAAATGCCGCCCTTGCCGTCGCCGGCGACGTAGGGGACCTTGCGGATGTGGTTGAACATGTGGCCGCTGGTGAAGAGGAGGACAGCGATCAAGCTGATGGCGGCCCAGAGGTTGCGGCTCTGGAGGATAGGGAGGACGTATGGGGCGGCGACGGTGAAGGCGGTGATTGTTCCGAGGATGGCGACGGTGGTGGTGACGATCTTGACGTAGTTGACGGGGCGGACGATAGGGGGAGCAGGGCCTGCGACATGGCGGGCGAGCCAGGCGTGGACGGGCTCGGCGGCAATGACACTGGAGGCTTGTTAGCTGGGGGATTGGAACAGAGGTGGGCTTCGAGGGTGGTACCCGGTGGTAAAGTCGAAGCGGAGAGGCTGAGCGTCGGGCTTAGCGTCGGGGCCGGTGGTGGGAGGGAAGTAGAGCAGGACGGGAGCGGTGGTGAGCTGCAGAGACTGGAAGGTTCGCTGGCCATTGACAAAGTCGAGGGTGCCCATGACCAGCCTGGACTCCTGCTTCTTGTCGCCCTTGGCCCAAGTCTTGCCCAGGAGGTCCCATTCAGGCTGGAACTCGTGGCAGATGGCACAGCCGAACCTGGCCTCGAGGGCAGTCAGAAGGACGGCAACCGAGTAGTCGCGAGGAGACGAGGTCAATCTCGAGTATTCATTGTCGTCGAGCTTGAGGGGAGCAGCGGCAGCCAGCTGTTGCGATCGGTAGTCGGCAAACTTGTCGCTGGACGACTTCTTTGCAGCCAGAGCTGTGAGTGGCAGCAGCAAGGCTGTCACGGTCTGGAGGAACTTCATCTTGGGGTTGACGAGAGCAATTGGAACGACAGACGGACTGTCTATAGCAATGACTTGACTACGTATGCTTCGTGTCCCCAAGCTCGGCCGCTCGGTGCTTGGCGTGCGGCGCTTCGGGAGAGGAAGCTGCGGGCGGGAGGGCAGGCACGAGGGACAGGCAGCGCCAAAGGGCGGATGTTGCCGTGCCTGCGGTAAACAAACAAGTCGATTGCTCCATGACACCCCAGCCAGCCCGTGCCCGACCTTTGCATATTCTTTGCCATGGCCGCTGCCAAAATGCTCCCCATCAATGCTGCACATACTTCTACGAGCACCACTGTAACACTCTCTTCTTTTCCTTCTGCTCACGTCCACCTGCTGACCCTCGCAGTACGACCAATCACTCCAATCAACATCGCTAGAGCTCAACTATGAGCGCACCTCCCACCTAGTCGACATCATTTCCAAAGACGAGAACCTGCGTAGAATCCGCTTCGACATGCACAAGCTCGAAGACGACAACGAAGAGTTGCGCCATCTCTTGACCCACGAGGAGGACCGCTCAGAAGCGTTGGAAAAGGCTGTCAACGATAATCTCACTCGCGCCGACGACGCCGAAGCCCACGCTGTTGATCTGCAGACCGACCTACAGGCTGCCGAGCAAGAACTCTCCATACTCAGAGTACGCATCTCACACTGACGTCGCATTCATCGGCTTACCGTGACCCTGTCCAGGCAGAAACAAACGCTCTACGAAACGTCACGACAGATTCTGAAAAACTCCTGACCGACAAACTCGACCTGGCCCGACAACTATCCACGCTCAAACCAGAACTCGATCATCTGCGCCAACAAGTCGAATCCAACCAAGACCTCCTATCCGAAAAACTCGCTCTGCAACGACAAGTCAGCGAGATCCAGGTCGAACTCGACCACGCCAAATCAGAAGCTAAGCGCGCAATCGCAAAACGCCGCAACACCCAACACGATCTGAACCAGGAGGACACTATCGATGACCTGCGCAAGGCTCTAACGAGGGAGAAGCGACTGAGAGAAAAGGCACAAGAAGATTTGGAAACCGCTCAGGCCGAGCTTGAACGCGAAAAAGAGAACGCCCAGCGCAAAAACACCACAGAAGCCGCAAAGGCAGAGGAGAATGCCAGTGTGCACGTCGAGACGGAAGAGCTGCGTCGCCAACTCGCAAAGGAGCGCAAGGAACGCGAGAGGTCCGAGAAGACACATCAGAAGATTCAATCCGACTGGGACGCCACAAAAGCAATTCTGGACGACAAGCTCAATCAATTCCGCACAAAACTAAAGTCGACCAAGGAAAAGCTGAAGGAAACCGAGACACAGCTCGAGGATGCTCAGAGATCTGCTGCAGCCGACGCAAAATCAGCACCCGTCGCGGCCGAGAAGGCCACCAAGCAGACAAAGAAGAGGAACGCTGCACAGATGGACCCAGATTCGCAAAAACTAGGAACACCAGGCAATGTCAAACCCGCCAAAAAGGGCCGCAAAGCTGCTGCAGTCGGGGACAAGTCTACATTCTCCATTACACCGTTCCTGAACCGCACAATGAGTGTCGCACCCGAGAGCCCCGAGCAAGCCGAGGAAGCCTCAGCAGAAGCAGCCGCCCAAGAATCAGAATCAGAAATCGAGGCCGACTCTCCAAGCGCAAGCAATGTCCGACCAACCACAGAAACCGCTCCGAAGCCATTGGCAGCCGTACCAGCCAACAAGAGCAACGTCAAAAAGGCCAAACCCGCGGCCGAGCCGAAACCCAAGAAACAAACAAAAAAGCAAGCACTGGAACAAGTCGTCGAAGAAGTCGAACCCGCATCGCAAGAAGATACCGCAGCAACCACCAAAGTTCCCACCTTCAAGGCCAAAAAATCCACCGATGGCGAGACGAAACCAAAACCCAAGCAACGCAAATCCCTCGCCACTTTTGCCGCCTTTACACACGAGCCCGAACCAGAAAAGAAGCAGAAGAAGCGAAAACTCGGCGGTCTGGGCAAGACATTGTTCGACGATGAGGACGATGCGCCCAGTAAACCGCTTCCTGGCCGTGGAGGTGGTCTGTTCGGAGCAGCGCGTCTGGGACCTCTTGCAGCTGGCGGTGTGAGAGGAAGCTTCATTGGCGGTATGGGTAAGAAGAAGTCTGGACTCTTGACTGCGGACGACGGATTCATGTTTTCTCCGCTTAAGAAGGAGAGGAAAGCCATGGCTAGTTTTGTCCAGTGAGTTTTTTTTTTGGGGGGGGTTTTCAATCATAGTGTTCTGGGGATGGGTATCAGATCCAGGGGCGTGTTTGGTTGGTTCGGTGCGGTATCTGGCGTTTCTTGTTGGGTTTGTCGTGATACCTCTTTTGTATTTTGTTCTTTCCTGTCGGAGCATGGATCTTTCTCTTTTGATGGAATACAATTTTTCAATACTACAATTCTACGCACACGAGCATGAACACATCACTCACAGAGTATAAGCACAGCAAGCTACAACAAGCCGGAAAAAAAGAGTGCTTGTTGTCAAGGTATCCAAACCAATGGTATTCGATCTATCTACCTGTTTTGCTTGCCAATCTGGGGTGTGGCAAAGACTCTGATCAAAATATCTAATATAGTCTTCAATGACCCTTTCTCGGATATGTGGCAGTGTCACCGCGGTAGTCGGGTCTGGCCTTCAACACGCGACCGATTGGAGCAGACTCTCCACCATTGCCCGGAGGTGTCGCGGGAGCACTGCAGTCGCCAGGGGCATCGACACTGAGGGAGTTGACACTAGGTGTAGTGTTAAAGGTCAACCGCATTCCGGGACAAACGACGGGTTGCTCGCTCGAGAACTGTTTGAACAGCCCAGCTTTTCCAATGGCGTTAGTGAAAGCACGGCAGATTGGTAAACGCTGAGCCACATACCTGAGAACATCTGTACACCCACCGTAGCGCTGGCACCAAAGTCGCTCACATTTAGATACTGATAGTTAACAACGTTCGGTCTGTCCTCGTAAAAGTTCATCAGGAAATGATAGTATTCCCGCTGGTCGCCAATATGGCCGATGTAGAACTCGAAGGACGTCCGACGGTTTGGAGCGACGCCGTCAACTTCGTAGTAGATACCCTGCTGGGTGCCTTGGTAGATGTAGAGATCGTCCCAGAGGCCGAAGGCAACAACGTCGCCAAAGCATGAATTGGGGTACGTGACCCCGTTGGTGTCTTCTATTGGCTGCGGCGAATCTGAGCAAATGGGATAGCTGGTAAGATAACCGCTATCGCCACCATATGGAAGAGCAATGTTGCTGTACTCAAAGTTGAGGTCGCCTAGACCTAAAAGCTTGACATTGTCAGCGCACCGATGGAAGGACGTAAGGTAGGCGACTTACAGCGTTCGAGCTGACACGAATGTTTGCACTGGACTGGCCATACATGGTGAGATTTACAGGAAGTGAGACCTATCGAACAAGTTAGCAGAGCACAGAGCATGCTACAACCTATAGATACTTACAGAATAGGCTGCATCATCAACCCTATATGGTGCACCATTCACATCTCCCACAATTACTGTCGGACGCGCGAGAACAACGGCTGGCACGCCAGATGGAGGGGGCGGCACGTAGACAGAGCTGTAAGATGGTTCTTCGATGGTCGAAGAAGGCTCATCCACGAGAGTGAGCGAGGGCTCAGGTGTTGGGGTGTAAGTTTCCGTTACCGTTGGTTCGTATTGTGTGACCTCGAGAGTTTGTGTGATTGGGAGCGTTCCAGTGACCTGTGGCTGCGTTGAGGTAAGTTGCAAAGTCTCTGTGTCAGGCGGTAATGTGAAGGTTCGTATCTCTGTCTCTACGGGCAGTGTAACATCAACCTGCAAAGTTTCGATCAAAGGTGAAAGCGTAACTGAGACATAGACTGTCGTAATCTCGGGCTCAAGAGTGAGGGTGATGTAGCTGGTGACGGGCGCAGGTGTGATATAGGCAGTCTCTCGAGGCAATGTGAAAGGGATTGTTTCGGTTATGCCCAAGTATGAGACTAGTATCGAAGTTTGTGCGTCCGGCGTAGAAGTCAAAGTCACCGGTGGAGGTGTAACTGTGACGACTGGTTGCTCAAGCGTAACTACGACAGTAGATGGCTCCAGAGTTACGTAGGCTGTCGATGGGTCTTGATAGAATGTCGAAGCGGGCAATGTTACGCCAGGTTGAGTAGTGGTGAAGAGAGCCGTCGATGTGGCATATTCAGTCTGAACGACCAATGAAGGCTGATATAAAACCACAGTTGAGTTCAAGACCCTCGTGAGCGTAGCTGTGTTCAGTAAGCTTAGTGAACATGACAATGACAACAGACATTTAGCAATGATAGATGTATTACTTACTAGTGATGGTTGAAACACTCGACACTGTGATATTCACATACTCGGGAACTGCTGTTGTGGCAGTTTCTGTTGCTAAGACCAGCGTTGACACCGTTCTAGTCTCTGTAGTTGGAATGTTGACTGTTTGGTAGATGATTGCAGGCACCGTGGTGGTAAGAACAATTTCAGACCCGCTAATGAACGTCGTTGTCTCAAGTGCCGTGAACATCTGGCTCTGAATTACAGTTTCTGTCCGGAAGACTGTGGTTGTAGCGGTAGACACCGGCATAGCATTGCTAGCACTTGCAGCCAAAGCGTTGTTGGTAACAGATACATCATCCAAAGCCACATAGGCAGAAGTGGAACATGCCACTTGGAAGGTAGCAACAGCACCACTTTCATCTACAGTAGATCGATAGTTGTAGGTAAAGCGAGTGTAGTTGGTCGTGATGGGCATGGCGAAACTACAGTCGCTGTCTCCACATATCGTCAGGAAACAGTACGGTTTGTCAGCTGGCGCTGTTACAGCCGCCCAAGCTGTCAAAGCATATGAGATGCCTGCTGAGGTGGAGAATACCTGGGTGACATTGTAGACAAGTGGTTCGGTCGATCCTGTTGACTGTCGACGAACTTGCCCTTGGGCTGGAGCAGTTTGGTTGAAAGCGATAAGACTAGACAACAGTTTAGTCTTGGCTTTAGTGCGCGGTGATGCTAACTTACAGATAACTGTCTCCAGTGTGAGGTTCGTAAACACCACTCTGAACCACCTCAGCCGTCACGGACGACCCCGAAGCGGAAGAATTGAACGGGCTGGCTGTTCCTTCCTCGAAACCGTTATCTGTGAGCACAGAATCAACAACAGGTTGAAAGCCAGCAGATTGCTGAGCTGACGTGGCTTACGAATAAACCGTGACTGTCAAGGCTGGCTGCGTAGTGACAACCGTAGAGATGGAAGCATCAGCACAGAAAGCTGGTGTTGGTGGAAGACTCGAGGTGCCGACATCAGTCACAAAATAGGTGGAAGAATCAGAAGTGTAAACGATGACGCTTCGCCTGATGCAAGAGTTTGAGCTAGTAAGTGCAGGAGCGACTGACTGTGCAAGAGCGCACGAGGCGAGCAGCAGAAAGTTGAAAAGTGATACAGCCATCGCAGAAGGAACGACTGAGCGTCACGAAGCGCTTGAGCACGGGAAAGAGCAGCATTCTGCCATTACCTCTTCTTTTGGCTCACTTGTTATCGGACCTACATGGTAATGGAATTGGAATGCAACGAGATGAATTTGAGGCCTCGATTTGTTCGCGTTAGGGTCAAGTCAAGTCCATACGCTCTAGTCAGGAGGACTTTGGAATGAGGAACTAGCATTTCGACCCCAACCATCAGATAGGCCGAGATAGAGAAGTCTTTCAAAGCAAGGATATAGTTTGACAAGTATAACGTGGGTGCACTGCAAGCCACTCGGCGACGCCGATGCAAGTCGCCATGATCGAACGTCCAAGTTTGTTACCCCGGAATGTTGTCAGTTAGTGCCTATCGAAAAGCATCCGAGAAATCGCGTCTGCTGCGTGGTTGCACGAATAAGACACCAGCTATGTGAGGGAAAGGTTTCTAGAAGTGAATTTGTTCAGCTTGAGCATCATAACAAGCTGCATGGCTGCTGCCGAGTGACCTGCATCCGCCAGAGGCATGTCGAGATATCCGACAACTATCAGTGACTCTGTCCGACTTGAATTGTGATGTGATTTTGTTTGGGTGGCATATCCTGTACTTAGAGGTCGTGCATAGGGTTCCGTCTTCTCAGAGTGTGACTCAGCCAATCATGAGTCGGTGTGCACGGTACGGAGTGGGTACGAGGTCGTCGCCAAGGGTAATGGTATGTACTGAGAGGCGGTCGTATTCCCGATGTTGATACGGCAGTGATTATTCCCGATGCTCCTTGGGAGACATTTGCGGCCCGATCCTTTTTCAAACTCCAAAGCTCATTCCTGCAGTTGTTGCACCAAGCACACTTGCATGCTTGGATTGTCGTTTATCGACTCACCAAACGACAGACTTGCATTGATTCAACGCTGTCCAGTGAAAGAACCAGTGACCCAGATGGTTTCCGATGTACTGTGATAGATATTTCAATGGTCTGGGTCCGGGATCCAGGGACTAGCATCCGACAATGACGAGAGTTGTCGAAGGCTCCTGGCAGAAAGAGAAATTGAAATGTGGTTCAGCTAGCAAGGGGTGTTCGAGCCTGAGCACATGCAGTTGGCCGAGCGCATCGGCAAACCGAGCCTACTTGACGTGACGTGCAGCTTATCAAATGTCCTTCCGAAGCAAGAAAGTGACACGTCCCGAGTTCCACAGGCTTGCAGATTAGGATGTTACGCGTGTGTGTATACATCGATCGACGTGAGCTTGTGCGGTAGTTGGGAGGTAGACCTCTGTTTGCTCTGTTTGATTCTTTCGGCCTGTGAGGGTGACCCTGTTTGATATACTTTTTTTCTTGTTTTTTTTAAAAAAAATCATACTCCATTTGGCTCTACGGTCGTAGCAGTCTTCTATGCGTTAGTGAAAATCTCTTTAAGACTGTAGGGTATGCCCTCCGGCTAGTATTCTCGCCTCCTCATCCGGTACGATAGGCAGTCGAGCAGTACATGGTGGAGGGTTTCCCTTTATGTAAGGGACCCTCGACATCTGTCGGTGGTGACCTCGTCGGGCCTTATCCTATGTAAGTAGGAGTTTAGTCCGATCTTTCCTATCTTCCTCTGTACTATAACCGACGATATGGCCTTCTTATGATCGCTATGGGTGGCTACGTATGCTTTATAAGGGAGCGGGGTATATGGGTAATATGTTCTACCGTGGGGGTGTGATCGCTACCGCTCTCCCCATCTCTTCCTCGCCCTCTCCTTGCTCTCTCTCTTCTTTGCTGACCGTAGGGTGTATGTCTGGTACGGTAGGGCGCGGAGTTCCGAGCGTGTTTGCCTTGTGCTCCCTGTTTGATATACCAATTCTCAATCACGTCGTTACGTGTCACTAACCATTTTGAGTTATTGAGGTTCTGGAGGAAGACTGCGCAGTGAGAAAAACACACACTTTCACAATTTGCTACAGACTATCGAAGATACCCAAGTTTGGATCATTCTGTTTTCTGAAAGTAACGCTTACTGACCCAATACTAACATTCACAACCCTACTTCATCCTCCCTTCTTCCCATCAATCTAGATATCATTCCTAGTAGCAGAGTATGCAATGATCGTGTTACCAAAAGTACCTGGTCGAGCAACCGTGTTGGCATCCTTGAGATAGCAATACTGTTGAGCTTGTCCCTGCTGTACCCAGACCGAAGCCGCGCAATTAGCCACTGCACTACAATACTGTATGCATGCCTCGAGAGTTGTTTTCACTGCGACAACGATGTTGGCGGTAGGGTAGTCCACGGTGCAGCTGATTCTGTAGTTCTTTGCAGGCGCCACAGAGTTATCTCTGTATGCTGTGTTGCAGACGCTCATCGGGATTGCCGCTGCTGATGAAGAACTAGATGAACTCGAAGAAGAGCTGGATGACATACTCGAGGATGAGCTTGATGACAAGCTGGATGAGGCACTCGAAGACGAGCTAGACGATGCACTTGACGACGAGCTGGAAGATGCACTGGATGACGACACGCTCGTCAGAGCAGACGCAGAGATTGGCTGATAGACAACTTGATACTTGACTGTAAAGTAAGCAGAGCTGTAACTGGATTCATAAGACGCGAGGTATGTCCAAAACCCCTCGGCTGAGAGCATAGTCAACTGCTGAGTAGCATCTATACAGGTCAAGTACCCATCCGAGATTTTGCATAGCATCGGCGTCGTGTCTGCACTCGTGTTAGGCACGATCGGCGGGCGATTAGGATTGCCGGCCTGAACTGCGTATGTGGCCGTGTCTGTGCTTAGATACTGTGTAGCGGGATCAATCCTGAATATCGCGGGCGCTGATGCTGCTGTGGTCACTCGGATGATGCCGCTACCGTACCCGTACGTGGAATCCGTCCTCAGAGAGAGATAGTTGCCATCGTACGGGCCCCCCACAACCTTGACTGCGAAGTCGGTGGTAGATAGAAGAGTCGGGGTAGATGCAGCCGAGGAGCTAGAGGGGCTTGACGAAGACAAAATTGGGACCGAGGTCGTACTGATTGCGGGAGGATACGGCTGATAGACAATCTGATACCTCACCCCCACGAGATCAGGGTTTTGGTTTGACTGGGAGACGAGATATGTCCACCAGCCTTCAACCGAGAACACAGTCCGCGTTTGGTCGGCATTTGTACAGGACAGGAACCCATTCAAGTCTTGACAGTACATTGGCTGCGTGCTTGAACTGGAAGGCAAGATCAACGGCCTGTTATTGTTGCCACCCTGGAGTGCGTAGTTGGCCTGGTCGGTATCCAACAATCCCGTCTCAGATATTCGGAAATATGCGGGTACGGACTGGGCTGTAGTCACGTATATTAGAGTACCGTAGTTCGCAGTACCAGCGTCTGTTCTTTGAGAAAGGTAGGCACCATTGTACGGACCTCCCACAACTCTAAGATAGAAGAGTGTCGAAACGGGTCCAGTAGAGCTTGAGGTCGAACTGGGGGACGCCGCTACAACGTTGGAGATGTTACAGTTGTTCAACCTCAAGGCGGAGAGGAAGTAGTAGCCGTCGGTTCCGTCACTGCTGGCCCCTGATGGTGTGTTCACCTCAGTTTTGATGTAGCAAGTTTGGCCACTGTAGACCAACGCTCTACATTCGGGCATTGAACTGCATATATCGAGGCAGTTTCCAAACGTCGCTATGCCATCAAGGATCTCCGAATCGCCTCCGTAGTAGTCAACATTGCAAAGGATGTTGTAACTCCTGTTGGGCGGATCGATGGGATCTGTGTACGTTTTTTGACAGGGATTGGCTGGTATCACCGATGCACCCGGCGTTTGGTAAGGCACAATCGTGACACATGATGTGGCAGCTGGCGAGGATGTTGTAGCAGCCGCAGAAAGCGGTAGGTAGATGATCTGATATCTGACACCCACAAATCCCGGCGCCGGATCTGCCTGGTATGAAGGGGTGTATAAATACGAGTAGGAGTCCCCCGCTGTGAACACAGTAAAGTCATTACTGGCGCAAGAAAGATAGCCGCCCACGTCGGCGCAATGCATCGGGTATGTGGAGTCATCCCTGGGTACAACCATGGTACGGCCTTCGACGCCTGTCTGGGTTGCGAACGTGTCAGAGGAGGTTGACAGGTCCCCGTTACTGGGGCTTATACTGAAAATTGCCGCATACTCTACATAATCCTTGCCAGCATAGATCGCGGCTGGGGTCTGTAGGCTACCAGCTTTGCTGTACAGGTAGCTGCCATCGAAAGGACCTCCCACTATCCTGACGATAAAGGGTACAGTCGAACTGGCAGGTGAGTGGGTCTGAGTGG
Source organism: Aureobasidium sp. SLJ-2021a (assembly GCA_019677095.1). Classification (NCBI taxonomy): domain Eukaryota; kingdom Fungi; phylum Ascomycota; class Dothideomycetes; order Dothideales; family Saccotheciaceae; genus Aureobasidium; species Aureobasidium sp. SLJ-2021a. Next base: position 144,544 of record JAHRBU010000036.1, read on the forward strand.
TCGTAGGACCATATTGAGTATTGATCAGAGTTTCTGTTACAGGAAGCGTCTCTGTGACATCGGGTAAGGTCTGCGTTACCTGAAGGGTCTGAGTTTCCGCAGGCAAGGTCAGGCTTTGGACCACCGTTTGGGTCTGTGCAGGCAAAGTAACTGAGATGTTGACAGTCTCAGTAAGAGCCGGAGGGGTCGCTGATATGAAGATTGTTGTCGTGTCTCGTGGAAGGGCGATCGTGACTTGCTCGGTTGATGGGTTGGTTGTAAGATAAGTCGTTTCCTGAGGGAGTGTGGCATAGATGGTCTCTGTCGAATTGAGGTCTGATACCAACATCGAAGTCTGAGCATCCAGGGTGGAGACTTGAGTTATCGGCTCAGGAGTAATTGTGACTACAGGCTGTTGTAGAGAAACCACCACAGTCGAAGGGTTCAGCGTCACGTAAGCTGTCGACGGATCCAGATATACAACGGAAGCTGACTGATCTGGCAGAGTCGCAGTGAAAAGTGCCGTCGAGGTGGCATATTCGGTCATAACGACAAGCGAAGGCTGATAGGAGATAACAGTTGAGTTGAGTGTACTTGTCAAAGTGGCTACGTTCGGTCAATTAGTGGCTTGCCATTTCCAGATCATGAGAAATACTTACTAGTTAGGGTTGAAACGCTGGAGACCGTAATGTTGACATACTCCAGTACGGCGGTAGTCGCTAGAGCAGTTGACACTTGAATCTCTGATACCGTTTTTGTCTCTGTAGTCGGGTTGTTGATAGTCGTATATACCACGGTAGGCACTAAAGTAGTGAGAACGACCTCGGAGCCGCTGACAAAAGTGGTTGTTTCGATTTGGGTGAAGGTTTGACTTTGCACGACTGTCTCGGTACGGTAAACTGTAGTGGTTACTGTGGACACTGATTGGCCGGCGCTGGAAGGAGCAGCATCGCTTGCCACTGACACATCGTCAAGAGCAACATAGCCAGACTGGAGACACTCGAGTTGGAACGTAGCCACAGCCCCACTTCCATCCATAGGAGATTGATATATGAACGAGTACTCGCTGTAACTCGCTGTCAGAGCAAAAGTAAGACTGCACTTGTTATCTCCGCATATGGTTAAAGAGCATTGTGGATCATCATTCCCGTTGGCCACTTCGGCAGCCCAAGCAGTCAAGGTGTATGATACACCTGAAGATGCGGCAAACATCTGCGTCACGTTGTAACGAAGCGGAGCAGCTGAGCTCGATGATTGACGACGGACAGGCCCCTGTGCAGTGGTGACAGTATCATTGAACGTTATCAGGCTAATCTCAACATCAGCTTTATACCTTCATCAGACAGCGAAGTGACCTACAGATAACTATCACCGGTTCGAGGTTGATAGGGACCACTCTGAACTACCTCGGCTGATACAGATGAGGTTGAAGCAGACGAGTTGAAAGGAATAGATGTGCCATTCTCGAAGCCATTGTTGGTGATAACGCTGTTAGCACCAGTGGACTGTTGAGCAGACGATGGTTGTTGATCGACAGTGACGGTCAATGTCGGCTCATACGATGTGGACGTCAGTGTAGTAATCGAGACGTTTGGGCAGAATGTCGGACTGGCTCCAAGTGTTGTCGTTCCAACATCGGTGACGAAGTACGTCGATGAGTCTGAAGTATAGACGAGCACGCTACCTGGCCCTAGTGATTGGGCAAGGGCATACGAAGCAAGAAGCAGAAAGTTGAGAAACCACATGGTGAGGCGGATGAGGAAACTCTGGAAAGAACGAACAACCCAACAAGGCTGGTTTTTTGGAAGCCTACCTAGATGTATCGAAAATGGTATGAGTTCTGTTTACGCGCGAGATCTGGAATGCGACGAGATAGTGTGAGACTCATACTCTCTGCATTGGTCCCAGAACTGTGCTGGACCTGCTGGAGGAATGAGAGACAGTCGATGGCCGTGTTCTTCCAGCCAAGCCATAGCATATCCTTGTGTAGCACGAACATGTACTTCCCTTCGGCGACTCCGAAGCAAGGGAGTGTGAGTGTGCACGTATCAGTACCTGTACCCCAGGACATGCCTTAGGGTAGTCTCTTCTACGGTTCGATGATGATATCGGCCGAGCAGACTTGGACTTGAACCCGAGGGTTACATTCTTTGGTTTGGAGGGATCAAGCTTCCAAGAATGTCAGCAAGCAACTAAGATGTCCAACTACTCAGTATCATCTGATCGGTGAGTGTGGTAGACCACATACGGCATGAGCCTGCAGTTGCAAGAAAAACATACCTGATCTAGTGGTAAGTCATGGGTGCTCTATGTGGTAAATCATGCTGCGGATCGTCTCATGCCACTGACTCCTACCACCGGTCTTGGTGCCGGCTCTTATACGATTGACAAAGTTGGCAATTACACCCTGACTTGATCACCGTGGCGACACTGCCACTTATTCCAAGAAGGCTCTTTGGCGAGTAAGAACGAATGCTTCTGCTTTTGCAATCTTTGCACCTCGGACCCATATGCAAGGAGATAGATCGATACGACTCATCGAATACGGATTTGAGAAATGTTCGGCACATTCTCTGGCATGATTCTTTTCCGACGTGGTGCATTGTAGGTTCGTTCCTTTCGAGGCATTTTGTTTCTGCTCATACGTTTAGCAGGCCTCCTTCCGAGCCACAACTAACTCATATTTTCGACAGCAAGGGCTTCATCAATGACTCACAGCACGGTCAATGTTCTTCTTGCCGGCTCCAAAGCAAAGGAGAGGGATGTTTGAATGGGAAACTTCAATCCTGGTATCTGCAGTCGGAATACTGCCCGTATATACTGTGTTCAGACGTAAATGTGCGCGCCAATGAACACGCTGTAGATCTGCACGGCGCCACACATCCTGGCGCTAAACTACAGGACTCAATGAATCAGATAATTCAGAATTCCCACCATTCTCTCTCCATCACTCACTCCCATTTTCCATTCAAGAATCTCAGAATACTCAACATTCCTACATGTTCTTGACGGTGCACGCGTAACTCTTTGAATCTCATCGCCATGTTTAGGTATGCTTCATCCTATGTCCCAGCAAACGCCTTGCTGACTCTGGACAGCTTGATGGAACCACCCTGCACGGAATTCCTAGCAACCGAAGTCTTGAACTTAGGCACATCTCGCATATGCATCAAGATCGCAAAGTCGGCTACTCCTCCAGCCGGATCGCTCGCCTCGTGGCAAGATGGTGATTCTATGCTTTACCTCCTGCCACGCCCTAAGAAGAGTCAATCTGCTCGGCTGCACGACCTTCCTCTGGAGGACCTGGTGCACCATCGTATCTACCAGGGTGACATAGAGAACCCACAAAGTGCTGCAAGCAAGTCAAAACATTTTTGGTCGTGCCACAACTCATTTGGGGTTGGTTTTTGGAGATACCAACTCTATGGCCGGCGTACAAGATTGTGAGAGATGATACGTTCCCTCTGGGATAGTTGGCTAAGCCGCGTAAACACATTATGAAGTACATTATATATATAGGTTGTAGTCTAGTTCGAAAAAGCTTTCTCAAAGCTTTTGCTCTAGCAAAGTCTAGGGACGCTGTACACGCCGCACTCCTGCCAGTCGTTGATCATCTCACAGCTCCAGTTGTCTGGATTGTTGCTGTCTCCCGAGCCGCTGTAGGTGGTGCGGTAAGGGAATCTGCAGTGATGTCTTTCCATCTGCACACCCTGGGAAGGATCGTCGTTGACGAATTTGGTTCCAGTCATGGTGTCTGGTGCCTCGCCCTTCTCGACCCAGTTCACGATGTCCCAAACCACGTTCGAGGCACCGTTCTGTGCGTCACCGTTCTGGCCAAAGGCCCAAGCTCCGACTCCACCAGTGCAGTGGTACATGCCGCTGATACGGAAGAAGCGCAGGAACTCGTCGAGGCCGGTGTGGTCAAGACCCATATCGCGAGCAACGTCCAAGTAGTAACGCTGCGAATTCTCTGCAGTGATGGCAGGATCCATGAGACCGTGATACATGATCAACTTCTTTCCGGCAGCGTGGAAGGCGCTCAGATCGCTGCTGAACGAAGAGACCTTGCCGTGGAGCTCGTCCGTCTCGTCGGCCTTTGTGTAGTCTGTCTGAGAAAGGGTCGAAGGGTCCCATGAAGAATCGTTCCAGACAGCTGCACCAAACCAATCCTTGACGTGGCCTTGAACACCGTGCAAGACACCGTTTGTCGATGAGTAGAGTTCGGCACCAGGGGAAAGGCGAGGGTAGTACAGGTTTCCGTCCTGATCGTAGAGCTGAGAGAAGACGTTCCATACAGTGGATGTTTGCTGGAATGTAAGGCAGTTGTCGGTCTGGCCATCAACGCAGGTCAAGGTAGTGGCATTGAAGTCGCAGATAGTTGAGTCTTCGATGATACCATCAGCGACACCATCGAGAGGCTCATCGCACTGTCTGAGAACTTCGTTGTGGACAATGACCCAGTCATCGTAGTTCAGGTACTTGGGGTCGCTCTCGTCTGCGCCGGTCAGAACGAACATTCTGCCAGACCAGTCCATGTGGTGGTTGAAGTCACTTGCAGAAGAGCCTGCAATGATGCCATCAAAGTCCTCAGGGTACATTTGAGCGGATTGAAGAGCCTGGCGACCACCGTTGGAGCAACCGATCATGTAGTTGTAGCTTGCAGCTTGGCCGTAGTTAGTCTTGATGACCTGCTTTCCAGCGACGACAGCGGCGTGGCGAGCTCTGTAAGACCAGTCGATAACCAATTCATTGTTGTTCAAGAATTGCTGAGCATCCATACCGAGATATTCAGTGTTGTTGTGGCCGCCGTTGTCGCCTACAACACTGAATCCGAGGCTTGAAGTGTAGATCATGTCATCGTAGGAAGGGCAACCCGAGAGGCCCTTGTTATCAGTGGCCATGAACCTCCCGTTCCAGGCATCTTGTCCAGTAGGAAGCCAGACCTCAACATAGTCGGAAGAAGCGTAAGACGTAACGACATTCAACGTGACTCTGCGGAGATCGATCTGTACCGAACCGCCGTGGCAGTTAGAAGGTCCATTGGGAAGCGTAAGAGGGGTTCCAGCTGTGATGTCTTCGCAGTTGACAACGCTGACCTGTTGATCAGGGAAAGACAAAGCTTGAATCAAAGCCTGGCAACCGGAGACAGCTTGGGCAGCGGACGAGGAAGCCGCGACGGCTGCAACTGATGTGGGAGTGGCAGCGGCTTGAACAGTTGAGGCAGCACCTGCAGCACTTCCAGCATTGTTCTTGTTTGAAAAGTGGAAGATGCTGTGGATAAGCTGGCCAATGGGCATAAAGTGTACCATGGCGAGGAGAGGCCCTCAAGGGGAGAAGCGAGTGACTTGGTAACGAAAAAAAGAAAGAACGAGAGACTACCGGCACAAACGAATGAGCGGATTGAAAGAGGAAAAGAGAGATGCAGAGGGCAAGAGCGATAGCAGCGCGAGCACCCACCTATGTATACCCCATCACATCCGGTCACATCCATAATAAATATGATCTACGACTAGGATGCGCGGCACATCCTTCGAGAAAATAGCAACATTTTTTCCAATCTCCGCGAAAGACCCATGTCGTTGTTTGTGCGCTGTATGCGCATGCGGCTCAGATGCAGGTACGGGACAAAGTGTGGACCTGCGACGTGCCCTCGCGCCGAGCACGCCCAGGCCGTGTCACCACGCGAGTGTCGCAAGTGGAGACCGTGCCGTAACAAGCCACAACAGACATCCTAAAACGGCTATTTAGATCATGAACCACAGAAAAAAATCAAGCATTCTGTGCCAGTACAAGTCTTGAAATCGATTACAGAAAAACTATTTCAGGAATAGCAGTAGATTTGAGGTTCTGAGGCGTCTACCAGTACGAGTGCAATCTTTGCGCTGCTGCAAGCAAGCCCTAAGAGGAAAAGCGGCCTTACGGTTGCATATTCAACAAAAAAAGAGCAACACCAAGACCAGATTACGTATGTTACGATGCTCGATCGACAATCGTCTTTGCACAAGATCCACCGCGTGGAATCAACTCCACTCTTTGGTGGAAATAAACAGTACGGAACCACTATCGCAGCAGTTGGAAGGATTTTCTTGCATCCGACTACCGTCACTTTGCATCAAGGCCTGACGACCAGAGACGGCTGAGGCAGCAAACTCTGAAGCGGCAGCAGCAGCAGCAAATATATATAGTGGCAGCGACGATAGTCCTGTATGTGGCTGTGCCTGAGACTGACGAAGTGAGATGCCTAAGGCTGGACGACTGAACGACTTGGACGACGTAAAGATGTAGTGGCGCAAGAACCAAGAAAAGCCTGGGAAATCTTGGGGACGCAACCCAGCGGCGACTTCACAATCAACGGATAGGTGTATTGCCAGAGGAGGAGACAGTTGAGTCAGTCCTAGGCAAAACGCTATGCAGACTGTGTTGCTGATAGCAGGAAGAAAGTCGCTTTAGTGACAGTTTGCATGACATCGATCTTGGTTTCTGAACCCGAGACAACATGTTGACTTGAAGCCACACCGTGGCAAGACTTCAAGACCGGGTTATACCTGTTCATCAGCAGGCATCGCAAGCAAGCTCATTTTGTTGTTTGTCGCAATTCTTCAATCCCTCTTTATCTCCATTGTTCTCTACGACCCTCTCATCAGCATCATCACACAATGCCTTATAGCTCGGCACCTGCATCAAGACATCCACTTTCTTGTGGTCACCAATTTGCTCCCTTGTGTATATGGAAAATGCTCCATTGGCTTCGATGAAAACGCATTCAATCTCGGACAAATCCAGTATATTCTTCTGACGCAGAGAAGCGTAAAAGTCGCCTAGGCAGATGCGATGCCTGGCCATAACCTTGGACAAGAGCTTTCCACGAAAAGCAATGATAATGGGCGGCGAAGAAAGTATCCACTCATGTTGGGGTGGCAGATGAGCCCCGACAAAGGACATGAGATACTGGAAGCCGAGGATGGTGCAGAGTCCAAGCATGCCTCGAACGAGCGAATTGCCGTTGACGATGCCGGCTAACGTCGAACCGATAGCAACGTTTGCGATCCAGTCTGTCACATTCATGGCTGCAATTGAGCGGTTGCTAAAGAAGCGGAGTGATGTGAATAGAACAACGATGGCTATCGATCCAATAACCAGAGGATGTAAGATTGAGGCTTTGACATAAAAGTCTGGAACCTGTAGAGTATCGGGACCCGCTACTATCAGAGTGCCATTGTTGCCTGAGGAGCCAGAAGACATCTTGAATTGATTTTGTAATATGATATGGAGAGGATACCAAGGATACCATAAATCCCAGATGGTGGGGTCTGCTCTTATTAGTGTGATGGATCTTCGTCAGCAGCACAGGCCAAGTACCCCGCGTCATGCTATATACCCGGCAGACCGAAGGTCGTGCGCGAACAAAACGTTGCACATCAAAAAAGTGCAATAAATTCGTGCCACCGTAACAACATCTTGAAATGGCACAAAATTTATATGCAAAAATCCGTTGATGCTTACTGTATCTTGCACCCAAAACTATAAGTCTTCTATGGTTAGATGTTACTCACAATCACATGAGGATCTCACACACTCACGCCTTCGAAGAGTCGAAAGTTAGTTACTTGATTTGTCTTTACATGCGGCTTAGGAGAACTCTAGATGATGTTTATATTTGGTGGAGGTTTTCCGCTAGCCTATGTAATGGCATACTGAGAACGCAATATACACCGTGGCAGTGATCCAGGCTGGCACCCGTAGCTTCTGTGAAGTCAAGAAAGGCAACAAGGTGCATCGTTGTCTGGACATAAAGTCCTCTGGTTTGCATACCAGATGGTTGATCTACCAAAGGTTCCAATTGCCTCTAGCTACATGCACTAGATGAGCTTGCTTCCAATACTGTCCGTCTATGCAATCTCTCTGCGGAAAAAGTAGACATAGGCGAACTTCTTCATCTCATCGACATCTCCACCTAGGGCGACCTTTTCATCGTTGAACAAGATCCATCCTGGCTCCTTGCGGATGAAAGCAACATAGTGACTACAGAACTTGTTAGAGTAATTCGTGTAACAAATCGTTAGTGATGAACTCACCCTGCGTGGATCGAACTGCCCTTGTGGCACACGATGGACTGGAGCTTGAAGTTGGCAGGCTTGTTGTCCTCTACGACTGCCTTGGGCTCATCCTACAAGTATTTTGTCAGCATTTTGGTTGTACAAGCATCATTGCTTGTCTAGACTCACCTCGGCAGTAGCCTTGTCACCAGTATCCTGTTGCTCGTCTCCGAAGTCACCAGTCGCTTCGGGGTGGTTGAACAACCATTCCACTGCACGCTCCATATCACCATTGGTCTCCTTCAATGCCTGACGCGCTTGAGGTGGCTGGAAGCCCATGTTTCCAAGCATCTCGATCTTTTCGGGATCCACTGCGCTGCTTGCACTGGCGCCAGCCCCACCTCCTGAAAGGTTCATAGGCTCGTCGATGTCCGGATCTTCCATGTGCTCAAACAACCACAAGCTAGCTGTTTCCGCGTCCGTGTTGCCAGTAGCATGGAGTGCCTTCTCGCATCTGACTCGGGGGAAGCCCATGGCTTCAAGCATACTGAGAGCAGCTTCGTTGGGTACGAAAGCAGTCGAAGCGGCACCAGCGTCTGCAGCATCGTCAGGAAGAAGCTCTTCACCAGGCTGTTGACCCTTGCTGCGGTAAGCTTCAAAGTCGATGGTACCCTCATCGACGATGACGGGAACATCCTGCTTGGTGGGGACCCAGTTGACGATCTCAAAGCGACGAGCATTGACAGCCAGGACGGTAGGGAAGGTCTTGAAGAGAGACTGCTTGCTGAAGTTCTTGCCACCGCATGCACCGCAGTTGAGCTCAACTACTTCTGCGGCGGTAAATTCATCTAGACAACGTTGAAGTGTTACAGATTCGAACTCTTCGGCCTCCTTCTCCGCAGAACCGTCAGGGCCAGGAGTCACGCCTTCCATCTTGGTATCCTTTGACAAACGCTTGATGGGCACTGCGACAGAGATGTTCTCGACCTCGTCTTGACGATAACGGACCTTGTTGCAGTTCAGACACTGCAACTTTTGTTCCATGACAAAGCGGAAGGCATCAACAGGATCTGAAACATCCTTGTAGTTGTCCTTTGCGGCACGTTGTGAACGAGAGACGAGCTTGAGCAGATGAAGCAAGAATTCAAAAGCATCTTGTTGACGCATAGTGGAAAACTCCTCGTGACCTCTGCCGATGAGATGCTTGAGCATAGCAGGAGCCAGACCTTTCTGATGTGGTTGTTCCGTCGTGTCTTCCGAAGCAATGACATCCGAGTTGGGAATTGCGTAGCGTCCTGACAATAGACCGTCTGCCATCTTGCGAAGCTGAATCTCGAGATCCTCGGCGGGATTTGATGTGGGTGGCAGCTTCTCGTCAGGTCGGTAGTATCTCTGAACGAATTCGGGCATGGCGAACAAGCTTTGAACGACACTGGCAAGGTAGCAGCTGTTTCCGAGGTTCTTCAGACCAGTGAGACCGGGACCACACATGGGCTTGAGCTCCTTTCCGTCCTCGTTGGTCATGCTGAACTCCCAACGTAGGTTTTGCTCAAGTTGCATCTCTGTCAAGCTCTTCTCCGTCTTCTCGCGACCAGCAATGTCGATGCCCCAATGAGCCAGGTGAGCGACAAGTTCGGGGTCGGTACGTTCTTCGTTGCAGGCGTAGCAGTAGATATCGGCACTGCCATCGGCGGTCAGAGAACCCAGCTTCACAGCGACAGGGTGTCCCGTAGAGTCGGTATGCGCCACTCCGTGCGAGTTGCCACCAACGCCACCAAATTGAGCTCTTCCACAGCCCAGGTTGCCGCAAGTGAGACAAAGCCAGAGGTTCTGGTTGAGGTCACACTGTGAACAGTGACCCAGAGACTGCGAATGGATCTGGCGAGCAGCTTCCTGCTCCAGACACAGAGTGTGCTCACACGGGATCATCTCCTGCTCCCATGCCTTGACCTCCTCTTGCTTTGCGAAGGTGTTTGCCTTGAGCACACCGTCGACCACAGCTGCTAGATTTCCCTGGCTCTTTTCCAAGTCGTTCTTGTCACAGTCGAAGCATTTGACAGTCGAAACAGTGTCGAAGCGGTCTTCCTCGGTCTCTGCGTTGATGGACAACTTGGACATCTTCTGTGGCGGCTCATCTCTGTGCTTTTGCTTGCGCGTGCGCTTGATGTTGAGAGCTAGAGGGTGGTTGGCTTCGCGAGCGTGTTTTGCGCCATGCTGACGTTCGGTGGCACATCCTCCGTTGAAGCAATGCAGGCAGACGTCGAGGCCTTCGGGCGAGTCGATGCTGTCGAAGCAGAGTGTGCAGTCTTCTCTGTAGACAGACTGGTTGGGACGTGGCGGGTTGAGCGATGCTGACGATACGTGTGGACAGGCTGACATTGTGGGTGAGTGTTGATGTGCTGAGACAGAGGAGGGAAGGAGGAAGAAGAAATGGCAGACTGACACTTTGTTTGCTCTCTCGTCCTCGCAAGCTCCATCTTTGGTTGCGTCAGTCAACACGTCCGAAACGCGGGGTCAAACTCCGCGCCCTCCGAACTTGCCCTCGTTTCACCAAGCCTTCATTACTTTCGCGACTTTTGGTCAAACTTTCTCCTTTTTCATTACGGCGTCACAAGCACCAAGGTATTTTGTACACGAAGCCATCCATCTCTTCAAGTCCTCCGGTCTCCCGCACTATCAATTCAATGTCCATCCTCGATCACGCTCCCCAATTCTCTAGCATGGTACTGCAACCCTCTCAAGATACACCATGTCCTTAGTTGACAAACAGACTGTCGTTGTCTGAGAGGCTGTACTGCTTGATCATGTCTGCGAGCTTCTTTCCTTCTGCCGACCAGTTGACAGGTCCTGCTGATGACACTTGGTAACGCACCCTGTATTGTGTTAGTGTCAAAACTTCGAATCCAAATCACCATGTTGCTTACCTCTGCTGGTCTTGGAATGTGTCCATCTTGGCTCTGCACCTGAAGACATAAGTCTGGCAGACGGCGTTGGCAAACACCTCCTTCTCGCCATTGCTCATCTCGTCTCTCATCTTCATAATGTCGTTGGCAGGTCTGCCCATGATCATTCTGCCCACATCATCAAACAAGCTGAGCCACATCTGTCCTGTGTGGTCGCTGACGTTGATGCTCATGATGTATCTCCACTCGGGATTGGGCCAGCCCTTGTCACATCGCTCACAGCGCCACTCTCCCTCTGCAACCTCGACGACCTTCTTGTTGCATCCTTCTGACAAGCAAGCAGGGTAGGCGAAGGTGGCATCTGACTTAACAAAGACGATGGTAGCCTTCAAAGAGAAGTAGTCTGTTGACTCGCCCATGCCCAAGTTCTCGTCCCGTACTTGAGCGATCGTCTTCATCTGGTCGTTACGTCCGCTCGTTGATGTCGTGGCCATGCTATTGGCGTGTGATGAGAACGTATCGTTGCGGCCTTGAGCGTCGTACCAGCCCTTGAGCTTGTGGCCCTCGTCGATGTCGGGGTTGACGTTCATTGTGCCGGATGACAGAAGGGACAGGCTGCGACCACCAAAGTCGCTGACCTTGACACCCTTGAATGCAATCACAGTCTCGGTGGCAACGTCAAAGTTGAGTGCGGTGTTGCCCCAGATGGTGAGGCGAACATTGTAGCCAGTGTTGTCGACCAGAGTCAATTCCCTCTTGCTGAAAGGCTTGGAGGTAGTCTTGGAAACAATCTCGTTCACATCGCCGACTTCCTTGAGCACACCGATAGTATCGATGGTTGTGTCTTTCTCGACGCTCTGGAGGTCAGCGAGAGTAGTGAAGTTGTAGGTGATCTGAGGAACGCCCTCGTTGTCCTCTGCCTTCTCGATGCTGGTATCCCTCTCAAAGGTGAGCTCGTAGTCGTGGTTAACATTCGAGAACTGCTTCTTGGCCAGCTGGACCTTGCACGAAGACACGTAGTAGACGGAGCCTTCTTGCAAGACGTCGTACCACTGGTCTACAGCCTCCTTGAAACCAGTCGCTCTGATCTCGCCACTCTCGTCGAGGAAGTTGCAGCTGAAAAGCTTGCCCTCGCCGTTCTTGTTGTGCCATGTCTTGATATCACCCTTGTGCGAACATCTAGCCTTGATGGTCCATCTGGGCTGGTATGGTGAGAGGGCTTCGATGGGGTAGATGTTGCCGCCCTGAGGAGCGTTTTGGCCACTGGAGCGCGTAGGGAGTTGTCTTTGCGGTGCCGACTGTTGTGGTTGCTGTTGCTGTTGCTGAGGCTTGTTGCCGTAGAACTGGTTGCCGGAGATGCCAGCGGGCTGTGCTTGAGGTGTTGGGGCGGCGGCGGCAGGTTCGGATTCAGACTTGACTACTTCGAGTGGGCCAGGCTGGCCGAGCTTCTCGCATTCGCCGTACTCGTCGAGGACTTCGAGATCGATGATAACGAGGATACTGCAGAGAGGTCAGGAACCGTAGTGAATGCAGGAACGTGGTACTCACGGCTTGTCCTTGACCGAGTTGGCTTGGAACTGCTTGAGTTTGACAAGCGAGCCCTTCTTCAGCTTGCCGTCATGTACTATGTGGTTGGTTTGCTGAGCAAGCATGCTCTGGATGAAGTTGACAGTGTCGTTGAAGACAACGCGGAATCTCTCGACACCGGTCGCTGAGTTGTTCATGGGCTTGATCTGAACGCATTGCACGACGGGATCCATGATCTGCTCGCCAGCAAAGACGCGGCGAAGACAGCCTGTCGTAATGGCATCCATCGGGTTGGCCATTATGCAGTGATTATGTGCTTGCTGATCGAGTCTCTAGTTGTTGTACACGTTGTAGATAGCTGTGTCAAAACGCTAGCGGTCAAGTGAGGGTGTGCTTCTTGATGGTAATTAGAAGTTGTTGCAAAGAAGGCGTGGGAGCTGCGTCGCGCCTTCTTTTCGGAGACGCGTTTCGCGTCCAAGGCAGAAGTGATTCTTGGCGTTCGCCATCATCGCCCTTGAAGGCATCATGAAGGTATCGCTAGCTCGATGGTAATCACTTCCGAAACATATGAGTGTATTTCTTTGAGGTTTATAAGATATTCGAAGGTGTTTCATCATCATTCGATCTTTAGCTTAGAGGGATTCGAGTAGATCTCTTGCCAGGTAGTGTTTTAGCTGACAATAATGGTCGCCGATGTTTCAACTGGTCATTGTCCTTTTGAAGTTCGAAGTCCCCAACTTCATTTTGGAGCACACTGCCACAACCACGCCTCTGTCAGATTTCGGAACAGCACTACACCAAAGAGAAGTGGTCACCAATATACTAAGCTACATATCGTCGGTAAACACATGGTATTGGGAAGACCAGAGGGAAATTAATGGTAGAATCTGCTGTCGTGGGGACAACCCTGTCTTTCAACGACCTCGCGCAAGACTGTGACCCGTATGAAACCGTCACCGAGAATGATGAGATGTATGTATGATTGAATGCAAAGACTAGAATTGATTTGCAGATAGAATTACACACTAGGTTTGCGATCTTTGATTATCGAAAAACATCTTCCGTCTTGCTCCGGCTTCTTGCACAATCTCAGCACTCAATCTCAAGCTTGGCGCAAGATGGGCCAGTCTGTTCAACTCTGCAACCACCTCCGCGATGATCGCTTCCACAGATATCGTTGGCGGGAGCAGAGCAGCAAGCTTGGGCGACATGGTGGCTCCCATGACTAACAACGTCTGTGAGACCAGACTGAGTGCACCCTGCCAGAGATATGGAAGGTGACCAACTTGACTATACAACTGTTAGCTTTTCAGTTCAAGCCTTTGGATATCAGAATACTGACTGTGCAGAAACATTATCGATTTGCCTCAAACATGCTTCAAGACATTTTCGGCAGTTCTCTCTCACTACTGGATCGGCAACAGCGTTCGCGTCGGAGAGCACCGCAAAGACATAAGGTCGAAAAATGATGGTCCTGCATGCAAAATACCGCAATCTCAAACATATTTGACCGGGTGAGCCTGATGAAAGTGTCGTCATGGAGAATTTGATCGGTTGTGGCAAGCCCTCGTACCACTGTGATAGTTGGAGGTCGAGCTCTGCAGTGACTCGCGCCAACTTCGAGGTAGGAACTGTAGTTGGTGTCTTGACATAAAGCAGATGGCTGACTCGGTTGAGAAGTCTGCGTAGCGCAATCTCTGCGAGAAAGTACCATAGCTCATCCTTACTGTTGTATTCTCCTTCCACGTCGCAAAAAGGACCCGGCAGACCCACCGATTCTTCGAAATTGACAATGCCGGAGTGCGGCAGCTCCAACTCTGCAAGCAAGTCTGATTCGGCCAAAAGAGTGTCCCAGAACAATCTCACAAGAAGTTCTCTGTGCGATGTCGGTACTCGATCTGGAACGCCAAGGACCAGTTGTAGCTTTGTAGAAGCGATGGTGATCATGTTCCATGCCTCCAGTGGCCGGACAAGGTAGAAGAGGTAGGCTGCGGCTAGTATATGGCATTGAATGGCCGGTATATCATTTCGTATCGCTAAGTTGGGTATGATCTTCCAGGCGGATGCGAAGTAATCAACACCACGAGGTTCTGCGTTGTGAGGATGTCTGGAGATGCTTCCCCCATGAGCTGCGGCCCCTAGAGCAAGGACCAACATCACCAAACAGCTATCTGCTCCTTGTATGAAGCCAACTGAGGTGGCTTCATGATAGTGGTCAGGCCATGCATTTGGGTTGACACATGCGTACCAGACGTTCACCAGATCGAAATATGAGCTCGCGTAGACTGCTGTGTTCGCCATATCCGGTCGAGGAAAATGTGGAAGATTGACCGGAGGTCGGGACATCTCCAGTTCTACCAAGGCCTGTGGATCCAAAGGTTGCGAAACCAAATCGCGAATAAGTGGCCATTGTAAGAGGTTCAAGGCAGGGGTAGTATGTCCTTTGGGCATGGTCGAGATGTTGACACTGTCCCAAGTACCGAGGCCATTCAGTCGGTTGTTCTCAAGAGCAACACTACAGCTGATACGTCTGGTAGACGTATCCTCTGTGGTACTAGTGCTCGCGGTAGGAGATGTGCTCATGTGAGCTACTGCTTTTGTAGCATTGACGCTCATATGCGCCGAGGTCATGGCGGACTGTAGCATATCCTCGATATGAGACAGCCTTTCTAGGATGAGTTTGTCGCCTGCATCCAGCTTGACACCAGGTTCTCGATAGACACATCGTGCGTCGAGTTCGACACACAGTTTGCACTTTGCTACGGAGATGGTCAGCTGTGACATGAGTCTCGACCAGACTCGACGTACGTTTCCCGCCGTCGCATCGTGATTTGCGACTCCGACAAACCTCACAAGCAATGATGGCTCGCTTTCGAGGATAGTCAAGTGGCTCATGAACTAGGCCCCGGGCTGGAGCTTCGTTCGGCGTCCCATCCTGAGTGGTTCCATCTCTTGGGGACTCCGAGACCTCACGAGGCCTTTTCGAAGGACTCGCCTGCGACATGACAAAATGGCGAAGTTGACAATCTGTACGTTCACGGCAAGAGTTTAAGCGCAAGTCAGAGGGTGACTCTCGCTAAGAATATTGACCAGGCGGTTCTGAAAGATGGAGAGAGATATGGTCATGTTACTGTATAAGAATATCTGAGTACCGCCGCGCGTATTGGGCTTTCACGCAGGATGGCAGACCGAGTATTGTACATGGTAGAAACATGGTGGTTGGAAATGCAAGTGCAGGACAAAGAACACGATGCGGAGTCGGTGACTTGAGCCTCTCCACCTTCCTCGTTCGTGCGGCGTGCCTCTTCTCTCTCAAGACCGGGGGTCGGCCTCGGCCCGGCTGCTAGCGCGGCCAGCCCGCAGATGGCACGAATTTTTTTGGAGCAGTCAAGCGGCGTCGCATCTTTGTCGCATACACAATCATCACATTCAAAATGGGAAAGAGAGAACGTGAAGAGGCTGCGGCCACCCTCGGCGCCGAGGTCCACAAGAAGGCAAAGAAGGACAAGAAGGAGAAGAGCGAAGATGCTGAAAAGGCGGCCCGCAAGGCTGCTCGCAAAGCTGCAAAGGAACAGAAGAAGAGCGAGGGCTCATCTGGCGAGGCCGACGCCGACGAGGCAAAGGCAGAGGCCAAGAGACTGAAGAAAGCCGCAAAGGCTGCTGCAAAGGCCGAGTCGACAAGCACCCCTGCCACCTCCTCTGAGACCGTTGCCGCTCCCGTTGCTGCCACCGGCGGCTACACCGAGCACCCCGGCCTGACCGCCCTGCCGCAATCCGAGATTGACGCCTTCGTCGCCGAAAAGTTCATCGCCGTGACCGACGAGGCCAAGGCATCGCCCGCCTACAGACCCATCACCTCGTTCGACTACGTCCCCATCACCGACAAGGCCCAGCGCGCTCCCTTCGCCAACTTCAAGACCCCTTCGCCCATCCAGGCCGCCGCCTGGCCTTACCTCTACGCCGGGAGAGACGTCATTGGTGTTGCCGAGACCGGTTCCGGCAAGACCATGGGTTTCGGTGTTCCCTGCATCAGATACATCTCTTCGCTCTCTGCAAAGGAGCAGAAGAAGGGCATCAAAGCCTGCATTGTCTCTCCCACTAGAGAACTCGCCGTGCAGATTCAGGAGCAGCTCATCAAGCTGGCCGAGCCCGCTGGCCTCAAGGCCGTCTGTGTCTACGGTGGTGTGAACAAGGACCAGCAGCGCGCCACTCTTACCGGCGCTCACATCGTTGTCGCTACTCCCGGTCGTCTGAACGATTTCGTCAGCGAGGGCTCTATCGACCTCAGCAACGTGACCTATGCTGTTCTGGATGAGGCCGACCGCATGCTCGACAAAGGTTTCGAAGAGGAGGTCCGCAAGATTCTCGGAAGCTGTGCACCCACTGGTCGTCAAACTCTCATGTTCACCGCAACATGGCCTCCGTCGGTTCGCGAGCTTGCCGCTACCTTCATGAAGAAGCCTGTGCGCATCAACATTGGTGAAAACACCACTGGAGAGCTGCGCGCCAACACCAGAATCGTTCAGGAAGTCGAGGTCATGGACGGCTACGACAAGAACGACCGCCTGATCACTCTCCTCAAGAAATACCAGAGCGGCAAGAACAAGGAGGACCGTATCCTCGTCTTCTGCTTGTACAAGAAGGAGGCCACCAGAATCGAGGGCTTCATTCGTTCCAAGGGCTTCAACGTTGGTGGTATCCACGGTGACTTGAGCCAGGACCAGCGTCAAAGGAGTTTGGACGCCTTCAAGGCAGGCAAGGTCCCGCTTCTTGTTGCTACTGATGTTGCTGCCAGAGGTCTCGATATCCCTGCAGTCAAGGTTGTCATTAACGTCACATTCCCTCTGACTGTCGAGGATTACGTCCACCGTATCGGTCGTACTGGTCGCGCTGGCCAAGACGGCAGAGCCATCACCTTCTTCACCGACCACGAGAAGGGTCTTGCCGGTGGTCTCATCAACGTCCTCAAGGGCGCCAACCAGCCCGTCCCCGAGAGTCTCATGAAGTTCGGCACCACCGTCAAGAAGAAGGCTCACGACGCATACGGCGCTTTCTACAGAGACCCTAGCGAGATGAAGGCTGCTACCAAGGTCACTTTTGATGACTAGTTATGTTATTGGGTATACCTGCTCGGAGCATGCATATTACGGCGTTAGGGAGGATTTTTGTACGACATAGATGGTCTTAGTTAGAGTCAACAACCAAAAGTATTGTCTGAACCTGTCGAAAGGCCCGATTCATTGTCTTGTGTCTTCAGCTCGCCTTGTGAGATGGTTCCTTCGTTAAAGCGATCGTTGCTCTTGATATTGCAAACCCTTGGCAGAGCTCGGGGATAACAAGCGGGCACCGTTGAAGACGGGCCTTCACATCGGCGACCTTATCTTTCTCAGTCACAGATATATACCACGTCGGACCCAATCTCTCCACAGAACAACCCTTCGAGACCACCCTTATAATCAATCCAGCAATCATGTGTAAAGGCGCCGTGTGTGACAACTGCAGTAAGATTTCCCAGCCCCGCCACCCACCGCATCTCACATTTCAGCCAGCCTCGTCTTTATCGAACATTGTACATACCAGCCTCTTTGCACCTTGCTGACCACTTTGACAGGCAAGCGCACCTGGTTCGGCTGCGGTATGCATGTACCATCGGTCATGGACTCGGTTCCCAAGAACGAATGGTGTGACTGCGAGCCAAAGACCGAGAAGAATGGCACAGAGTACCCTCCCATGGGTAAGTTTGACAGTACTGCTTGTATAGATTAAGTCTGACTGATGTCTTGCAGGTAGCATGACTGGTGTAGCGAAAGCCATGGCAGGATACTAGTATCATTGCCTTTCTTGCCCTGGATTGATCACATTGGAAGTTCTTTTTTGAAACCTGCTCGTCATTTGGAGCATGATGAAATGAAATCTTGGAGTCACAACTTGGCAAGACCAACCAGCCTTCCGCCTTCCGCCTTCTTCCTGCAACTGTGACTTCATTGCTCTGACTACTGCGTACTGAGCCCACCATACATGATACCAACCACCTGATTCTCATAGCTCGAAACACATTCGCTCCTCCGCCAGGCATCACAACCTCACACTCTTGCTGGCCATTGATTCTTATTCCTTCAACCCTTCCATTTGCGCCAGTCCGACGAGACAACAACGCCTGTCGAGAAACATCAGCCATCGATAGATGTAATTTGTCGTATGTTGTGTGCATCTGCTTCACCAAGGATGACGAGCCAAAACAAGGTTTCGAGGGGCCGAAGTTTGTACCATTTACAAGGCCAAGTCCTTGATCTTGGTCGCCCTGTTCCCTGCAGGCAACAGAAGTAACAATATTTTCATCACAAAGCATACATTTCCATGGAAAAGAAATGGCGCCTCATGATGCGCCCCACACAGGTATCTCGATGGCCTCAGCAATATATGACAGCATAGCACAGTAGGTGCAAGGCTGCTGACAATGGCTGGGACCAGTTATCCAGCCTTTTTCTTTCTTACATCTGCGGGCTCCCCTTTGTACGAGCATCTCCTTCCCCGAGCAGTTCTGGAAACCTCAGCAGTGTAACATGGCCAACACAAGCGAAGCAGGCACCTTAAGGGCCATGTATTGGGCTCATGTGTCTACAGACGATGCTGGTTACTCCAGTATCCTGCACTCACGCGAGTCTGCTCGCATATCTTCTGGCGAGCAGAGCTATGGGACAAACCCATCTTCTACAAGCTCCATACCGGTTACCAGGTCAAGCCACCGCCCAAGTTCTTCCGTCTCCTCGGTTTCCTCGACAACATCGACAGATTCTGCAGCTTCGTCGCCAGAAGCATTCGAAGCAGGATATCCGATTCAAATCAAGATTCGACGGACCACTCCAAAGCGCAAGCCAGCGCTGCGAAGATGCTGTTCACCCATCACCGAGAGCTTACGCGAAATACGGCAGAGGCAATCTGAAGAAGACTTGCGGAATCTGTATGAAGCACAAACTCTGGCATACCTGAATGATGCAATCCAGTTCTGAGTTTGCAAGTGCTGCGATAGTCAGCAAGGTGGTGCTGGGTTTGTGGTATTCGCCGGACGTAAGAATGAGAGAGCTCAAAAAAAGAAGGTGGAAGCCGCGGCCTATTAACAAATTGCGTCACCGCCGTGACCCCACCAAAACATCATGGTGCTTACTAAAGCCTCATTTTCGAGATGCCGACTTATCCTGCGACATTATCTCGTTCTAACCTTCCCTCGGAGAATTGACCATCATCTCATTTTCCAAAGACTCGAAAAACTAAAAGTACAGTCACAATGGTCAACATGCGTGCAGTCGGTACGTTTTCTGACACCTGAAGCTTCATTGAAGCCTTCTCGAGAACACCCAACTGACAAGAAATACAGACATCAAGGATGGCAAGGGCCCCGCCACCTCCCTCTTCATCAACGAGATCGAACGTCCCAAGCCCACGGCCGCACAAGCTCTCATCCGCGTCAAGGCCTTCGGTCTCAACCGCATGGACCTTCTCCAACGCGAAGGCCAATACCCCGTTCCTCCCCAGGCTCCCAAGACCCTCGGTGTCGAATTCAGTGGTGTAATTGAAGAACTCGCTTCGGAGAGTGAGAGTGGCTTCAAGAAGGGTGATGCTGTATTTGGTTTGGCATACGGAGGTGCTTATGCAGAGTACATTGTCGTGAGCACGCACATGCTCGTCCACAAGCCTGACGAACTGAGCTTTGAGGAATGTGCCGGTATCCCCGAGGTTCGTTCTCGTTCCCCTCCTTCTATCCATGTAAACCATTGCTGACACGAGAGAAACTCCAGACATGGATCACAGCCCTCCAAGCAATGTACATGGTAGCAGACTACAAACCCAACCAATCCATCCTCTGGCACGCCGGCGCCAGCAACGTCTCCATCGCCGGAATCCAACTCTCAAAAGCCGACTCGGCCTCCAAAATCTTCGCCACTACCCGCTCAGACGAAAAGAACAAGTTTGTCGTCGAAAAGCTCGGTGCAACTGCATCCTTCAACTCGGAAACCCAAGATTGGGCCGAGGAGCTCTTGAAGGCTACGGATGGCAAGGGTGTGGACATCATTGTCGATTTCATGGGTGCGGGTTTCTTTGCCAACAACTTGAAGGCTGCGGCCAGAGACGCCCATATCGTCACCCTCGCCGCAATGACGGGAATGAAGTTGCCCGCCGAGACCGACATGGGTGCTTTCCTGTTCAAGAGAGTGAGACTGGAGGGCTCGACGCTCAGAGCGAGAGATGAACAGTACCAGGGCAAGTTGAGGGATCAGCTTGTCGAGCACGCTCTGCCCAAGTTCAAGGACGGTACTTTCAAGGCCTATGTCGAGAAGGTTATGGATTGGGAGAAGATTGTCGAGGCCCATCAGCTCATGGAGTCTAACAAGACAAAGGGCAAGATCATCATGACCATCAACTGGTAGAGCTGCTCTGCTTTGTACATTCCATCTATACTGTCTATATCATACGAAGTCACGCTTTGATCATCATATCGTAATTACGTTGAAAAGAAAAGGAGATTCGAGTTACATGACCTCGTTGAGAACGTTTGTAGATCAATCATCTCCTCTTCGTCAGAAAGTTCATCCTGCTAACGATACAGGTCTGTCATACGTGATGGCTTCTTCCCTTCCAGCTTCACACAATGCCCAATGACCGCATCAGCTGCCAGCTTCTTCGCAGGTCGATTCCACCTCTCGCTGACACGAGACCACACTACTTGGATCCCCAGCCTTGACAATGCCTCAATTTGATCCAGGAGATCAACCAGAATGTCCCTCTCTCCACATGAACTAACACCCAGCAAGCTTCGAAGTTGGTTGCTCGACTTCCAGCTGCCTATCTCATCTAGCAGAGCCTGAGAATCCGTTCCGACGACAAGGTGGAAGCGTGCCACAGCCTGAACTTCTATCTCTGTCCACTCGTAGCGTAAGGCGACATCTCGTATCGCTTGTATCCTGTCCGGAACAATCACTGTGCGGACAGCTTGAAGTGCACTCCTCGCTGCTGCTAGGTGTGGCACCAGACCGCGAGCTCCGGAACGAGATGATTCCAACTGAAGTGTCATGTTGAAAGAATCGGAGACGTTCAAGGTCGAATGTTTGTTGAAGAACACACCGATTCCGGCAGGCTTGAAGTATGCATATTCCTCAGGTAGGCAGACTGCTGCAATGAACACCACAAGTGATCTGGTGGTGGTGCCAGCAACATCGTAATGTGTATGGTGAAATGGATGCCTTACTCCTGTTACTTTCTGCCCTTCGAGGTTCGGACGAAGCCAAAGCAGGCTGCAGGACTCGCAGTTGTGCAGCCGTAGATTGAGCTGTGGAGAAATTGCGAAATCATCCAACGTCCGCCTCGTGGATTCTGATTCAATCTGAGAGCCAAGCGGTGTTGATCCGAGTAACAGTTCAGGGTGCCGGACTAGCGAACCCTCAATCTGACTATCCTGTGCCTGCATCTTGAGATCTTTTGCCTTGCCAGATCTTGTAGGAGGTCTGTGTAATGAGGCACACTTCTCAGGTTGATCTCGATTGTGATCAGAAGCACTTCCATAGTACCGTCCTGAGTCTGAGGAGGGGCTAACAATATCTTCGTACTGACGACTATCGCAACCGGGTAGGCGGAGTGACGAGACCAAGGAGATGCGACTCGTCTCTTCGAAGGAAATCGCAGTTCTTCCCAGGGTGGAATTCGTGGTCGTATCTGTTGTCGGATCGTCCTGATTTGGAAAAAGAGTGTCAATCCATCTCTTGATAAGCGCAGGTTTCATGATCGTGATTGATAAAACTTAGGTAGAATGTAGGTGCGGCGGTTACAGTACTGATGACAATGATGGCAATAACGACAGAGAACATTTTCCAGCAGTATTGAGAGTGGACAAATGGATTGCGACTGGACGAACGTGATGATCGGGGTACGATTGTGTCAGAGGAAAGAGCTTGTGGCCATCTTCTGACACGTGCTGGCGATAGAGGGAGGAAGGAGCAGACCTGCACAGGCTGAATCCATACTTACCGCTCCACAAACGTATCCAAGAAGCCGACTTGTCAAGCAAGCAGACGGTCATGTAGACATGATGAGATTCACTAGAGAGTCGTAGCCAGGGCGAGGCTTCAATCATTTCCCTTTCTCCCAATGAAGGCTACACCCACTACTCCAATAGATAGAACAAAGCCAGTTTTATTTCGTTCATGCTCGCAAGGTAAACTGCGGTGAGCGAAAGGCTTGCAGTTCATCTTGATGCTTGAGAAAAGTCGGTCGGGGAAGTGTAGTTTCAGTCCAGATGGGTACCTGCATATCCATCCCTGCAGAAAGATTCCCGCCAGTGCTGCAAACCATTTACCCGTCAAACGATGAACCTTCAGCTGTGCATACTTTCCAACGTGCTTTGATCTTCAACATTGCATGCTGT
Source organism: Aureobasidium sp. SLJ-2021a (assembly GCA_019677095.1). Classification (NCBI taxonomy): domain Eukaryota; kingdom Fungi; phylum Ascomycota; class Dothideomycetes; order Dothideales; family Saccotheciaceae; genus Aureobasidium; species Aureobasidium sp. SLJ-2021a. The sequence continues at coordinate 167,406 of JAHRBU010000036.1, forward strand.
GATTGCTTACAGAGAGAAACCGTACTGATTTGGATGGCTTTCCCCCGAGAAGCAGTTTTGTCAGTACAGGTCAGGTGTGCAAAGCACTGGAAGTTTACGGTGTATCTTCTTCCGAATTGACATGGCTGCCCATGGACAACTGATTTTCGTGCTGAGCGTGTGTTTGTTCCCGTCTGCAGGTCTCGCAAACCAGCGACACATACAGAACACAAACCATCTCTACCAAGCACACACTGAGAAACACCGATCAGGTCTTTCGCTCATATGAGCTCACTGTCCTGCGTGGCTCCTTCCTTCGATGCTTCATCGCTCCTGCCCGGAATCCATCAACCAAGAAATTACCTCATCTGTGCGGTCGATACTTACCTTCCTCTCAATATCCCACACTGGGGCCGGCGCATCATCTTACCTTCTCACAACCATTACTTTTCCGCTTTCCTCTCATATCATTTCCAACATCTTCTTACTTACATCCTCACCTTGTCATCGTCACAGACACCGTCGATGGCACTTGCCTCGTCTGAGGTAAAACTATCAGATCTTCGGCGTTGCGACAAGGACGGTTGCAACAGGTGGTGGCAGAAGACAGACTTCAAAAGCGTCGCCAACGACACTTTCGACGTCTTCCTAAAGTGTCCCCACTGTCGTGAAGCAAGGACAAAGCCCACCAGGTACTGGCACGGTAGTCTGAGTGGACCAAGAGAACCTTCGTACGATTACCCAGCCAAGACACCGCAAACACCACAGATGCATCCACTGCCGCTGAAGGTATCTGGCGATCGACAACCAAGCACCAAGAGACAGATGCTCAGCGACAATCCCGCCGCCACCCCCACGCAGAACAAGAAGTTGAAACTTCATCAACAGCAGGTAGGTGTCGAAGAAGGCTCCTTCCGCTTCTAGACTTGATAGCTGACCAGTGACCCGACAACTCAGACCACGCCTACCAACGCCGCCGAGACCGCGAAGATGGAACGCAAAGATAGCATGCAGAGCGCCGCAGCGTCGCCAGCTACGTCGAAGACAGAACCCAGCCTTGAGACGCTACACTCAAAGACCGACTATTTCTACGCGGCCTGGAAAGCCTGCAAAGGAGTTCCAGATTTCCACCTGCAAAAGGAGCTCAAAGAGGCTGAAGAAAGTCTGGAGAGGTTGCGAAGCAGTATTCCGAAGATCGAACGCTTGGTCCAGGAGTCTCAACGACAGCACACTGCGGCCCAAGCAGAGTTGAAGAGAATGGAAGTGTTGCAAGAAGATATCGATGCAGCCATAGCAAAGGCAGGACTTGATCGACTGAAGCACAAGCCTATCAAGGACCAGTGGTACATGGGCGCAAGAAAGCATGGTCAGCTGGCCTACGAGGATAACAATCGCTGCTCAAAGACATGGCAGGATGCTATGAACGACAGAGCGAAGGCCCAAAAATTGGAGAAGGATGCGAAGCAGGATGTCGAGAAGATCCAGGAGGAAAGAAAACAGTTGAAGAAGTTCGGAGAGTTCATGTCTGTTCTCCCATCAAGCAGCGGCACATGACTCTGGCGAGCCGCCCTGGAGTTTGGACCTGCGCTGTTATTCGCGAAGCTGACTTGATTTCATGTTGACCATGGGTATCTTCGAGCGGTCGAGCATGGCCAGAAGCGGACTCTTTTGTTATTGTTTCGTCGGTCTCTTTTCTTCTGATAGTTTCGATCCTTTTTGAACATGCGAAAATTCCTGGTCACCATGCTTGTCGTGTGCTGTTTCGTGCCACTCCTTCGTGATCGTGTCCGGAAGCGCGTGTGACTTTATACACACTTGCTTCTAGTGCAGAGTCCTGCAGGTCCAGCGAGAGCGCAACAAACAGCCTTGTTTCCTGAGCGCTACTCCAGCGGTCATCAACAACTTGACAGAGTAGCTCCATCGCAAGGACAGCAGCCAAATCCGAAAGCGACACTCCTCCCAAATCAAACAAGAAAGAGCAGCTATACATGAAACCAACCCCTCGAGTCAGTGTATATGTCTCCCGTTTCAAGCGCGACATGATAAGAGCACAAACACCATCGAGGTGGAGATTAGTACACTTTTGCTCCCACTCACCATACAATCATCGCAGCAGTTCCCTTCCTGCCACATCGCCCGGACTCCGAGAATTGTATCAAGTACACTGTGTACAGTGTACACATCACTTACCTGGCCAAACACAAAAAAGATGCAGCAAGCGCGTGAAACAAAGTCGTGAGTACGGCAATACGCACGCATGCATGCATGCATGCATCTATGACGCTTCTACAACAAGTGCCGCAGAACCGCAGAGCCGCAAACATGAATCCCTTATCGCAACACCCCCCCAATCAAAAAAAATCACCCAGCCGAGATATTATTTCAACCAGAATAAACAAAGCACCTTCCAAATCGCATCAATCAAGGAATCACCGAGGTTGGGCCTTGTCGCTTGCTGCGCCTTCCCCAGCCAAAGGAAAAAGATTGCGGAGATGATACATATCGCTGTTCAAGGCGGAGGATGACCGACGGCTGTGGTGATTCAAGAAAATGAGAGATTCTGGATTTTTGGACTTTTTGTTCAACGCGCGGCGCAAAGGCAAAGAAGCTTCTTCGTCTTCTTCTTCGTGGACTTTTGACTTCCCGCGGGCCTGTTTTCCGGATTGCGACAAAAACTTTGAGGGCAAGGGACGTTGGAGCTTGAATTGATTCTTGTGTAACTGCTGCCGACGACTGTTTGTTCAACAACGGGCAGAGCTCAATTCTTCAAGTCGTCCATGTGTTTTGAAATATGATTGTATTTTTGATGGTTTCGTAACATGGTAGAAAAAAAAAACTCCGAAGCTCCCACATCGCGTGCTCTATCTGTGAGGAGCCCTGAACTGGGCACCGCACCGCATCTCAATAGTCATTCACAGTATTATAAGGTTTCTTTTTGTAGCGTCGAGACCCGCTTCCAGCATGCCAAAATTGAGGTTATCCCCTTCTCGTAAATCGAGCTCTTTTGAAAATCCTTATGCGCCGCTGTTGCCGAAGAAGCCGGTGTACTTGTTACCGACGTATTGCTTAGGGTCCACGGGCAGGGAGGAGCTGAAGGAGCCGAGGAGGAGGAAGAGAACGAAGAGCACCGCACCGAAGACGATGATCTTTCTGAGGGCGGGGTGTCTGACACCGTAATCGGCCCAGGCGCGACCAGCACCACCAGCGTAGTCCTTGAGAGCATCGGCTCCGAGCTTGTAGTAGACGAGACCACCGAGGGCGATCGAGTAACCGAAGAATTGGAGGGGCGCAACGGGGTCGCGGAAGATGAGCATCGAGGCAACGACGAGGAGAATGTCCTTGAGGACACCACAGAGCGTAAGAACGAGGGAGGAGGTTCTGCCGATCTGAAGAGCTTGTTAGCTAGAGTAGGGTACCAATGCACAAACAGACACATACCAGGAAAACGACCGAGACGTTGAGACCAAAGGCAACCATTGCGTTGAGCAGGAGGGTGAAGTAACCGACACGGTCAAAGTCGGCCCAGGTCATGGAGGGAACCTCGGCAACCAAGGCGACGATTCCGTTCATGATGGTGCAAGCGGGAGCAAAGTAGTAGAGAGAAACCAGAGGGTCCATCTTGAACTCGGCAGAAGACAGAAGGCGCTGGACCATGGTCAAGCGAATGGCCTCGAAGATGATACCAGCGACCTGGAGGAGGAATCCGAGCATGACGAATTGGATCTCGCCGAACGAGGCAATAATGACACCAATGACGATGAAAGACACGTTTCCGAGAGTCTTCATGTTCGGGGGAGAGAGACCCATGACCCAGGATGTGATCAGGACGGCGACGGGAGTGGTGGCCTTTGAGTAAGTCAGTTCTCGCTCCTCCGAGGAGGCAGAGATGAGGGATTTCAGCATACCTTGATCATCTGGATGAAGGAGACGGAGAGGTAGAGGTAGGTGAGGTTACCGCAGATGAGCGACAGAGAGAAGAAGATACCAATGGGAACGATGGCCCTGAGGTAGACTCTGCCGTTCATGGGCACCTTCTTTCTCGAATCCAGGACTGTGGTGAAACGAGCGAGGATCTGGGTGCATATTGTTGCAAAACCGAGATGCCATGTTGTCAGGAAGATGGGGAAGCCTGCAAAGCAATGAGCTGGAGTCGGATGGGCGCCGCTCGACAGGCAAACTCACGGAAATTCAGCTTCTTCTCATCGAGGATGTATTTGTTGAAGATGATGACGCTGGAGCTCATGGCAATCCAGACACTGCGCGCACGCGGTCAGTTTCCGTTGCCGCCTCGTGCGCTCCGTCTTGGCTGGGCGCGACTCACACAACATAGAGAGCGGGATGGATGCTGCTCTGAGGAGGAGCGGGCTTCTCGAGCGCCGGGTTGACGACGGGCAGAACAGGCTCGGCCTGCTCGGGTCTCTCGACCTCAGCAGAGGTTCTTTCCTTCTCCATTACGCGAAACGTGGGGTGTCGAGGTTACGAGTCGAAGAGATTGGTGCACTGGACGGCGGTGGACCAGCGGACAGCTTGCACGGAGCGGAGGGGGACAAAGAATGGAAGACAGAAGGATCGAGTGGGAATTTGGGTTGCGCGGATGGGACAAGTTTTGATGTCTGCGCCAGTGACAACCAACCCCCTTGATTGCATCGTCAGGAAAGCTTGGAAGGCCGCTGCTGTGCAAGTGGAGCCGCCCTTTCGAAACCGTTGACACGCGCTTCACCTTCCCTCGGACACGCAATCACATCCACTCCGTCACCCATGACCACTGTCGATACCACGACGATCCGAATACCACTCGTTTCACCTTCAAACGCCGTGCAATTGTTTGTATGAACCTGTTGGTGTCGTACCCTATGTGTGATTTTCCGCAGCTTGCGAATCCTCCGCCGCCTCTCCTAGGCGCCCTTGTGGTACACGATCAATGGATGATGCTGTGTGGCACAATTTATCTCCTTCTCCTGAGCATTTACAGCGCCATCTGATCCAATCAATGCAAACACGATTCTCCAGTGAATGGGCCCCAGAGAGGTCCGTTGCAGCATTTGAACGAAGCTTGGCCGAGCTTGATCATCTTGAAGATTGCACACACCTGTGTAACTTATCAAGATGCCACAGAAAAGTGTCAAAAATTGTTTGTTCGGCATGCGAGCTAGACGCGCGGAGGATGTGGCTGTACTCTTGGAGAGATTTGCCAAAGCAGCACCACTGACTCAGGACGTGTAGACCGGGTCCAATTAGCAGATGTTCGAACGACTGTCGGACTGGCTGTAGATCTGGCTGTGTTGTTGTATGAGTAGTCATATGGAGTGCTGTGTGATGGTTCATTGAAAGTCTGGATGCGGCAAGGTGGGGCGGGTCTAGTGCCGCAAGGATCTCATGTGTTGAAACTTGAGGGCGGCGATGCTGAGGTCGGGCCCTGTCAATGGCCGCCAAGTATTGAGAGCGGCGACTCACCTCCTTTTTCCCAATCGCAGCAATCACTTTTAAAGAGTCCAGTCGACGCTCGCTCCTGCCGTCTCTCTGCTCTCCAGTGATACCCTCTTTCGTTGCCTCGTCTCTTGTTGTTCCGCTTATTTCTTTAATCTGTTCTTTCACACTCGCACATCACAATGTCCAAGCAAATGTGAGCTTCGAATACGAGCCGTTGCCACCTCAACCTCTGCTGACAAGTATACACAGTGAGGTTGATGTTCTCGTCATTGGTGCTGGCCCGACTGGTCTCGGTGCCGCAAAGCGTCTGAACCAGCTCAACGACCAGTCATGGCTGATTGTCGACTCCAACGAGGTTCCCGGTGGTCTTGCCTCGACCGACGTCACCCCTGAGGGCTTCGTGAGTAGCTTGACAGAATCTTTCGAGACCGACCGAGCAGCGCTGACAGCCATTGACAGCTCTACGATGTCGGTGGCCACGTTATCTTCTCGCACTACAAGTACTTCGATGACTGCATCAACGAGGCTCTCCCCAACGAAACCGACTGGTACACGCACCAGAGGATCTCCTACGTTCGCTGCAAGGAGCAATGGGTCCCCTACCCCTTCCAGAACAACATCTCCATGCTTCCCAAGGAGGAGCAGGTCAAGTGCATTGACGGCATGATCGACGCCGCCATGGAGGCCAGAGTCTCCAACACCAAGCCCAAGGACTTTGACGAGTGGATCGTCAGAATGATGGGCGAGGGTATTGCCGACCTCTTCATGCGCCCCTACAACTACAAGGTCTGGGCTGTCCCCACCACCAAGATGCAGTGCCAGTGGCTCGGTGAGCGTGTCGCTGCTCCCGACCTCAAGACTGTTACCAAGAACGTCATCTTGAACAAGACCGCCGGTAACTGGGGTCCCAACGCCACTTTCCGCTTCCCTGCCGTCGGTGGTACTGGTGGTATCTGGATTGCCGTTGCCAATACTCTTCCCAAAGAGAAGACCATGTACGGCAAGGACTTCACTGTTACCAAAGTCGACGCTGATGCTCACATCGTCTCGCTCGACAATGGTACCACCATCAAGTACGGCAAGCTCATTTCGACCATGTCGGTTGACTTCCTCACCGAGGCCATGGGCAACCACGACCTGCACCAGCTCTCCAAGGGTCTGTTCTACAGCAGCACCCACGTCATTGGTGTCGGTATCCGCGGCCACCGCCCCGAGCGCATTGGCGACAAGTGCTGGCTCTACTTCCCCGAGAACGATTGCCCCTTCTACCGCGCCACCATCTTCTCCAACTACTCTCCCCACAACCAGCCCGTTGCCACCAAGAAGCTCGCCACCATGCAGCTTGCTGATGGTTCCGCCCCTGAGAGTACTGGCCTCAACGAGGGTCCTTACTGGAGCATTATGCTCGAGGTCTCTGAGTCCTCCATGAAGCCTGTCGAGTCCGAGACTCTCCTCGAGGAGTGCATCAAGGGTCTTGTCAACACGGAGATGCTCCAGCCCAAGGACGAGATCGTCTCGACTTACCACCGCAAGTTCGACCACGGTTACCCCACTCCTTCGCTTGAGCGTGAGGGTGTCCTCAAGGAGCTCCTCCCCAAGCTCAAGGACATGGACATCTACTCTCGTGGCCGCTTCGGTGCCTGGCGCTACGAGGTTGGTAACCAGGATCACTCGTTCATGCAGGGTGTCGAGGCCGTCGATGCCATTGTCAACGGCTCCGTCGAGCTCTCCCTCTTCTACCCCGACTTCGTAAACTCTCGTGCAAATGACGAGCGCCGACTGGTTGATGGTGCCCAGTATTTCAAGAGCATGAAGGGTATCCGCGATGAGAGCAAGCCCCTCAAGCCTTGAAATTGGGTGGAAGAAAACAAGTTTGAGATACCCATATAGGTCTTCGGCTGATGATGACCCAACAAATCATGGCGCATGCAGGAGTTTCGGAAGAGGAATGTTTGGGTGTGTTGGTGTGTTTTACTGAGCTGCATTTTGCATAAGGGACTAAGAACAATGAACGCTAGAAGATCAGATACAGTCGCATCACTACATCATAGTGTTTTGCTTGAGAACAGCAAGCATGCAATACCATTTTGATTACATCCTTGACACCAATTGTAGCCGCAACTCGCACAACCTTCAATGGTCGATACCATTTGTCTTGTCCAGTCTTGCCCGCTCTCTACATAACAAAATGATTTTGAGCTTATCCGATGCTCGCCCTAATCTTGTTCCAACCATCCATTGTCGACAAGTTACCGTATGGTGTGGTAGCGCCAGTTGAATTGATCGCCAAGTTTCTATGGAAAATTCGAGAAGGCACATCAGCTATTTCCAACACACACGCTTGTTCGGCCACGTACCGACCATTTCAATAGTGAAGCCGATGTTGTCGAAAAAGTTGATGAACTTTGTAATTAGCTTGATGTAGCCGCCGCCAGAGTTGCCAGAGCCACGAGGAAGCTCGCGGTTGTTGTTGTCGCATCGGGGACAAAGTTCAGGATGAATGGTAGCAGCGCTCGTCAGAGTGGTCGTCTTCGTCGCAGTGGCTGCAGTGCAAGACGCGACGCTTGTTGCGGGCGTAGAAGAGGTTGTGGTGGTGATCCTGGATGAGGTGCAGTCGTTGATGGACTAAGCGATGATGTCGTCGAGAGGAGGAACGGATCATCCTTGCGAGATGGTGGTCTTTTGAAGGTAGGCGAATGTCTCGTGGCTAACTTGCTCGACAAGATGGATGAAGAGAGAGGCTTCAAACTAAGGTTTCGAGGTGTAACCCGCCTCTTTGGCTCCGTTGAGAAGAGAAAGCAGTTGAATGACTGACATTCGTTGAACCAGCGGCGCCAGCATCTGTTAGCCACAGCTACTGCACTCCATAGCGGCGTAGCAGATCTTGAATGTCCTTTGAATGATGCTTCGCACATGCGCTGACAGACACGCCTTTCTTTGTCACAATGTTTGTCCTCGCCCCGTGGTCGAGCAACAACTGGACTACCCGTCCGGTAAGTGCATCTCCTGCTGGTAGATACTGTAGTGTATGCAACAGCGGCGAGTCCAGCAGTCGCTCTCTCCACGGTTCCCAGTCAATCATTTGATTAGGATCTGCACCTTTAGATAAGAGTAACTTCAGCATACGCTCGTCAACTGGTCGAGCACTTTTCTCGTACATGGACGTGATGCCAAGTGTCCGATAGAGTGGTTCGCAGTACGGAGTGAGTCCGTTTGGTTGATTGATATCAGCGCCATGCTTGAGAAGCATCTCGACTGCTTCAAGAGATCCGGTTCCAACTGCATACGAAAGAGCCGATTGTGATCCGGACCTTGTGTTGTTGGGGTCGGCTCCATTTTCTAGCAGAAGCTGGAGTATATCCAGCCAGCCATACTTAGCAGCACAAGCCAGCGGTGGCAGATCATTGCTATTTCTTCGATTCAAATCGCTTCCTGCTGAAACCAAGAGACGAATAATCTCTTTGGGTCCCGTGGTGGCAGCTTGGGCCAGTGGATGAGCCGGCTTAGTCCCTCGGTTCACATCAGCTCCTGCACTAAGAAGGAGACGAACAGATTCGACAAGCTGCGATTCGACGGCTCGGGAGAGTGGTGTGTCGTCTGAGTAGCTCATTGAGTTGACATCAGCTCCGCGTGCAACCAAGAACGAGATCAGTGACTCAGATCCAGCTCTGGCGGCTGCAAGAAGAGGTGTCACATTGGCTCTATCTGCATGATCGACGTTCGCTCCGTGATCTGCTAGTAGGGAGATCACCTTGAATGAACTGGTCGCAGCTGCCCAGCACAAAGGTGTCCGCCCTTCTGAATCCAGTGCTTCTATTAGAGCTCCATTTTGAAGCAGGAATCGGACAGCAGCTTCTGAACCACCTTCTGCAGCATACGAAAGAGCACTTCGACCACAGCTGTCTCGATAGTTGACGTCAGCACCTCTTCGAAGCAAGGCCTTACACGCCGGAAGATGACCCTTGAGTGCTGCGTAGGATAGCGGAGTGTGAGCTGTTGTAATTCGCCGACGGGCAAAACGTTTGTAAGTATCTTCGAAGTCAGGATTAGCGCCTGCGTTGATGAGATGGTCAATGATTGCCACGCCATTGAGTTCCGCCGCATAGGATAGAGGGCTTCTTCCAAAGTTATCCTTGACGTTGGGGTCAGGCCCGTATAGCTCCAGATGGCGCTCTAGCGACCTTTCGAGCAAGACCTGCGCTGCGACGTGCATGCCAGTAGTTTGCGGAGTTAGGGATCCTAACTTCTGGCAAGAGGCAGACAACTTGTTGGGGTCGGCTAAAAAGTTGTTGATGATATCGGCAATCTCCGAATTGCTTCCACGGATGTGGTCGTGCCAATGGTGTTGAGCATACTCATATAGAGGATACTGTATCAATCGATCTCCATATGCAAAACGAGCGCGATCTGGAGCCTGGCAAGCAAAGTGCAACGACTTTGGATCGGGTTTTGTGCATGGTCCATCTGCAAAAGCATCAAAAGACAAATATCCGACGCAAGTCGTGCCGATGGTATCGTTTCCATGGGGAAACCAAACCGATTGGTTTCTGACCAGGTATTCATAGAAAGTCTTATGGAACAGATCGACGGTATCGTTAGCCTCATCAACAACGACCAGTCCGGCACACTCATTAACAATCTGTGATACAAGCGGCACATTCTCCTCGTCGAGGGAAGGAATGCGTTCATCGATAGCCAAGGCATGGAGCAGCTCTCTCAGGCGAAGTCGTCTTTTAGCCAGAAAGAGCCAACATATGGTAGTCAAACCTAGCTTGGTATCTCCAGTCTCGTCATCGTCTTGTAAACGCTGCATCGCATCGGCGTATACAACACCGTACGGATCGGAGACGGACTTCAGACCGTTGAGCGTGCTGGAAAGCTGTTTCATCTGTTTCATGCCAGCCACATACTGTGCGTAGAGCACCGCGAGAAGCAATCTGAATCTGGTAAGTCTAAGCTGCTCACTTCCAGAGGCGAGTGCTACTTACACTCCATCTGCTACCTGCAATATCTTGGATAGTGCTCGCTGTCGTAGGTCAGGTTTTCCACTCAACAAATGTCCCCTTTCCAAGATCTTAGCAACACAGACTCTCAAATCCTCTTCTCGGGTTCGGATCTCGACCAAGGTACCACTCAGAGTCTTCTGGGTCTCTTTCGCATACCTCGATGTGGCGTACACGTTCACATTGAAGTTCTGTTGAAAGGCGATTATCTGGGATACAAACTCTTTGCGAGCTGAGATTGGCAATTCATCAAGGGCGTCGATGATGAGAATTGATTTTTTGAGCAAGCCGAAAACGGAGTTCAGCAAGTCGGAGGCTTCATCGAAAGTGAGGTCTTCCTTTCCCTTGCTGGAGTTGTACAACGATCTGACCTTATCAGGCATGGTGTTGTATCGCTCAAGGAGTTGTCTGAGTATGGTCGACTTGAGGTACTCTGGCGTCTGCTCTCGGTGTCTAGAGAATTGACAATATATGTAGGCGACTCCGGTCTGAGTGTCATTCTTGTACCTTTCCAGAACGTTGCTGACGACGAAAGAGGTAATCATGGTCTTGCCAACACCAGGCATGCCCGAGCACAAAAGAGTGGCATGGTCGCCATGGACCCAGTTTTTGAATTCGTCGCTATCGAGAAACCACTCTCCAATGCCTATCTGTCTTCTTTTCTTCAGTGCTTTTTGTTGATCGGTATAATCGACCTCAGACGGGCATATCCAGTCCAGGATCCGTTGGCGTTCAAGTATCTGCTCCTTGGAGTCTTCGCGTTTGTGAAGACGCTCGACGCCTACTTTCGTAAGCTCAACGTTAGCCTCTGTACGCTCGACACCTGCTCTGGTATGTTCAACGTTGATTTCTGTGCGCTCCACGACTGAGTTGACGTGACGTAGGAGCTGAGAGTCAAGAGTTCGTAATCCCGAATCAAGCCTACTGAGCGCCGCATGTATACGGTCTCGAGTTCTCGCGATGTCCTGGTCGTTGTATCTGAAACGCTGCCTTTTTGCATCAGTTAGCATGCATCAATATCAGCAGCTACTTTCTCGCGTCTTCGAGCAGAGGAACGATCTGTTTTGAAGATTTGAACTCACAATACACGCTTCGACTTTGCTCTAAATCCTTGAGAGCTCTTGTCCTCAGCTATCATCTCCTTGTATTTGTCCAGTGCATCATTTGATGCTTTCACGCGGTCTTCACAGGTCTTGAATAGACTCTGTACACGAGCTCTCTCGACAGGGTCGGAGATGGTATCCATCCGAGTAGTTTTTTCTTCCTGGATGAAGCCTGATATAACTTCGAGGCTGCAACAACAGAGTCAAAACTGGTGTCTTTGCAATAAAGATAAGGTGAGTTCAGGGGGACTCACTCGTGTCGAGCATCTTTAGCATAAGTCGGTGACTTCTCGAATCGTTCCCAAATCTTCATTGACGCCTCTGCTACCGCTATGAAGTCTCCAACGCTGAATCCGAAACTCATGGTATAAAATCAGTCAATGATATGAGTAGAACGATATTTGGCGGTAATGATACGACGAGCAAGCAGGTCTAGAGGACATTGCCCCTGTACTTATACCTCCACAGACATGGACTGGCTCGAGTCTGAGAAGTATCATGGGCGTTCGATGCTGTCTGCCATGGTCAATTCGGCACGACAACTATGGCTAGCAAAACAATGGTCAATGACTCTTTTAGAAAAAAGTGCATACTGCACTGCACTGCCACTCCTCGTGGACGAATGATGGAGGAGACACCAACAACCGCGGTACAATGCTTGTATGTGATTGATCCACGTAGCGCTTCCATCAGAAAAGCCCTCAAAGGGCTGTGTCGTTTAGAGGATCACCCGCTCGCGTCTTGTTAGCTGTAGACGAGTCAGAGAAATGCAAGCCCAGAGTGGTGTGTAGACCATGCAGCCAGCAATATGCAACATAAGAGGCTATGACGGTTTGGGCGGCTAATGTCGCGGCAGGCTGATACCTGATCTGCCTCTTGACCCAGACCCTCGGGTCCCCAGACCTCGAGGCATGGAAGGGCGATATGTGCGACGCGATTCTTCTTTCTGGATGGCATGTATGGAACTTGACACAAGCTTCGTCGTAGAGAGTGATGGAAACACAACCGACCAAGATTGTTATGCACTTTACTCCATGCTTGCGTATGACGCGCGCTGGAATATGCACCATCTTGTAGACTGGCCAAGCGGAATCTTGACTGCCTCGGACCTGAGTCGTTCACTTTGTTTCCAGAGGTCCTCATAGATGGAGTAGAGTAGAACCAGGGTCAATCACATCACTCGATACACTTGGGGCGACTTTTTGGCCAATTCCACTCCACTCTATGGAACATCCATCAATCCAAAGGGCGCCATGGAGTTGGCGGACCAGAATTTGGTTTTGCAGTGTTTCCCGCGTCAACACCATCCATTGAAAGTGTGTGAATTAGTTCAAAATCGTTGTGTTGATTGGTGATGATTATTGTAACGTGAGGAACGCATTTGCATGTCGAAGCTGGCATATCATTGCCAAGCCGATCTTATCCATCTGCTCTTGATCATCTAATCTTATCTAGTGGACGACCTATCGGCATTAGCTATACCTGCTTGAAGAAATGTCGTGACCGAATTCTGGAATAGTAATGAATCTATCCTATAGCGTAAGAAGCTCTTATATGGAGGACACTCTGGAGCACGGTGTCAGACGATATACATAACCAAGTCAAGTAGTAAGAAAAAGGTTGGTCAAGTAAATTGATCAAACAAATTGGTGATATACGCTTGGCGAAGTATGCTTCACATAGATACATATCAAACAGGTTAAGAAAGAAAAGAGAAGAACTGGAAAAATTGAAGAAGAAAAGATAACAAGGAAAGAAAAAGTTGACATAGGACAAGAGAACTTTGGAACTGTATGACTCGATCTCTGTCCTTCTCCCGTTCGTAATTCTGTATGAGGGTCGTCTTTATATGCTCTATGTCAGGGCTCACAGATTGGAAGCGCTGCGAATCAAGAATTCCACGCTCCGAATCTAGGCCGGAAAGGGCTAGGGAGATACGCTCTCGCGCATCCACCGTATCCCTGTGATCGTATTTGAGACACTTCCTATTGAACCCAGTCAGCATACAGTAGACATAGGTGAATGTTGTCTTTGCGTTCTTCAAGCAGAGCGTTCGCTCGAACGTTAGACAAGACAAACATACAAGAGTTGTTTCGACCTGGCAATGAATCCCTTCTTGCTAGTGGTCACGTCTTTGTACTTATCAAGATAGGTCTCGAGATCTTCCACCATCTTTGTATATCTGGCGACCGACTGTTTCACACGAGCTCGGGCGATTGGATCCTGAACCTGGTTTACCAGACTGGTGCCATAACTCTGGATAACGCTCGATATCATTTCAAGACTGCAACAACAGAGTCAAACCTAGTGTCTTTACCTTACGAGAGGCTAGAAAAAGTCCGAACTACTTACTCTTGTCGAGCATCTTCAATCTGAGATGGTGCCTTCTTGAGTCGATCACAGGTCTTCTTTAACAATTCGGCAACTGCCAGAATATCTCCCACACTGCAGCCGAAACTCATATTCCAGACTTTGAGAACAAATCTGCTGTGTGATGATGATGATGATGATGATGATTCCGAAGAACAAGATGACGATGATGATTCTGGAGAACAGGATGATGATGATGATGAGGATAAAGTGAAGAGGATCAGAGGCTACCTCTCATCATACTTATGCATTCCCGTCCATTGAACAATCCACTGCATTGGCTATGAAGGCAAGAGAGATGCCTAGAGCACTGGAAAGCCAACAGTGGCTATGCATTACCTCAATTGACCCACGTAGCACCCTCGTCCACAACTCTCTCACGATCTATATCGTTCGGCGTAAATGAGAGGTCAGTAGTCTTCGAAGCTGTTCGGCTTGAATGAGAGGCCAGCAGTTGTCTGAGAGACAACATGCATATAGTGTCAAACTCCGCCTCTTCCATCTCTACAAGGCATAGCGAGGGCCAGCATTTGCAATGCATTACCTCACATTGGTCCACGTAGCACTCTCGGCCATAGCTCTCTAATGACCTACATCGTTCGGCGTAAATGAGAGGTCAGTAGGCTTCGAGATCGTTCCGCTCGAACGAGAGGCCAGCATTGTCTGAGATATAACATGCATACGGTACCAAACTCCGTGTCTGCCATCACTAAAAGGCATAGCGCGAGCCGATGTTTGCACAATGCAAATGCTTTCCCATGATTGAACCATGTAGCAATCCCGCTATCGAATCCTTCATGGTCCACATCGTCCTAGGCAGTTATTCACGTGTCTCGTAAACGATTGACGAGTCAGAGGAGTCCAGATACACGATGGTGTGTAGTACAGAGAGATCGAACGGAAGTATACCGGAGAACGATTGGTCATGGCGGCTGAGTGTCGCGGCATGTCGGTTCCAAGCCACCTTCAACTCGGATCGTCGGCAATGTCAGGTTCGAACGAGATTAGATGATGATCGATTGAATGCAGGGTACCCGATACCAACCTCATGCAAGTTCCAGATTGAGAACGACAGAGACAAGCCCCCCAATACTCGACGGTCATGCCTCTACGCGTTGCCCTATTGCTAGGCAGCAAAGAGCGCTGGGATCTGCATCATGTTGAACATGACAAAGCTGCACCCAGTGCATGGACCACCAGACCTGGACCCAATCGTGTAGACAGAGATGTCGTAGTTGGACTTGAGTCTGTGGTTGACTGAATGCCCTGCTCCTGGACTGTTACCATATCCACTACGTGTAACGCAGTATAGAGTTGAATGACTCCCGGCGTCAAAGGGGCAGGCTCTGAATGCTCTCCACGACCCAGTCCTCACGGCAGCGATGCGTGAGCATTGGTTGACAGGGGGGTAGGGTGGATAATTCGCTCAAAAGCCAAGTGCATGCTGTATTAAGCTGCGTCTCCTTCAGTATACAAGGGTCCAGGAAAACTCAGCCGCTCCTGGGCTGCAAGGCAACTAGCGTGCATGTCCACGACTTGGAGGATTGAGCTTTTTAGCCGATGGCGCCTCTTCTCAAGGTGCAAACCTGATAGTCTGCAGCTTGCGCGCTAGATACTGGGTGTTGAAACACCAAAGCACGTGCACAATGGTGCCTATTGCAGATGGTGTGGCTTCGGCGGCTAACGTCACGGCATTCGATTTGAGTCGGGCCCAGAATCCCCGGGTTCCTCAGCCACAGCCCTGAGACATCTGTTGGTGATCGATTGGATGTGAATTTTCCCTTGGTCTGTTGGTATTCGATTGGACGTGAAGCTCCGGTTCCTGACCTGACGCAAGTGCGGGTATGGAGATCGTTAGAAATGGTATCAACCAAGAATTTTGTGGCTATGCCCATACCCTTCGCTTCGTAGCAGGGCAGCAAAGCACACTGTGCTTCACACCGCCTCGAGCAAACGGGCTGAATGAAAACCCGGATTGCCTGGGCTGTGCCAATCATATGAAACTGAGGTACACCAGACGCAAGTAGAACTGTGGTTGGTGGAATCCCATGCTCTCGAACAGCTGCCATTTCCGCTCCAGGTAGCGCAGCAGAGGACCAATGGCTCTCAATGTCGAAGGGTTTGTGCTTGATGATGACAGTCCATGTATGGCAGCCTGTCCAAGGGTCTTATTGATTATCTCGTCTCCGGCACCACATCGAGTTGTTGTGCGCCAGAGATGTTGCTTGGTAGGTATTTCTTTGAGTTCACATCCCTCCGTTATCACTTACAATAGGTAAAAGCAACTCGAAAAGAAGGGACGGAGCTCAGCAATGCCTAAGCACGGGAGAAGTATTCAAGCAAGGATACCTGGAGAGGACGATGGAGGTCGATCCTGGGAGTGTCATGACACTATCTTCCAGATTGTTCATCCCGAAGTTGTATCTGTGTCATGTAAACAATTGTCGTGTAGCGATGGCAGCTCAAAGTCGTTGGTTTGGTATGAGACAAATTTCGATGTCGACGTGTGGGGAAAGGGGAAACAAAGCAGGGACCAATGAGATCGGAGAAGATCAGAGATGGTCAGGGTCTTGGCCTGCGATTGGCCTCGAAATGGCGGTCATGAAGAGCCTCAAGCGGCTACCGTAACAGAGCAACGAGTCTAGTTTTTCCTCTACACACACAACGAACCTCGATCTATCGCTGGACGATTCGGGCACGGAGCAGTATAAGCATGCCAACCGCCAAAACAGACAGGCACCTGAGTACTTGACTAAGACGACGATACATCGTTTCTCGATTTCTGCACCAAGCTCGTGACAGTTCGACGTTCTCTACGTCACGCCAGGAATCATAAAGAAAAGGCCGACTTTATGCGCCTTTTGCCTTTCGGAGGAGACGGATGTGTACTTTTCCAAAACTCGACCTCCTACCTGTACCTACTACGCAAACAAGATGGCACGAAGCGCCATCACTGTGCCCGACATACAGACGGCCGAGGCCATGACGCCTCGGTCGCTGAACGTAGTCGTGGCGTCGACTGGATGTACCGATGCTAACATCATCAACAAACTATTACCTCAACTCGTCTCGCTGCCCGAATGCTCTGTCAGAGCGGTACTGGATCCTGGTTCGCATGGTGCCGACCTCATCGCCGCTTCTAGCAACTGTCTCGCCATCCCTAATGTGTCGCGCATCCAGATGAGGTCGACTGGCGATGTGATCGACATCGAAAAAGAGGCGTTTGGTTTGTGTCAATGGGCTGACCTGCTGGTTCTGGCGCCCATCGACGCGAACAACCTGGCGAAGATGCTGCATGGCGACACAGACAACTTGGTACTCGAAATCTTGCGAAGCTGGAATGTGTCCAAGAAGATCGTCATGGTGCCCGGCATGTCGAGTCTGATGTGGGAGAACCCCATGACGAAAAAGCAGCTCACAAAGATAAAGAGGAAGTGGAATTGGATACAGGTCCTACAACCCTTGTTGTGGACGTTCGAGAATGACAAGAAAAAGGTGACGTGCTGGGATGCCTTGGATGAAGTTATCGATACAGCGCGCAACCAGGTTGACTTGATGAACATTGGCCACGGTGTTCACGTTACACCTAATGCTTCATCAACCTTCAAGAGCGGCTCCAAAAAGTCACGTACTGTCTTGCCGCCAGAGTTATGGTCCATAATCGTTGACGCTACCAACGACTGGGAGCTTGCCAAAACACTACACATTTATACCAATCTCGAGCCACCTGCCGAATGGCAACAACACGCAAGTGCTAGAGGTCCAATAACGTATATGGAGCAACTCGAATGGACGCTGTTGACCGGCAACCTATCAGACATTAAAAAATTCATCGCCGACAACTCTGTTCCACGCTGGCTATCTCGCCTCTGCATCAAGCTCATCATGCGTTTCAGCATGACCTCTGTTCTTTCATATCTTGAGTCTAACCACAAGGATCTCTTTTGGGCCACTTTCGACGGCACTTTTCTCCCAGACAAGGCTTCCTCCGTCTTCGGCCGTGTCGAAGTTCTTGAATACTGGAACACTTCAGCCTGGTTCCTGAATAAAAAGTACACAGCCGAGACTCTGGACGGTGCATCACGACAAGGCTTCATTGACGTCCTGGACTGGTGGCAAAAGTCCGGCCTTACACTAATCTTTACTGAAGCAGCCCTTGAACAAGCTAGTTCAGCTGGCCACATCGCCGTCTTGGAATGGTGGCGCGAAATCTCCCAACGTTACCACCACGCCTCGAGTCCTGACGATGACACCAAGCCCATCCGTCTGAAGCCTGGCAAGTCGATTTGCTATGCCTCGCAATCTGGAAATGCAGACGTGGTGCGCTGGTGGGTAAATTCTGGTATCCCTTTTCCTCACGAGGATGCCGTTGCCAAATTGGCGAGCACACACGGGCACGTAGAGGTGTTGAAGGTCTGGCACGCCGTCAAAGGCTCTAAAATGATATTTGACAACCAGGTCCTGGTTGGCGCCACAAAAATGGGACATGTTGATGTTCTCGAATGGTGGAAGCAAAGTGGCCTGCGGGTCGAGTACAAGACCTGCGACGTCGAAGAGGCGCTTGAAGACGGCGTCGAAGGCAGAAAAGGCATGGAAGTCAGACGATGGTGGGCACGCAATGGCTTGAACCTCGGTGTGGGGACTTCCGAGTGGATGAAACCAAAGGTGCTTTAAGTGCTTATTCTTCTTCTTCTTGGATTATCATCATTCGATCCATACCTTCCTGGATGGATTATATGGCATTGGGTTTTCATTGCAGGGCCAAAACGGGATTCGGGACTTTTTCTTTCTTCATCAACTAGCATTTGAGCATCGCAACACAGGAATATCGGTGGTGTTCAGGACAGCCTAATACGGTTCATCGGGTGTGTAGGAGAAGGGAGTTATTTGCATCAGAGTAGCGTTTCTTCTTTCGGTTCTCTCAATTCAATTACGATATTATACATAGGCCCTTATCTCAATTGCTGTGTCGAGTGAAAAGCGGTATGGACACTCGCGCACGGACCAGTGGATGGTCGTTTTGAGAACAAGCGCGCTTGCTTCTGCCCACGTCCTTACACTCCACTGCTAGGGTTCACCAACAAACACCTACCTACCCTGTACAGTTGTCAACTTGTCACAGCGCAATGTAAGATTGAATGTTCTGTGTTGAGACTCAGAAATTTCACTGTGAGGCCTTCTCTGTCGTTGGCAGACTTGCGACATTCGCAATATGCATGCAGTTTTCGACCTCCCACACCATTATCACCTACAACCATCGGGGTACCGCATCTCCGCATGATCGGTGCAAGCCTCATATGCGCTCGAGCAGCGCTTCCTGAAACCTCCCCTTGCTTCTCCCAGGCGATCAGAGCAGCTATAATCCTGCAACCCGTGTCCGAGGCTGGCGCTTGAACTATTGTTTGAGCGCGGCAACGCATATGGCGTTAGTTGACTCCAGTCTTGCTGCGTACATGCTGCATGCCACACGTGCTTGCCTTAGGCACAGCTGTTCTTGACTGCATGTAGGCTGCCGGGTTGATGCGATGGAACTCCATTGGATGCCGACATGCGGCACAGACATGTGTCGGAGCCAAGCTTCAATATTAACTACGCGCTGAACAGGAAGTTGCCTTCCATGAACTGTTTTTAGCTCAGCCGATCGACAGCTTGTACAAGTTAATAGAGGAAGGAATGCCCCTCCAAGGGTTCTCCATTCTTCCTTTGATTGTGCTTGACGCCCCTTCGGTCTTAGTTGTCAATCCAATGACAGGATTCACATTCGATAATTTGTTCGCATAGAATGAAGAATTCGCTAATTTGCTTTCGAATCTTGGCCCCAAAGCTGATGGCTTGCAGTCGGAACCAAGGACGATACCTGAGATCACCGTTTCTGTGTTCAACCGGGACGAGCAAGATCACCGTTTCTGTGTTCAACCGGGACGAGCAAGATCAATTCCGGTCGAGGAGGTCATCGTGGGCATCAGAAGATGAGGTGATGCACAACGTGCCCGAATCTCCTCACAAAACCGCCGCAGGAGAAGTTCACAGCCGTCTTTGGTACAAAGTCTACAGCACGAACAGGTCGTCGTCTCCCTTGCACAAGGTTTCCGGCAAAGGAGGTGTGTCTCCTCATCGAAGCTCGTTTGCCACACAAAGTATAGACGAGTATCTTCTTGAGAGAGAACCAGACCTTACCAGACGACCCGTATCACCCTACCCACAGTCGCCGACCGGGGACGACGATTGTTGCTGTGCCAACAGTGAGCTCTTTGGACTTAACAGATCATATTGCAACGTCTGTTCTTCATCGATGTGTGAGCCTTGTTGGAACCTACAACGATGCCACCAGACAACTAATCACGAAATACCCCATGAGAAAACTCCAAAATCCCTTGCACAGAAAACACGGAACTGTATGCTATTTCCCAGCTTTAGAGATGACTACCAGTGCTATGCTGACTGTATGCTGTTGCATCTTTTTAGTCATCCTAAGTCAACAGGATTATTACGATGGTGAATTTCATTACAACAATCCTATCAACATCGCTGAGTGCAAGGGGAAACTTATCTGGCTAGGGTTTGAGGATTCTTGTGCAGGTAGTCGAGAACACGTTCGCGTCCACCGAGTAGTACAACGTATACGAAGTCAAGTTGAAGTCTCATACCTATGATGCACCATTTCATCTCTGCTGCATCTCTGCTTGACCTTGTACTCAACCTTGCCTATCCCTGTACGTGTCAAACCTTCAATACACAAGTGTCCAGTCCCGTGGCCCTATCCTGGTCCCATGTCTCGTTTTCCTCTGACCCTCGACTTCGAAAACGAACTTCCCACTGCTCTATCGCTCATACCTCGTCACGATCCCCATGCTTTCCTCCTCCTCACCAATTTGTATAGTTTTCTATACTAGATTGACCTCCACTTCCTCATCAAATTGGTCAGATGGCCGAGTGGTTATGGCGCTAGTTTCAGGCTCACCTGAAATGAGTTTACTAGTGAGAAATCGCGTGGGTTCGAGTCCCACTCTGATCATCATCTTCTTTTGCTCCTTCTTGTGCTTGTTTCTGGCATTGAACGAGCGTTGTTTCTTTTTGTGTGCTGTGGAAAGATTTTGCTGTGAGGGTGTGGAGGTTGGGAAGGCTTGGCGAAGGTTTTGAAGCCTGGAGGTGATTCTGGCTGGTTTGTTCTTTTTTGGTTGTAGTTAAAAGGATGATAGGGATGGTGTGTGTATGCGGATGTGCATGGTATGAGAGAAGGTTTCTGCAGGGTGAGCGCGAGAGGATAAGGGGTCTTTGTCGAATATCAAACACTCGTAAACCAGAAAGCATGGCAAGTCAACAAGAACAGAAAATAACAGACAGGAGCTGGTTTGAGAAGAAGCAAAAAACTCTTTGTTTCGCAGAGAATTTGATCTGCTTATAGACTGTCTATCTGGAATATTATATATATCGTGGGTATCGTGATGTGGGACATGATTGATGAACAAAGGAAAAGGTTTGTTGTGCGTCTCTATATTGAGAGCAGCGAGATGGACTCGGGTAGCTGCAGGTATACTGGCCAGCAGTAGGGTGACGTGAGGCTGTGGGTACAAGTGCGAGGTGTCGTGTTTCCTCGAAATGCGTACTTGGGTTATACTCGAGAGAGTGGTTGGTCTCAAGGTATGGGTTCGCACGGTGGGCTGCGTGATGCGGACTCTGCACCGCTCTGTATGGATGTGGCTTTGGTAGATAGCGTTGATCTCTGTCGGTTTGCGATTGCCAGTACCACGAAAACTGGTGATACGTTGACGTATGATTGTAGCAAAAGTTTGTCGCTGAGACAGTCGTGGCAGAAGAATGCCGCTGGGTGGAGTTGATATTTGACAGTGTCGAGGCACCTCTGATCAAGGCCATGGGCCCAAATTGGCATCCACAAGATCCACACGAGGTTTGACTTCAACTTTGACATCGGGACCCTCATTCTCACCCCAGGCGGCAGGGGCTTCTTCCCAAGATCTGACCGTCGAATCGTAGAGATGCAAGTCATTGAGAATTTCGGGGAACTTCCAGAGAGCCAGGTGCGAGAGGCCGACAACACTGCCACCAATCACGGCAAAATCCGTACACGTTTCCCATGATTCTGCTGGCATGGTGAGTCCGCAAAAGGCGTAGCCAAGCATTGTTGTTGAAGAACCGAGGAGAATCGATAGAGTTGAACTGGTGAGATCTGCCAGGGTTCCTTCCAGTTTGGCGAGACATGATGATGGGGGAAGAGGAAGGGAAGCGGTGCCGTTGAATGGGGACGATATCGTGGCGTTGAGGTGTGGTGGTTGGAAGTGTCTGGGTGCTGCACTTGCTTGCAGTGCGAACACAGCAGGGAGTATGATATTTGTGGGCTTCATGATGGAGGATGCAGATGATACACGTAGAAGACTGAGAGGTAACGGATACAGCAAGCAGGACAGGAAAGCAGATATAAGGACGGGACAACGAGAGATCTTCAACTCAACTATTCTTGCGTTTTTGCCCTAGGCACCTGTCAAGAACGTGGTGAGGGCATCGTGGAGCGCCTAACACCAGAGCCATTGCGACGGAATCCTCGAAACAGTGAGGTCTCATGCTCAAGGCCGGTTCGAGGCAGACGGCTTCTTGACAGCATACGGAACATGGGAGGCCGAAACAGCGACTCGGGGAGATCAAAGACGTCGCTCGAGATTGCAAAGGCGCGCTAACCAAAAGTCATGCGCCAGTCGCCTGTCCCGGCCGATCATCTTCCCGGACAGGTCTTCATGCATGGCACGAAATATCTTGAGCTTTTGACCGGCCACGACGGCGCACACAGCTCTCTCCGCTTTGCTGCACACCACAACTCAACACGTTTGTCTGCCGTGTCCACTATAGTGCGGTGCGAAATTCGGGGACGACAAGTCGAGATGGTAGATTGGATCTCGCGCTAAAGGAAATGTCACACCGCAAACTGACTCGCAGTGTACGCTGGAGTGACGTTTGAATCGAGCGGTCAGACACTGAAACCTGTTGTATCAGGCCTCCTAGAATAGGCATCCTCCAGGATTCTAGGAGGATGTCGAATTCAAGGAGCGGAGGAAGGGAGTTCTTGAGATTGATGCAGAAGCTTGTTTGAAACTTGGTTCCCCAGATTGTCCATTTCCTTCGTGTTTCAGCACTCAATTCGTCAATGCACCTCTTCGTCTCGGCAGGCAGATGACGAGGCATGGACCTGCATCATCGTCACTGAGCTGATCTAGGGAAAGCAGGTGCAGTATATAAAATGTGTTCTCACGGGATAACACAAAGAAGGGAAAGACAATTGAAAGGTATATTGCATGCAAAGAGTCAATAAGGAGTGTGTGGTCCCAGAGGCTTCTTTGGCGTATGTTTTGGACCAGTAGCAGCAAAAAACAAAGATAACGCCAGTCCCAGCTATGTACGCCAATCGATCGTTTCTCTCAGTGCAATGAATGAGCAGAGATCAAACCCATGTCGAGGTAAAAGGGTAATTCCCAGAAAACAAAATTCCACCATCCCAGATATTTCTTCCCCCTAACCCATCCGTCATGTCGTCCGTGATGTTTTCCTTGCTGAATGTTTCTGAACCTTCATCATTGGCCTGCTAGCTTCTTGAGCGCTTCGTCAACAGAGTATTGATTGAAAAGATAATCAATACCCTTTTGAGAATGCGTGGCATGGTAATCGTCAAGAGGGGGCTGGTCGTTGGTACCTGATAGCTTCTTGAAAGCGGCGTCCACGTACTCGGATGGCACGGTGACACCAGATTCTGAACACTTGGCTTTGGCACGAAGCTCAGCACAGAGGTTGTCAAGATCAAACTTGCCCTCCTTGAAGTCCTGGTTGGATTGTAGTTGCGACCTTGGAGAGATGTTAGTGTTGATATAAGTATTGTTGTTTGTGGAATCCACGCACCAAATCGTGTTGCAGTTGAGCATCTGTTCTGCGGATTTCAAGCTCATCTCGTTGATTCTCTGCTGGCTCTGCTGAGCGGGTACCTGTTTTGGTAGGTAAATGTCATCATCACCACCCTCACGACACTTCTCAACCTCTGCCAACAAGTTTGCGCTTGCTGAAGTTTGCTGAGGAGCCTTGGGAGAAGAGAAGTCGTTCATGGCGAACGGTGTGTTCAAGTCGTAAGGGAAGGCGGCCTCGAAGAAACCGCTGTTGAAGTCGCCATCGCCAACGATAGCATCCTGACTCTCGCGGTAATCACCGAACAGAACAGGATCAAACTGACCACCATTCTGTGTAGCAAGCCAGTCAAAGCCGGGGGTCGACGCGTTGGTGATTGCCCCGTTCTGAGCTGATTCTGAGACCGTGTTAGTTATAGGCTGAGGAATCACAATCTCCCTTGGCTTACTTAGAGTGTTGTTAGAATTGATCGGCTTGAGAGAGTATATGTCGTTGAAATCATTGATGCCCGGCTTGTTGATGTCGGATGGGGGAGAGTTTGCAGATTCCGGAGAGGTTCCGCAAGAAGAAGTGTTGCATGAGTTGGTGTTGTAATGCGTCAAAGAGGGAACCGAGGGCGACTGGTTGGAGTTCGTGCCAGAAGCGGAACCAGAGCCACTGTTGAATCTGAAAACTCTGGATATGCCACTGGTACTGTCGGTACCATTGTCGGCGTATTGAGCGAACGCCTGGGCATCGTTGTTGTTGTTGGTGTTTTGCATGAGGAAGTCGTTGTTAAGGTTTCCAAGGGTGGATGGGCTGAAGAGATCGGCGTAGGTGGTGCCAATGGCCGAGACTTGACCAAGGGGGTTGTTCGTTCCCTTGTTCATGCTGCCGCTTCTGGAATTGTTGCCAGAGCTCATCTGGTGGTTGGCAACATGAGTTCCGGGGCTTGGGTTCCTACCCATGCTGTTCGATCTTGGCAGAGTGGCATTCGGTCCAGCAGACGGGCTGACGGTCTTCTCGCGGCCAGATTGAATGTTGTTTCCAAAGAGTTGGTTGCCAGGAAGCGCTCCAAACTTTGGGAAGTCGAACTGGAAGTCGGTTTGAGAATTGCTGTTGCTTCTTGAGCCAACACGAGCGGCCGAGGGAGGTGAATGTGCGGCGATGCCTCCACTAGCATAAGACATTCTCTTCTTGTACTCGCCGAGTTCGGACTGAAGACGTTGAACCTGTGCACGAAGGATGCCATTCTCGTGCTTGTCCTGTTCCTGAGCTTTGCTGAGAGCCTCTACCTTAGTCTCAAGGTCTTTCAGGTGCTTCTCTTTGCGTTCCCTGAAAGCACGTTGGGCAGCTCTGTTCTGAGCCTTGCGTTTCTTTTGCACACATCAGCCCCACGACATTGGAGCAGCATACGGTGGTTTACTTACAGTGGTAGGCTCCGAGGTCAGAGGTTTCCTGCCGGGCTTCTTGGCCTCCTTGGGTTCACCCTCCCTTCTCTTGGCGTCGACTTCGTCCTCTGGCGAATCCTCTTCCGGGCTCTTGCGCTTGTCGGGCTTATCACCGTCGGTCGAGTCGGACTTGTTGCTAGCGTTGCTGCCCATGTTGTCGAACATGTGTTGACCGCCCAGATCGGAAGCATCGAAGTCGAAGCTAGTGTCACCGTCCAGATAATCAAGATATGGACTGGTGTCCTCAAAATCGAGAGGGTTCATGTCGGCGGAAGGCTTGAATTTGTCGCGATTGGCAGAAGGGTTGTTTGAGGCCAATGCGGCAAGGAGTAGTTCTTGTTGTGTGTTGGAGAGGTATGGGTTGATGGGCTGGTTGCCGGTCGTCTGCCCCGCCATTTCTGACACAGTCGTACGATTGGTACCAGAGCGGAGAGGACGGTCGAACGCGATCGATGTCGGTCAAGCTTGTTTGGCGCAAAATGCGATTATGCTAGGTCGAGGAGAAAGAGACGACGACGACCGAGTGTTGTCGGAAACGAGCTGAGGCTGAGCGATTGGCCAGTCCAGCGGCCAGGCAAACACGCTTTGAGTTTGGGATGATGCAGTTATGAATCTATGGCGATATCGGTGCTTTTGTCGTCCAGGCTTCCGGAGATGGATGTGTTTGACGTCGAATTGTTTGCGGGAAAAGATGCGAATGTCGGATTGTCAGATCAAAGTCAGCAGCAAGCGTTGAGGGGCAGGGACTAGGCAGGAGTGCAAAGGTGGACACCGCAGCCAGCGCCCTCGTCAGTTGCCCCGGCTCTTACCGCCCAAGTCTCTGACCCATGGTGCTTAGAAATCCGATGCCCTTGCCCAGACTCGCCCAAAACCGCCTTTCCCTCGACACCCGTTGCCCTACCCATCTCATAGACCTCCACGCTGCTTTTATTTATCCTGCGCTCGCCATACCTCTACGACTTGTACCACCTCGACAACATCTCGTTCGCCCAGCCTCTTCTCGTCGCATGGCTGCTCGGACTCACTTTCCTCCATCTCATGCATGCACGTGGTGCACTAGTGTCTTCCACGGCCTTCTACTCCGCGTCCCTCCGCTCTGGAGACTGCCCTAACCGTCCGTATTTTTTGTTTTTCTGTCCTCTTTTTTTCTCCTCCTTGCCTGATCTCGATGCCTTGCCCCCATCCACTGTTGCTGCTGCGACCCTGTCTCTATCATTGTTCCCGTGTATCTTTCGCAAAGGGTATCAGATCCAGACCGTCTGTGTCTCAGAGTCTCGTTAGACTATCGAAAACAAACCTCTCTCTGTCCGATGGCCGCGGTCACGTCTAGGACAAAGTACTGGCTTCCTATTCGTGCCTTGGCTGCAATACAGCACTCGACTGTTTTAGGAAACCACAGGCACATGATCCAACGTAAGGCTGACCAGTCAATTACTCACATGTATCGCATCACAAATTTCTGTGCCTCTTTCACCAAACGGATCACAGAACCCTCCCTCGCTTGTCAAGGACTGTCCGTCCGGGTCACAGTGACAGACGCGTATCCTGCACCCTGCGCATCTCGGACCACCGGCATGTTCGTTTTCTGTTTCAAAGTTCTGGATTCCGACTTCGCTCACGCGCAATCTCTCACGGAGTCAGGGACAGGCATTGTGGTATGCTAAGTTTGATGGCCTGCAAAACACGAGTCAAAATGTGCCCCCTGCAATATTTCTCCAAGCCTCCAACCTGTGGTTGACACAAAGGCCCGAGTCGTGTTTGTCCAGTCGGGTTCAAAGCACGCCCCCGCACCGACGGTGTTTGACCCGCTTTGGTTAAACAACTTTGGACCCTTGAACTTTCCCTCTCCGTGGCCTACAGGGCTGTCTCTTATCTCCGCTTCGAGTAGCGAGCTTAGGACTATCGGTGATGCACCGCCACCAGCAAGGAGGCACTGCTTGATACGGAGTGCGTCGGCCCTAGCCATGCTTATCGGGCATCCTTTGTATCACTTTCAGGCATGTATCCGGCACGGCCTTCGGCCTCGTTGACCGGACTTCAGCAGCTGACAGAGCTGATCGCTATGCGTAACCCCCCTATTTCGGACCGCACGATTGAATTATCAACTTTAGATCCTCGCCCGGCCCATGATTCTCATTTCTTTGCCCAGATAACGACAGCTAATTGGCGCAAGGAAGAAGCACCCTTTGACCCAATGGTCCCTGCCAAGGACGTCTTCGGTCATTGAGGGGAAGTATTTTAATGCGACCGTGTGACCAGCACGATGTGATGCCTGTCCTTTCTTTCCCTCAGCTCCTTCATGCCCAAATGTTAGCCAAGATGACTGCCGCTCCAGGAGCAGATAGCTTTGAAGATGAGGGCGCAAGATACAAACGCCAGAGAATGTCGTCTCCCTCACCAGCACCTACCGTTATACCAGACCCCTTTGATGCGGTCACAAGCACGACAGCGGAACTGTCATTACGGCCACCTACCATCGACGAATATCCTATCCACACACAACAACAATGTCGCATCTTCCAACTTCCCTTTGAACT
Organism: Aureobasidium sp. SLJ-2021a; assembly: GCA_019677095.1. Lineage (NCBI taxonomy): Eukaryota > Fungi > Ascomycota > Dothideomycetes > Dothideales > Saccotheciaceae > Aureobasidium > Aureobasidium sp. SLJ-2021a. The sequence goes on from JAHRBU010000036.1 coordinate 195,161, forward strand.
TCGGGAAATGATATACGGCATGGCCTGCATCAACGATGGCGTATCGGCAGTCATGCGCAAGAGTACAAGTCGTCATGCAAGTCAGGAGTCAGCCAAGGAGCCAGCATTCCTACGGAGCTGCCGCCTAGCGCGCTTCGAAGCACAGCCCATCTTCTACCAGAAGAACGACTTTGTGGTCAGGCGGCGCGACTCGATAAACTTCCACCCTCGGCCGATTGTTGATGCACCGATCGCGTACCCTTACAACTCTTTCAACACCGGAGTTCCCAGATGGCTGGACAACATGAGCAGCGAGAAGATTGCAAAGATCAAGACAGTGGTGCTTGTGCAGATTGCACGCGGGGTGTACAAGGATGCATACAACGAATGGCATCGTGACGCAAGTGCTTGCTTCCGTCTGCGGTACTCTGCGAAACGCGACAGTGGCTACGAGATCGAATACATCCGTGTCGACACGAGCGGACGGTCAGACAAATACGCCGAAAGACTCCGCGAAGCGCTCGAGATGAGAATGGACAAATTGGTGAAGGATATGGGCATCAAGCAGTGGAACAGGCAGTCGATTTGGGACATGGCGTATCTTTTGTGAGAGAGGTTTTGAGCAGTTTCTGGAGTTTTGGATGGTGGCATGGCGCTGGGCATTAGGCATGACAGGCGTTGGATAGGTTGTTGGGAATGGTATGCGGGCGTTGAGTCTGAACAGGAGGCATGGCACGGCAGGCGTCAAGGTCGTGTATTCTAAGCAGGTTAGCAGCATACTCAACATATGCAAATATATGGTTCAAGAAGCATGTCTCGAAAAAGCGTGTGATGTGTTCGTGGTTGGGGAAAGAGCGTGGAGCAGAAGGGACACGAAGGTGACAGCTTTGCGGAAGGCATTCGGAAGCACAACCGAAGGGTCCGTGCGTCCGTCGTCATTGCCGCTCGGCCATTTGCGCGCTCGTCCATCAGGCGTGACAAAGTTGCAACAAGATCAAAGTGAAGCGCATCGTGACGAGTGAAAGCGCTGCCGGAATCTATACATCGCCGAGGCCAAAGAAAGACCCAGGGCAGATTGGTACCACCCCTAAACGACCAACGAACAGAACTCTACTGAACACACGATGAGTCTCGCCCAGCTCCAATCCGAACGCGCCGACTATGAGCGCAACGTGAGTTGTTGATGCTCGTACCCCCATGGGCCGAACTGACCGATGCTTGTAGCTCGTCGAAGTCGAGCAGATGCTCGCCGAGGTGCCCGATCTGGAAGACGCCCTCGCCATGAAAGCAGAGATTGTCGGCCTTCTCCAAGACGTCGACAGCAGAATCGCCGCCCTCAACCCAGAACCTTCCGCCAGCAAACCAGAAGCCGCCTCGTCCAGCGAGAAGTGGAGCAAGGAGAACCACCCGGCATACCGCAAGCAGGCACCGGCTACTGCTCCAGCCGTCGAAGAGAAGAAGGCTCCCGTTTCGTTCAAAGTCAACGATACCGTGCTGGCAAAATACGCAGGCGACAAGCAGTTTTACGAAGCCCGCATCATCTCCGTCACCGGCTCTTCAGCCGCCCCCATCTACACGGTCAACTTCAAGGGCTACACAGGCACAGAGACGTTGCGTCAAGAACATCTGCGCCCTCTTCCAGCGGCTGCATCTTCGACTTCTCAGAAGCGCAAGGCTGATGGCTCTCCTGCAGTCTCCGTTCCTTCCACGCCCACAGTCAGCACTCCGATTCCCGGCGTCATCTCTGCCGAGGCCAACATCAACCCTGCCCTAGCAAGCGCCGCAAAGAAGGATCAGATCAAACCGCTTGACGGCGATAGAAAGCCTCCGAAGAAGGTCAAGACCTCCAAGGCTCTCGAGAGCAGCAAGAACAACTGGAAGTCCTGGCAATCAAAAGCCTCTACCGGTAAAGCTGCCAAGGTTGTCCAAAAGGAGAGCATGTTCCGCACTGGTGAAGCTCCTTCTGCTAGAGGTGTGTTCATTTTACGTCCTATCATCTGACCGTCTGCTAATGTCTGTATAGTGGGTTTCACTGGCTCTGGTCAGACCATGCGTAAGGATGTTGAGCGCACCCGTCACAACTACACGCTTGACTGAGTATGCATCGTGTTTCGGTATGCCTGTCAAAACCATATCGCAGTCTTGCACTCCTGGCCACTTCGCTAGAGGTAAGAAACAATGCGCTGCGGCCAACCTAGAAGCACATTCTTTTCTTTTTCGTGTTCATTATTGTTTGTTATCATTGGAGTCTTTTTCGGTGCGACTTGAGAGGCGATGGAAACTCTCAAGCTATTAGGGCACAGGCAGATACCAACTCGTTACCGAGGAGAAAGGAGGTGTTACCGAGGAGGAAGGAGGAAGGAGGATTAGAACTTGACCATTTCACGTGGTCTATCGCCAACGTTAACTATCATGAATTAAACCCTAACGATCATCCACGTGTGATGTGCTTCGGATGCTTTCGATTGTCGAATGTCGACTATCTTGATTGCCTTGTATGCCCGTTCGTGCCGAACGAGACGATATCCGAGATTGATTGCGGGTCGGAGGCTTCGATGCTGCGGTTATTGAATATTCCAAAGAAGTGGTATGGGGGCACGTGGGGCTTGTGATTGGACCGCGGCGACTTCAAACCACTCTCAGCCCTCCTTCCTCCACTCGACCTCACTCAAGGGCTTCATATCCACAACGACGTGGGACGGCAAGAGTGTGGGCACGCGAGCACAGGCTGAACATCGTGTCTTCTGAACATGCTGTCATTCGCTATGCTGGTGCAAGTGCTCGAAGCCATCTTCTTGCATCCCCTTTTCCAAGAACAATGGCAAAGTATTTCTAGCTGCGCCAGCCCCGACAGACTCGCAGGTAGGTAATTCGTCTTCCTGTCACACAGCAAATATGGTGTACACGTCTGTTTCTCTGGCCTCTGTTGCCATCTCGTTGCTCGCACTGAGCGATGCCAAAGCCATCAGCACGAGCTCCAGCACTTCACTTGCTTCCTCGACAGGCTCGTCGGTCCAGCCCACCTCGACCAACCCTACCTGCCCCGAAGCCGAAAACAATGTTTTCATCGCAAAGAGCGGTGCCACTTTCGTTGTCGAATGTGGAATCGACTATGCAGGTGGTGACTTGAAGTCTGTCAACATTGCCAGCAACAGAATCGCCGACTGTATCAATGCATGCGATGCTACCGAGGGATGTATTGATATCAGCATGTCTGGTACCGCATGTTATCTGAAGCAGAAGCTCGGCCAGCCCCTCGTCAATGAGGGTATCAGAGGTGCACGCAAGATCAAGGATGCTCCTGTCAGCTCGTCTAGCAGTACTTCATCCAGTACTTCTTTCAGCACCTCCCACAGCACCTCCCACAGCACTTCTCACAGTACTTCCCACAGTACTTCCCACAGTACTTCCCACAGTACTTCCCACAGCACCTCCCACAGTGCTAGCCACAGTATGACCGTGGCTCCTACCTACTCTGAGCCCACCGCCTCATCAGCTCCAGCAACTGCTTCTCTTCCTACCGTCAACCAAGGCAAAGAGTACATCAACTACACCAACGTTGGCGGATACTTCCTCCAGGATCTCGACAGCACCGTCCCCGGCACTTTTGACTATGTAAGTCCTGCTAGAAAGATGCTCGAGTTTCTTTCTTTCATTTTGACTGACAATTCTCTCAGACTGCCACCAACTTCGGTCTCATCAACCAGACTTACTCGACCGACTCCAACTCGACTGGCCAACTCACCCAATGGCAGCGCTTCAACAACCACCTGAAGCAGCTCAACAGCGATGCCCCCGCCAACGTAGCCTACAAGCTCCTCTTCATCGGCCGCCACGGCGAAGGCTACCACAACGCAGCCGAACACTACTACGGCACCCCAGCCTGGAACTGCTACTGGTCGGAGCAAACCGGCAACAGCACAAACAGCTGGCAAGACGCCGACCTCACCCCCGACGGCATCGCCCAAGCCCTCAAAGCAAACAGCTTCTGGGCCGAGGAAATGTCGGCCCAGAAGATCCAACCGCCCCAATCCTACTATGTTTCCCCACTGACCCGCTGCTTGAAAACCGCAAACCTGACATTCAGCGGCTTGGGCCTGGACAACTTCATCCCCACCGTCAAGGAACTGATCAGAGAGGGCATCAGCACCCACACCTGCGACCACCGTGGAACCAAATCATACATCCAATCCCTCTTCCCCTCGTGGAAAATCGAAGCCTCCTTTACCGAAACCGACGAACTGTGGAACGGCATCACCCAAGAGACAAACTCGGCCCGCGACTACAGATCCAAAATCGCACTGGATGATATCTTTTCCGCTGATGATGCAGAGGTCGTGTCTATTACCACGCACAGTGGAGAGACGTCTGCTTTGCTGCGTGTGCTGGGTCACAGGGCGTTCTCGCTGGTTACTGGTGCGGTTATTCCGGTGCTTGTCAAGGCGGAGACGGTAAAGGTTGCTAGCGGTGCGGCGACTACTACTGAGCCTTGGGTGGCGGGGGCTTGGTGCACCAACGGACCTCCGTTGGCTAGCAACACTGCTTGTGTGTGCAGTGATGGCGTTGCTCCTGTTGCTACCACTGTTTCTGCTCTTTGAAGGAGGTCAGGGTTCACAAGGCCGTTTTTGCGCTCAGAATTGTGTTTCTGGTTTCTAGGAAAAGTTTCCCCTTAGATTGTAGCAGCGACACTGTTTTATGCCAAGATTGAGCACCATCAGTTTTTTTGTTGTCATTCCTCTCGTGCTTAGATAGAATGAGAAATGTATTTGTTCGATTGTAATCCTCGTTCGACTCTACATGTATCATACGCCACTAATCTTCCCATCGACAACCCAACCTCCATGACTCCACCGCTATGCAACAATCCTCTGACATATTCCCCCTCGCCTTACGACGACCAAATCTCCTTGACTTCACCCCTCTTGGCCCAGCAATCATACTCGATCCAAGCAACCCGTCTCCCTCTGCCCTCATCCCTGCACAATCGTCCAGGATTCAGCACATGGCATCCCTCAAACGTGACCGCGAACGCCGGTGCCTCGGCATCAGCCAAGACCAAGGTGTGCGGCAGAGGGTACAAGCTCATCGCGCTACCCTGATCCCAAAGCACTGGACGCGTAGACAGTGGGAAGGGCGAAAGATGTGATTGCGGGAGAAGGGAGAGGACAAGTTTACGCGCGATCTGAGTGGGCGTGGGGATTTCTGCGGGCACAGAATCGGCCATGTCGTCGTCTTCGTCGTCGGCTTTGGTGGCTTTGCCAAAGGTTATTGCGTTGCGGCGTAGACGGCTGGAGATGTCGTCGCGGAAGATTGTGATTTCGTGGGCCGGGCCAAAGATTGACACTCTGGCTGGATTGGATGTCCAGATGGGTTCGACTGGTACGTTGTTGTCGTCTGATTTTGGAAGGGGTGCTTCTGATTTGGCAGCGGCGAAAGCACGCTTGACGCGGCTGGTGAAGAGACCAGGGATGGGTGGGCGTGGTACGGGATTGCTGGCTCCGGCGCTGAAGGCGGAGGCCCAGGGATCGTTGTCGCCAGGCACAAAGACCCATGTTGCTGTTCGCAAGAGCGCAGGGAAGTCTGAGAGGACAGTGGCAAGGTCGTTGAAGTACTCTTTGTACTCGATGCTGCCACCACTACCGCCACCAGCCATGACAGGATGGCTGACAAAGTTACCCATGAGTACAAAACACAAAGGGGTGAGTTCGTCTTCTGCAGCATAAAGGCGTAAAACAGCACGCAGAGCCTCTAGTGATGAAGGGTCATCGAGGTTGACTTCACCCAGGATAACCATTTTGCGTTGTTGGGAGGCCTGTTCTTCTAAAGGTGCAAGAAGACGTTTCTCCAGCTTGCGCATCTTTGCGCCCATGACCTTTTCACTGCCCAGGCCGAGGAAGTCAGTCCATCCAAACCCACCCCCAAGGCCGACGTCTGGTTGTTGTTTGGATGAGTCGGCAACGCCCAGTGTGGCGCTACGTTTCTCAGATGGCGGACCACCGATACTGAAGCCGATAAACTTGCCTCCAATAGTACCACCAACACCAGTGGCAGCACCCAGACCACTGGCGCCGGCTCCTGAGTACTCTTCTTCGTACACACCTTCAATGAGGACGATCATGCCAGGACAGAACCATGACGAGTCAAGGCCTTGTAGAGGTTTTGCATGCTGCAAGTCCAGAGTGATGCTTCCAGTCAAGTCGTTTAATGCCAGAGTGCCGGTCGGGGTGACGACCAGCATGCCGAGCAGAACGTGGTTGCTTCCATTTCTACCCAAAAGGTTTGCGATGGGGGTGATTTTGTAGAATTGCTGTATCGAAGTTGAATCCTGACGTTTAAGAGAGCGAGTGTTGGCGACCGAGGGAGCTTGGAAGGCTTCGTTTCGCATCAGACGTTGGTGGATGAGATTGAAACGATCGCGGAAGAGTTGAGTCCTGTGAGCTGGCGAAGGGAGAAGAGTGGACTTTGTGGTGATCTTCTCAAAGTGCTTTTTGTGGACGTTGTAGCTCAATCTGGGCTGGTCGTTTGCACTGACAACCTTGATCCATGCTCGAGGGTCTTGGATGTCTGCATCGTCGTCTTCGGCGATATCCTGTGATTGGAAGGAAGCGTCAGCCAGGCTGGGGCGTCTCGACAGGTCCTGGCTCTCTCCAGCAAAGGCGAAACTACTTTGTCTGGACAGATTTGACTTTGTTTGGGCGACCTTGCCGCCAGTCATTAGGCCCTCGACTGTTTTCAAGATATTCTTGAGCAGTGAACCATCGTTGACGATCAAGCTGCCGCCACTCTTCTTCCATGCTTTTGCGACCTCGTCGAGGACACCCTCTGCTGTTCCTCGTTCACGCCATCCCGAACCGCAGTGTTTACCGATGAAGGTGGCTAGTGATTGTAGAGCAGGAGAGCTGAGGGTGAGATTGTGCTTTTTGGTAAAGGTTCGAAAGGCCAGAGGTCGTAAACCGGCAGGTGGAAGGAGGATTGGTAGGATGGTAGGGATCGAAGGCTTGAAGGCTGGTGGAGGAATTGGAGGTCGCTTGTCGCGAGGGTTGATGGGATGGACGGGCGTCCCAAAGGCCGGACTTGACGAAGGAATAGCGTTTTCTTGTAGACGGAACGCAGCTGCCATTTTGAGAGTGACTTTGGCTACTGTCTTGTCGACTGAGTTGGTGGTTGACGCGACTTCCTAAAGTGGTCCGCGAACAGCACGCGCAAGGCGCGCGTGCTTTTGCATCAATCTTCATGTGATTGGCCGAGCAACCTGCCCGAACTTTGTCCAACTTTACATTCAGATCATCCAGACCATCCAGACCATCCAGATCACCCAGAACATCCAGATCATCACACCATCACAACCCTCCTCACCATGTCGGCACCCGAACAACAACAGCCGCTCGATACAGTCGCCGAAGACCAGACTCCCCAGATCGAGAACAGAGAAGAAGCACAAGCAAACCTCGCCAGACTACAAGCTGCCGCCACCAAGGAATACTCGCTCAAGAACTATGCCGCTGCCTCGGAATTCTACTCGCAAGCCTCGGAGCTGCAGGAGCTTCTGAACGGTGAAATGTCGCTGGACAACGCCGATCTGCTCTACCAATACGGCCGCTGTCTGTACCACCTGGCCGTCAGCAAGAGCGATGTGCTGGGCAACAAGGTTGCTGGCAGTGGAGAGCCTCAGAAGAAGAAGCGCAAGACGAAATCTTCCGCCGCAAACGCCGACGCCCTCAAAGACGCCGACCAGAACATGGCCGACGAGGTAGTCGACGCTGTCGTAGATGACAAGGATGGCAGCGCTACAAAGGAGGAATCTGAGACCGCAAACAAGCCCTTCTTCCAAATCACCGGCGACGAAAACTGGACAGACAGCGAAGACGAAGGCGACGATGCCCAAGATGATGCCGAGGAAGACGAAGAAGACGACGACTTTGCTATCGCATACGAGATCCTCGACATCGCACGCGTCCTCCTCACCCGCAAGCTCGATACGATACCTCAACACCTGGACGGCAAGGGCAAAGGGAAAGAGACGCTGGTCGAGAACCCCGAAGCGCGACAAGTCATGGACCGCCTGGCCGACACACACGACCTCCAAGCCGAACTATCCATGGAGAACGAAAACTTCCCCGAGGCCGTTGCAGAAGGCCGCTCGGCACTCGAGTTGAAGCAGAAGCTGTATCCCCTAGAGTCTAGCCTTCTCGCAGAAGCACACTTCAAGCTGGCACTCGCCATGGAGTTTGCCTCGGTCACTACAACAAACGCAGAGGCTGTGGAACAAGGTGCTCAGAAGGAGGAGACCGTCGACGAGGACCTGCGCAAGGAAGCAGTCACACACATGGAATCAGCCATCGAGTCCTGCCGCCTACGAGTGCAAAAGGAAGAATCCACCCTCTCATCCCACCCAGCCGACAAGCAAGAAGCAAAGAAAAAGGAAATCAAGGACGTCAAGGACATGATGTCCGAGATGGAGCAACGCCTCGTTGACCTCAAGACACCTGTAGGAGTCGCCGAGAACCCTCTACGTGGCATCCTAGGCGGCATGTTGGGCGAAACCCCAGCCGACCAGAAACTGCGCATTGCCGAAGCCACGGCAAACGCCAACGACCTCAGCGGCCTGATCAAGAAGAGGAAGCCTGCTGCTGTCCCTGCTGCTGCCGGTCCCGCAAGCAAGAGAAAGCTGGAAGATGAGAACCATGAAGCATCGAGCAAGAAAGCCAAGGTTGAGGATGAAGTTACCAAAGAGGCCTAGAGCTTTTTGCACATCCTATATCAGAAACCTGGTCTGTAAACACCAGGACGGCAATTCCTCGATAACGATTAATCATATGAACAAAAGCTCCTCGTTTTGCCAAAGATTGCCATGATTTTACGATTTACCTCTCTCTCTCTCTCTCTCTCTCTCTCTTTCAAACAAAGTAATCATATCTCAGAGAGCCGAAAATGTCACGTCTCCGTAGATATCAATTTTGTTCTGGAAAGTGTTACGAATTTCACCAGACATGATGGAGGCAGTCTCTGGCACACGGATAGCCTCAAATAAGCAGTATGAAGGTACAGTCCGACTATTCTTGTAGTGTCCACTTATCCATCTCTGTTGTTGTAACATCTTCACTACACCCATACTCGCTCTAAGCTATGCCATGTGTCGTGCTCTGAAAATTGGGTGTACAGTATAAGAAAGGTCGAAACCTGCTTTTTGGGAAAGTCGGTGTCAGGGCGTCACACAATTATTGGTACCTGCAAACTACTACAATCACACGGGGAAGAGGCTTGACGTGATATACCTATGCTATAGTTGATATCATGTGTACATGCCAGTAGAGGTGACCCTGTGCTCCCATCACCACACGACAACAGAGAAGCGACATCAAAAGCGCCACCCAATACACACACGCATTCGAGATGGACGTCGAAACACACAAACGCTGAGATGGACTTGGGAAATCGTTTGGGGTTTCTGCAACGGAAGGGCGGGCTTTCCTTAAACCCTTGTTCTGCTCTGCTCTAATCTGCGACTTGCCTTGTTTTTCTGGTTTCCCAGAGCGTTGAATGCTTATGACGGAGGAGGCTGTCCAATATTTTGCTCTACTCCTCGCCCTCGATTCGCAATTCTCGTTGAAGTTGTGGAAAAATGCTGAAAACCCCCTCGAGTCAATGAGTAGTGACGATTCTCACCAACGTAGCAAACAGGAGTAGAGCTCCGGGTTGCAAGGAAGGGCCCATGACGTTTGCTGAACAGTCCCTGATCAAGGGCCCAACATCGACGACCCTGTTGAAGATGATCGACTGTCTGGTGACTTCTATTCTGCCTCGCGCGGAGTGGACTCCCTCGATGCAGAGCAACAAACTCGACCCTGAAGAGAAAAGGGTCGAAAGCACTTTGGGCATCGAGTTGCTATGGAGTTAGATTGTTCAATCGCGATTCTCGTTATTGGGTCGAATGGTTCAATCGAGATTCCATTTCGCGCTCGTCCTTCTTGTTCGTGTGGGTGGAGACAGTGGCGTGTTGTATACCAAATCGCTGATCTCACGTACAATTACACGATTGCGAGTGTTGTCGTTGTCCCAGAGATGCACATATTCATGGAGTATGGTCCGAATTCTTACCGCGAGCGTTTGCTTCATGACGCGTGATGACGAGGGAAACGGCGAAGAGACGGGAAGAGGAAAGCAAAAAGAAAAAAGAATTAAAGAAGATAAAAAAAAGAATCACCCCGACACCCCGGTGTCAGCAGAAGATCGCCGATCAGTGTCACAATGTTGCGGTTGTCGATGCGGAAGCAACTCCGAGCGGTCAAGGGCGACGACGACGACATGGCTCAGCCATGCCATAACGCGGGCTGCTGCTGACAGGAGCATAAACGGGCGTCACCAGAATCGCCCCATACTCACCATAACACTAGACCGATGGAGGTGCGCGAGCCGCGAAAAAGCCCGTCTGCATGAGGGAAAGCGACTTTTGGTGTGATAGAGGACATCGACGACGACCATCGGACTGGCGGTGATGCGTCCGCACTGCCTCAAGCCACACGAACATAATTGGAACAGGCTTTCCGAGTGGCAGGCCTGTCAAAAAACGATCCGTGGACGCCGGCACCCAGCGTTTGTTGTGAGCCGCGTGAGGCTACTCTTAGGTTGCAACATCCGAATAGCAATCGACCGATCTGAAAGAACCTAGACCGTGTTTTGTGGTAGGAGGCTTGAGGTTTGTGCGGCCACTCCACGCTGTTTGCGGGTTGGAGTATGCGATGTGAGCATCGCAATGCATGGCGCATACACATCGGAGAGCTCTTGTAGTCATCGAGATATGAATTTGGGGTGTTTCGAATAGAGGTGGTCGGTGGGAGAAACTCGCAGGATTCGCCAGACTTCAGAGTCCGAGATGGTTGAACTGCAAACAGAGAAACTGGCCGAGTACCAGCATGTTGGATCCTGCCATTGAGATTATTGAAGTTTGGTTACATGCTCATCGAGATAACCATCAGTCGAGAACCAGTGAACCACCTCTCTGGGATTTGGTCGATGGATCGAGTCGATAGTCCATTTCGCAGAGCTCAAGAGTACCGATTTCCGATTTCCGATTTGCGATCCAACAGCTCTTCTCGTGCAGTCTAGCGCTGGCGCATAAGCAAGAGTAAGCAACCAGCGACTCCCGTCTATCGGATGGCTGTCCACAGCATCGCATGAAGGACGATGGTGAGTGGTGAAAAGTTCTCCGTCACAGTTCTGAGTGCGGCTGGTGGAACTTGAGGATCGACCAACCACAGCGAGCCTCGGAGTGCCTTCCGAATTCAAGCTGACACTCTCAGACATGGCCGACAAATCGTGTTCTGCTCTAAAGTCCGCTTGGGACATCGACTCGTTGCGTGTGCACGCAAACTCGACATTTGAGCTTCAAATACCTAACGGAAAGTTGGTTGCATCAGAATACTGGTGAGACGCATACAGAAGGCCTTTGAACGCAGCGAGGCTGAACGGCCAACACCAAACAGTTCACAGAGTATGTACACAGGATCAAATGTGGCTTTGTGGGATGATCATGCATCGGAACAATTGTTACTGCAAGGGGTCGATGGCCACAACCCTAAATAGGCAGCCGATTCTTTCCAGAAAGGTACACGCAATAGGCTTATACATGAAAGCTGAGCGATTCTGAGAATAAACGGACGAGATTATCGCAAAACGCCAGGCGGCTCATTAACCGATTTCTGAATCGAGATTGAATAAAGGCATCAGACACTCGGATGCAAATCGAGCGACATGATAAATGGGGTTACAGGTGCTCGAAGATCTAGGCGCATAAGAACGAGTTCATCGCCGATGTGGCTTGCTTGCTTGAACAACAAGCAAAGATGGGAGGCGAACTGTCGATTCACAAACAAGTCAAGAAGGAGAGTGTCGGACTGCGTTTCGCGCAACTCTTGTTCACGCATCTCTCACCAAAGAGCCTCGTAGAAGTTCAAGTCTCGGAGCCGGGAAGGCCTGGACAGTCGGAAAATATAAACGAGAACGATTCAGGAGAGGTTGCACACTGCAGCGGCGGAGTCTGGACCACGGTGGTCTAGACCTTGAACGCGTTTGGAAGGGTCTCGGTGACATAATCGAAGTGAGCCTCCAATGAAGACAGGCCGATCCACAGGGCTTCAGCACAGGACCTGAGGATCGAAGCATGTAGGCCGCACAGAGCACGGGTTGGAATCGCGATTTGGTTGCAGCAAGAGAGCAAATTGTGTCTCGCTTCCCTGCAGAGTCAATCATGGACAGTTGCGGCCTCTGATCCCCCACCACGTGAATCGATGCTCGATACGTCTCGCGACCTGCGATGTCCAAGACGATCTGCTTTTTCGGAATCTGTGATTGCGGGCTGCCATCTTGCTTGATCAGAGGTAGGTGTTTCGATGTTTCATGACCCCTCGGACTCTAGTCCACCCCGTTGCCCCATAGGTCAATCCCTGATATTCTCTACCTGTTGCACCTGTTCACTCCTTCGCACGCGAACATCCACCTCGCTCTACTACAACTACACGCCTATTCCATTCAGCACACTAATCCTTTCTGGACACTAGCAACCCTGACCCACGCCATCCAGACTGGTACTTGAACATCCCATCACATCGACTCTTTCCAAACACATTCGCCTCCATGGCTTCTGAAGCCTACTTGCGCCCTCCTCACCCCCGGAGGCCACCTGCTCAGCGCTCCGTCTCTCTCAGACACCACAACGGCCCCTCGCCCGCGTCAAAGAACACCAGAAGCACCCAGACCGAAGTCTCCAGTGGCTCTGCGTCAAGTAACAAGCCCAACGTTAGCAAGGCCGACTCTGGTGAAAGCAGCAACGCCGACAAGTGGTTTGACGGTGCCAACAACAATGCCGACGACAAAAACAATGCACTCATTGACAGTGAGTCTTCGATATGCCCTCTGGTATGTGTAGCTCGTTGGCTAATCCCTTCTGCCAGACGACCCCCCATTTTTCCTCCAACACTCGTCCTCGGAAGAGACTCCGAACTATGGAGGGCCGGGCGCAATGTCGGATCAACGAATCCCAATGCATGCTTTGATGCACAAAGACGACACCGAGGACAGCGGCAGTTCAGACTTCCGTGCCGTCATTGACGACCTCACTGTCCAGAACAAAAAGCTCAAGAGACGTTTGAAGAAATACGAAAAGCTGCACGACGCTCACTTGAAGGACGAGAAGTTGTTCGAGGTCCGCGTCCACGGCCTATCGTCGACCAAGAGACGTGAACTGGAAGACATTCTTCGTAACTTTGCTGTCGGCGCTGCTGGTCAGACCAATGCTGCCTCTGCTTCTCAAGCAAGCACCCCCTACGACCGCGTCATTCCTACACTCAAGACCCACAAGACAGCCTCATCGTCATCCAACTTTGCCGACTCTGCCTATGCCTCCAACTCAGCCTCAGCCTCTGCTTCAGGCACTTCTAACTCCAACAGTGGCCAGCAGAGCAGACACCCCTACCGTCGCTCTAGCAAGGCCCGCACTAGCAACATCCAAACCTATCTGCACGACATTCCCGAAGGTCTATTACCACAACATCCTGCAGCCATGACCGAATACTCGAGAAAGAAGCTCGTCGTCCGTCGTCTGGAACAGATCTTTGCTGGAACTGGTGCTGGCATGGGCGATCACCACCATCCTATGCAGCAACAAGAGGTTTCTCAAATGGCTGCAAAGGCCGACAGAAGTGCTCTGGAAGCCACCGGTCAGGCTGCTAAATCTGAGGGCACCAGAGAAGCCCCAATCATGAAGGATGATGAGGACCGAAGTACTGAAGAAGCCAGTGGGCCCGAAATCATCCAAGGAACCGAACCCGAACAGAAGATTGCCGAAAAGGATTTCGCCGGTCTCTCACCTCAACAGCGACCTACAAGACCTCTGGATCTCGATCCCCACCGCGCTCAAAACCCTCACGATAACTTTCAATACATCCGCCATCTTGGCTTCTCACCACCTGAGCCCAGCACTATGGAGGCTCACGAGGAAGGTCATGGTTGGATTTACTTGAACTTCCTTTTCAACATGGCTCAGCTTCACACTCTCAACGTCACTCCTGAATTCGCCAAGAAGGCTTTGCTTGACTTCAGCACAAAATTCGAGCTTTCGGAAGACGGCCGCAAAGTTCGCTGGAAGGGTGGTAGAACCATCACCAGATCAGCTAGCGATACTGATGGCAGTTCGCCATCGACCTACGGCAACTCCCTCAATGGCACGAGCCCCCAGAAACGTTCAAAATCGTCGCACCACAAAGCTGGTGTCAAATCGTCAAAGCGCAGAATGCTGGAGAAACAAGACAGCAAGTTTGCTTACACGCCTCTCTTCTTCCATCGTACTAGCGAGGACGACAGCGATCTTTCTTCTGAGGATGACGAGACCGAGTCTCAATTCTTGGCTCCTCCAGGTGGCGACTCTTCAGCCATGACTAGTTCTGGTATTCGTACCGTCTCGCTAAGGCAGAAGAAGAAGACAGACAATGGCCCCATTATTTTCTACAACAACGCACGATTCTGTACCGATCTCAGTGGTGAGCCAAAGACAGAGGCCGCCATGATATACAACCCCATCCTCTACCACACTACAACTGAGCATGCGCTCGGTATCCCAAGACCATCCGAAGCAAGCGTCAGAGGCATTCTGGAGTCTCGTGGTCCTCTCGATGAGGCTAAGGATCTCCCCGAGGCTATGTGTCTGGACGACAACCCAATCCCCGAGGCCCTTGAACTCAACTTCCCTGGTACCACTCCCTTGTCTGATGCGAGTGGAGCATCTGGACCGGCAAGAAACCCGATCGATTTAGAGGCTTCCGGTATTGGTGGCATTTACCCTTCAGACAACTTTTCGGTCAACGTGAAGACTGAGCGTAAGCGCGACTACACCGCCATGGCGCAGTCTACCCAACAGAAGCCGTACTCCGCTCGTATTGCGGGACTCTTCAAGGAGAGCAAGCAGCAGCCTGCTCTTTTCGAAGACGATGTCATCGGCACTTTCCACCAAGAATTGCCCCCTTCTGAGCTTCCGCCTGCCTCTTGCTTCATGGACATCGATGAATACGACGATGATGAGTCTGAGTTCGAGGATTACCAGTCAATCATGCCTGACATGGATCGCGTTCATGACGTCCCTGCCACAGCACCTCAAACTATCGACATGCTTTACCTGAGCAGTGACGAGAGCGATGATGAGGATGACGACGAGGAAGGAAACAAGAACGACGATGCCGCATCCGATGGCTCTCTCGATCTGCTCGCGACTGCTCGTGAGCTCGACCCTCAGTCCATTCAAGCACGTGAGCGCGAATATGACGCTCACATGGCTGAGAGACTGGCGGAAGAGATCCCTGCTGGCAGCTCTGCTGCTACCGCAGGAGGAGGCAGTGGATTCGCTAGCCCAGCAGCTGGTATCAGCAGAAAGGAGTATGAAGAGGCACGCGCTGAGCATGCCATGCGACACGCCTCCACCATCACATCCGTGGCTTCGTTCAACAGAACAGACACCAATGGTTCGATGATCGTCAACGGCAAATCGCCTTGATGAAATATATGTCTTATGTGGACCATGTTTATATTTGCATTTGCATAGGAGTCTGATGGTTTGGTTGTATTCAGGACATTTGTTTAGCAAGATACCCCCCCTATGTAGCATGGGATTTTTGAATAGAGTAACTGTATTCTTTTACATTTCGTCCAGCGTTCACTGCTAGTGCTCTTCCAAAGTGACTCGGACTGAAGTGCTCGTAGCCGAAGCGCTCTAGCGTGTGTTTAGCATAATTTTGATCTTTGCCAAGCGTTTTATAGGCTAGGGTTTGGACAAAGAGAAAGAAGTCACCCAAGGGTTTCTACCAGTGGTTGGAAGCCTTACTCCTCGAGTCCTTGCCAGGTTTCAAGGCTCTTACGGATTCTAGCCCTTGCCGAACTTGACTCGTGTAGTTGCTGCTTGAGATTGTTGCGTTTCAAGCCGGGCTTTGAGCGCATCGGAAACGGTGCCCGTACGGCTGTTTAATCTGGTAAGCCCGCCACCAAAAACCATCTTTCATGTTTCTCATCTTTCGCACGCACAAAGAATTGAAACAGAAAGGAGATTTGCGCAGCAATGGAGACTGGCACGCCGAACATGACTCCGATGCCAGCAGAAGTACCCGCCAAGGCCGAGGTGGACGACTTCCTGCGCCGCAAAAGAAAAGCGCGTGAGCACAAGGCGTGTTATCCGTGTCGACAACGAAAAGTTCGCTGTGATCTTGCCAGGCCCTGCCGCACCTGTGTCGAGCGCGAACATCCCGAACTATGCGACTACCATCCACCCAATAAGAAACAGAATACCTCTTCTTCATCCTCGGCATCTCTCGCGCTTCCTACTGCGGGTACCAGCAGTGGGGTTCCTGCATTGAGCGCTAATACGGTGACGCTTTCACGATCGGATTTTGATCATCTTTGTCGCAAACTTGATAATGTCGAATCCGCGCTGGAAGATCTGCGTAGGGAGATGAGAGGGTCGAATAGTAGACCGCCTCAACACACTTCTGGACGGTCTTCACCATCAAGTACCACGCAGAAGGTGGATGCTGCTCAGCCGTGGGTTAACAATCAATTTACCCGTCATACCACTGTCCATGGACTTCACGCTCGAAATGATCTGACTGGTCAAACCGTACATCTTGGAGGATCCTCTGTACCCGCGCTCGTCATGGCCTTGGGCCAAGGCGACCGCGAACAACCTTCGGTCCAGGAAATCCTCGGCAGATCCATTCTTCCCATGTTCGGTTTAGACAATGAGACGGCGACATATCCGTTCGTTGATCTTTGGGGATTGGCCCACGGCTCTCTCGCACGCGCTCAAGAACTGGCCAAGACGATACCTACCGACAGTCAATGCTTGTCTTTCTTCCGGTACTATCAGAATCTTGGAAATATCATTTTCCCGGGTGTTGCGGACATTTCAACTTTCGAGATGGACTTGACGCGATTTTTACAGAAGAGGAACGAACAGATGGGAGTAGCTGGATCTTTACCTGCCGACAGTCCTCTTCCTGGAGTCACTGAGCAGGCTATTTACGACAAGAACCTTGAGTGGGTGGGACTTCTGTTCGCGGTCCTGGCGAGTGGTTGTCAATGTTCTGGTCTGCCGAGAAAAGAACGTGAATTGACATCTCAAGTCTACAGTATGTGGAACAAAGCTCTGAACTGGGAAGACCAATATACTAATGTCAAGCAGTGTGTTGCAGTTTTGAGTGTCTGCGCTTTACCAACTTCCTATCGCATGTGACATTAGAGAGCATCCAAACGCTATTGATTCTTGGAAACGTATGTTGTATTGCTCATGTACACGATAACACCATTTGACGTGTCTCTAGGTCATTTCCAACAACATGAACGCCGGCACTTCATGGTCTCTTATGGGACTTACACTGAGACTGGCAATGAGTCTAGGCTTACATCGTAGCTGTCCACCTGCTGCAGACATTGAGACAAAAGCAATCCGCTCCAAGGTTTGGTGGTCAATTGTATGGCAGGACAGTCTACTGTCAATCACATACGATCGAGCCGCGACAACAGCATATATCGACCCGTCAAGTATGCCAGCACCCAACGCATACACAGAGATTCCACCCTATCACCTTGCCATGTACAGACTCTGCAGAGTCGGCCTGGAGATTGTACGCGACCGCACGAAAACCATGAGCTCGCGTGAGCTGTTCGCCAGGATCACGAATCACAGGAACGAGATCGACGATATCATGGCAGGGACAGCCGACTACCTGCGTGACTCGCGCACTTGCAAATCAGTAGAAGAGTCGCTCGAGCACTGGGCCCTGTACCTGCACGTGTCATACATAGTGTCCGAACTATGTCGACCAGCCATCAGTCCCAGCACGGCCAGCTACGAGCTCTCCAAAGCCTTCAAGCAAACCTGCATCGATAGTTTGGTCAGCACAGTCGAGGCATTCCTTGGTCTTCAAAACATCACACCCTACGCAAGACAATCTTGGGCCGCCGTGCACCGCAGTCTGAGCTCCGCCCTCCTCCTCGGCATCATGGGCGAGCACGCCCACAACGAACGCGCACGCCGTCTTCTAGGCAGATTCGTCGCACTCATGTCAGACATGCAATCAGCACTCGACCCGCAAGAACTGGCGGCGCCCATGGAACGAGCCATCACCGCACTCAAGAAACTGAACATTCAGGAATCGAGGCCGAGGTTCATCGAGGATATCGCCATGGGGCCTTCGGGTGGCAGTGTCGCGGATAGCAGCGAGAGTCCTGGTATGGCGGGTGTGGATCACTCGAGTGTGTTCCCTTCAAACACGAGTGCGTTGGTCGATGAGGAGTATTCGCCGTATAGCGTGCTCAACTCGATCTTATGGGGTCAAGGCCCTACTCCTTGAGTGCAAGGTGAGTCCAATGATGACTGAGAGTAGTGGGGAATATTGTTTGAGACAGGACGAAGAAGTGTACATACATTGAACATGCATTAGGATGGCTGGGAGTAACCAATACCATAATTTTATTCATCGCACTAAACAACCGACCGGTTCTCGAATGGGTGTCATGGCGGGAGTCACAGATTCACGGAAGATAGAAATAAAGGCACAGAGATATGGTGATCGGGACAACGACTTTATTGCAACACACTAGATAGCTAGCAGAGAAGAACAAAAGTCATCAACACCTGTCTTCGCGACACATTTACTTAGGGTCGTCGAAGACGTAGGTGAGGTGGCAGCGACCGCAGTACTGGCGGTTGTGCATGGCGGCCATGAAGATACCGGCACCGCACTGAGAACAGAGTTAGTATCTCGTAAGAAGAAAGAAAAAGTAGATGGCAAGAACTTACGGTGTCCGAGGGGCACTCGCGACGCAGGCGCTCAATCTTGCCGTCACCGTCAACCTTGTAGTACTTGAGGACGGCGAGCTTGTTCTTCTTGCGCTTGTGCTTGATCTTCTTGGGGGTGGTGTAGACCTTCTTCTTGCGCTTCTTACCACCACCACGGAGGCGGAGGACGAGGTGAAGAGTGCTCTCCTTCTGGATGTTGTAGTCGGAGAGGGTGCGGCCATCCTCAAGCTGCTTGCCAGCGAAGATCAGGCGCTGTTGGTCCGGGGGGATACCCTCCTTGTCTGTGTGATGCTCGTCAGTCTTTGCGGTCGGGCGGCGGTGGCGAGCGATGGTGATGGATGCGCACCCTGGATCTTGGACTTGACATTGTCGATGGTGTCGGACGACTCCACCTCGAGGGTGATAGTCTTGCCCGTGAGGGTCTTGACGAAAATCTGCATGATGGCGACCTAGACAGCGGGGTCGTTGTCGTCCTAAGTCGTGAGGAAAAGGAAGTCGCAAGAAATGTTCGCTCGGAATTTGACATGCGGTCGGTGCGCTCGCAAAATTCGCTTACCTAATCCGCCCCGAGAGCCAATCATACGGCGTCAGTCATGTGACCGACTTCCTTCCTCGTCAGCAACATCAATTGTCTCCCATTAACTCAAGTCAAAAGATCGCGTTCACTTCACTTCGACATCTGTATGAGCCGTACAACAAACCGATGCTTCGAGAGCACCGTTCGTCAAATCATCATTCACCGTTCATTCAGTCGTTGCTGTGAATTCACAAATCGTTCTTGGGGATTTGGCTCGGCTATCAGACTGTTCTGAGCAGTCATGTAGCACTAACAATCCGCTGCTGAACGCAGCAAGTCTCAAAGTTTGTTGTCCGGCTCGGATGAGCGACCGAAACTGTTGACCAACAACATGCTCCACAATCCAGGTCTGCTCTTTGACCATACAGTCCCTGCATCTGCCCCCGATACCAGATCCACCGCAAACCCTCAAGTTGTATCCAACGCCCAGCTTGTGGACTGACCTGAAGAAGCTTATCAATCGTGCCCAAGAATTGGAAGTCAAGTAGAACCGCCACGGTACGAAGTTGTATCAGCCAGGTGCTCAAGAGGCAGAACACGCAGCTCGAATTGTCGCGCTGAAGGACAAAGTTTTGAGAATGATATCCGATGCTTCGACATTATCGACTGGCACGAAGTTTGATGTCTTTGTTTGTATACCTGCCCGGCTATAGGGACCTTATACACATCATGACGGCAATCAGTATTCGATATCTGGAGAAACACTCGCATGTTTCAGCAAAAAACACATCGTAAGAGGTTGGCATGAGATGAAGACAAAGTCATATTCACATTTGTCTCGAGCTTGTTAGAATCTGTTGTGGTTCCATCCCGATTGAAACTCAATGCACTGACGGGAAGATCCACCTCGCCAGACTACTTGAATGTAAGCCTGGCCCTCGACTTGGTCTTGCGGTCTTCCACTAATATCACGCTTTGAGTCATCAAAAGCCATGTCTTCAAGTTTCCTTCGCTCAGTGAACCACAGGCGCTTTCGAAAGCCTGGAGATTTGCTCCTGCCAGAGACGTACTGGAATGAGGAGCTACAGGCCCTGGTCACCCACGCCATCACGAAACTCATGATAGGCGATCCGCCATGGGACTTGATGGACAAGCGTGCCGAGGAAAGTAACGACTTGCGGGAATACCTTCAACACTTCCACGAAGCTGGATACCCCTTTGACGAGTTTGAAGTCCTGCAGGCAGTGCTGGTGAATCAAGACCAAATTGGGTCCAAGTATAATGGTCAGGAAGTCATCATGCCGTGGTTGGTGTATGATATCCTGCCTCGATTGCAGGAGGCTCAGGCTCGATTCCAAACTCTGGAGGCCACGGTCGATTTGTTTTCAGGAAAGCTCATCAAGTTCATCAGCGAGCTTTCGAATGCTCTTTCCGAAGTTAACACTGATTACGGACGGCTGAATCGTTTATGCGCTGTCATTCAGCAGCAAAATGCCGACTTGGGACATGACCACAACCACGACCGCGCTACACCAGAACTCACTAGACGAACCAGAACGGCTTCCAGGAACTTGGATGCAGAGGATCGCTACAGGCTGCTCACAGAGCGAGTCCAAACTTTGGAGAAGAAGGCCAAAGAGGACCGAAAGAAAAGGCAGTCCACCACGACCGTAGAAGGATCTCACAACCAAGACATACAACGTGCAATCCAGGAGAAACAAGCATCATTTGCAGCCTTGTCTGACGATTCAAAGTCATCGACTTGTACTCTGACGCCCGGTTCGGTATGTCAAACGTGGAGAATCGTTTCATTCAAAGGACTAACAATTGGCAGACCGTAGTTAACGAACCAACCAACAGAACTAACAATACAGGACATGATGATGAGACCCTAGCGGCTACTTTGGAGTTACGCGTCCTTACCCATTGCGATGATACCGTAACCGTCAGGATGCGCTCAAACACTCCGTTCAAGTTTCTTACAGACAAGCTCCGCGAGCGATACGGCGATCTCGAACTGCGACGGAAACATCTTCCCGACGAATGCGTGTTCGACAGCGATACCCCTGCTTCTGTAAGTTAATTATACAGGACTCTCCCCTCAGTGACTGACATTGCATGCTCCACACAGCTCAAATTGGGACCAGACATGGAGCTGATATACGGCCATCTCAACGGCGGATATAGAACCATTGATTTGACCATGTAAAGTTTGGCGGAGCGACGGAGTTCTTCAGGTTCACTTTTGAGCAAAGCAGTAGAGACCAGAAACAAGGAGGATTTTTATGTATAAATGACGTTTTTGCTCATATCCATTCAAAACCACGTTCTCACAATCGTTTGTATCCTGCGAAACGGAACAGAATGTCTTTTTCATTCTTGTAAATGTATCGCCCTTTCCCCATCGCACCACCCCTACTTCCCTCGATTTGGAGGCTTTGATATTTTCTCGAAGCTTGTTGCCGCTCATGCCTGTTATTTGAGCACGTTTCCACCCTCGACTAATAAACGTGTTCGTAGGATGACTCGAACATCCTCACTGTAAATTCCAAGAACACATCTCTCGTTCAATTTTTTTTCTTCCTCTGCAGAACTGTCGCCTTCCTCTCAACATCTCCTCCACAACACACCATCTCCTCTGATTGTGTACTGTTCACCATGACCGAGGAAGAATTCCACACCACCAAACTCGACAGCATGTTCCTCTGTCTCTTCTCCCTCCTCGGACTCTGCGAAATCATCCTCCTAGCCGCAATTCTCAAAGCCATTTGCATATACCTATCCCACCACACTACCTGGATCCTTCGCCTCAAAAAGCAGCTGGAAACCACATTTCCAGATGACTATACCAAAGCCGAGAAAAAGGGGGTTTGGTACTGCTTTGTTGCTGTGTTTGTGTTTATGTTGGCTGTGCCGTATGAGGTGTTGGTGTGGGTTGAGGAGTTGGGTGCTGGGTTTTTGGCTGTGGGGTTGGTGTTTGCGTTAATGCCTAGGGCGTGGCGTGTGTGGATGTATGGGGTGGTGGAGGAGTGTATGGTCTGCTTGGTGGCAAAACTGAGGAGATCCAAGGACGAGGTATTGACAGATGCGGACGCGAGTGAGTGGGAAGACTTGGAAGATACGGATGTGGAGACGGATGGCTGGGAAGATTTGGAGGATACTGACGATATGGATGATACGGATGACACTTGGAGCTTCGATATCGATACGCCTTCCGAAACCGAAGGATCCCGTTTAAGCAGCACTTCCACTTCCAGTGATTCTGTTCCAACAGGCCGAACAGATTCTGGAAGGTCAAGCGCAAGCGGGGCGATTGATACTGCCTTTGCTTCGCCAGACGCGGCTTCCCACATCGATGCTCCCATCCAGCTTCCTGCAGTCCAAGATCCGCAGAGAAGACACACACGACCGCAGGACCGTTCAGACTGGTTCATAACTAATCGTCCAACGGCAAGGTCGCTCGAGACAAGAGACAACACTACGCAGCATCAATCAATACCCACACTCTACATGTTCGACAAGGCCGCACAACAACCCGCCGACATCCTAATTCTCCAGATTGTGAAAGGAGCCGAGTTCGAAGAGAAGCTGCTAGTTTGAATGTACAAGACAACTCCCTTTGTCCAGCTAAAAGACCGATTAAGGAAGAAGGACGATACCACCAGCGAATTGGTGATGAAGGATCCCAGAGGAGTTTTTCCCGTGTTTGACAGCGACACGCCACTTTCCGTAAGTTCGTTCATTGCAGGTGGATATTTTGATTGGAGAAGTTCAAATGCTGATGTTTTGTCTTTTGATGCGAATAGATTGGTTTGCAGCACTTGTCTATATTGTTTTGGGGACGTGTGCCGGATATGCCGAGGTCACTGGACTTGACTGGAAAAGGTCGGGTGGAGAGTGTTTGCTTGAGGACGGGGGTTTGATCGACGTGAACCGCGTTGCTTGGATCGCCGAGGCAGATCTGTGCTTTCCTGGGTAAGAAGCGCAGGCAGTACGAGCAGAAACGTTCAACTGCTCGAGGTATCTCAAATCGTCCAGTAGAGCGAGATCTTTGCAGGTATCTCGGTAGAATGTTGGCGATCAGAAACAGTATGATGTATGGACTGAAGTTGAACTCCAGATCCTTCTCCCTACTTGTAGTTTCTCCTATTGAATTCCACACTCCTAGTCCTTCTGTCCTGCTCCTTCTTCCTGATCGGTTCAGACTTTGCATGCAATTCTCGAAGGAACTCTCCTAACCAATCCGCGTCCTTTTCATGCCCCGATTTTCGCAACACTGCCTCAGCATGTCTGCCTCGTCCGATCCAAGGGGTTACTGCAGGTTTCCTCACCATGCGTTTTATGCGAGCCGGGTCCTTTGCCAGGTGGCGACAGTGCTTCAGGTACGGGAAGGGGTCTGGTCCTCCAGGATGATATAGCGGTAGCTGCACTCGGAACGGCTCACTGACATCCTGTTCGGGATCAATGCCCTGGAGGAAGAGTTCCCACAACCCCGGGCTCGTGTTTGGCCATTTGGGTGTTTCGATCTTGGCTTCGACATCTGGAGAGTCCACGCCCGTCTTCACCGCCGGCATCATAAGCAACTGTGCACACGCCATTCTGGCCGGAGAGAGCGGGATGGAGTATTTGCTAGCTCTTGCACGGAAGAAGGTTTCCAAGACAGAATCGAGGTTGTCGTCGTTTGAAGAAAATGCTTTTGCGGTAACAAGCACTCTCACAGCATCGCTTCTCCAGACAAAACGGTCTTTGGGACCAACGTTGCTGGATTTTCGGCTTTTCTGTTCAATCCATTTCCAGACCAAATCCTCCTTTCCCTCCTTTACGAGATGCCTGACCGTGTGGTCTAGAAGACTGGCGTCCCTGGGAAACTCGTAGTTGTCGTGATCGTTCCACATCCACTTGATGGCGGCTTCTCCCAGTCCAGCGTCATATCGTCCCAGTGCCGACGCTTCCTTGAGACAAGACTTGACCAGCGGTTTTGTAAGAGTTCCGTCTTTTAGGTGAGTGTTGAACAGTTTCACCGGATCCTGGTTATCATGGACTCGGGGTGTTGTGTGTCTGATGTTGGGTTTGTCGTTGGCCGTACTTAGAAGACGGCTAGTAACATGATAGTAACTAGCAGAAGATGGCAACCATGATTGGCTGGCTTGTCTCTTGTAAAGGGCACTGCTTCCAGAGAACCGAAGCGCTGTCGGTAGTCGAGTGACACGCAGCGCTTGCTTGAAGCCGATATGTATACTCATGACGATTGAATTGAACTGTTAGGTTTTCGAAATGTAGGAAAGGCGGCGAGAATGGATGGAAGTTTGCATCGCTGCCAAGACTGCTTGGCATGTTGCAGAAGAAGGTACCATCATACCTACCTATCTGCTCCTTCTATACAATTGCTCTTCATCCTCGTTCTGCGCAAGATGGCAGCAGAGATGTCACGGCAAAGGAAGAGAAGTTGCCACAACGATACGCACATCCAAGACATTGGCACCACGACGTCCGTGCAGATAGACAATTCGTTCATCTATTCAGTAAGGATATGCTCTACACTCATCCTCCCTACTCAGATCCAGTCCGTTGGCCACTTGCTCCTCGTGCTTCTTGTCCAGATAATTCAACAGCACATCCCCATACTTTGCCTTGCCCTTGTACTTGCTAACATCATCACCCCAACTCCTGATCGCACTAGCCAGTCTTCCTGGCACATAATCCTCTTGCGCAATATCCGTGATCGGATGGAAGTACGTGCGAATCGTGAACAACACACCTCCGGACCTGGGCAGACGGCGCAGAGATTGGCATTCAGAGCGGAAGTAATGATGTTCGATGGCGCGATTGGCAGCTGCTGTGTCCCAGGATGGTTCGCCGGCGTCCTCGGGCCCAATGCTGTATGACCAAGCGAGGTCTTCGTCGACTTGGAGAAAGTAGTTGTTGCGTTTCACCGGGGCTTCGGGCTTAATGCGACGAAAGAAGTTGTTCATGCCTTTGCGGAGTTTGTCGTGGTAGCCAGGAACATCGCCGCTGCGTATGAGTTAGTACAGAAAAGGTCTAACGTGGCGTCCAGGGACGGTACGAACCTGTAGTGGATCTCGTCAAGAGACATGCCCAACTTGTCCTGCAGACGCCAGAATCCTGCCAGCAAGACTGCCCCGGCAAGGAGATACATCTGACCATCTTCCTTTTCAAACATGATTGCCAGATCATCCTGCACCATACGTGCAGCCATCTGCATAGGATCCTCGCGATTGCCGTTCATGGTCAAGACATCCTTTCTGATGTCGAAAGTCTCGTCTGCAAACAAGTTGACCATTCCGTGTTCAGTCTTGCGAAACATGCTTGGGTAACGCTCAGGCAGGTAACCACAAAGCTCTTCGAGAAGCTCTACTGCGCCATCGAAAACCTGTGGGCTAGGGTCGGTATGGAAGCACTTGCTACCGCGTTCTTCAATGCGACGCTTCTTATCAGCGTGGAATCTCGGATAGTGATTGTCCAGTTCGATCCACTCGTCCCAGTTCATTGTGCGCAGGCCCATGGTAATGTTGTACTTGGGTCCATAACGGAACGGACGATAAGGCAAAGGTTTTGTCGTTCCCAGAGACCAATTCGGGTATGGTGAGGCGGTTGGCCTCTTGAAGTCTGACGGGAACCACACTACAAATCTTGTCAGAAACGACCTACATGGTTTTCTTTTTGTCAGCACTCACCACCGTCTGGTCTTTCGGGCGCCTTGGGTCTCGTTCCTGTTGGTTTTTCCAGGTCTGGTGATTTTGAGGGGAGTCTAAGCGTTTGTCTGGATCCAATGACAACACGCTGTATGAGAAAGACGAAAGCTGCAAAGGCTAGTCCTAGATATATGAGAGGCTTTGCCTGTTGCAGCGTTGAAATGTTCCGGATGTTACTGATGCTGTCCTGCAGCAACGTATGTGTGCTGCTCATGATGGAGCACGGTCTGGGGTTGACTCGGACGACGACTATAATGAATACAAGCAAAACCCAATGCCTGGGCAGACAGCATGTTGGATATATATATTGTTCGTCCTAGATTTATCTTGGCCGTGACGATAAGCCTCCTGGACCCCGCCATGTCCATATTATCATCCCCGGACTATACATCCGAAAGGGGACACTGATATGGCCATAGTGGGGCTCGCGCGACGCCAACATCCAGTAAAGATCTAGCAACTACACATGGTCAATACTACACGCCTATAGATCGCTTCCACTTGCCCGAACCGCTAAAATCATGTGACTGGTATCATAGAATATCAATAAAATGGGCAGGCCTATCTCGAGGACTCTTTGCGGCCTAGAAGACAGTATTCGCCCCATTGGCGGCGGTACTTGGTCGGAATGAAATCCCAGTCAGGAACCCATCCAATGCGGCCGATAGTCCCAGTACGCGAGGCATCTAGGAACGGCTCGCATGACAGCTTCTCCCATGTCTCTGTCTGGTTGATGTAATTGGGTTCCAGAAGGGATGGCTCAGCACCGGGGAAGTACGAGTCAACCATGAAAGAGCAATGCGATAGTTGAGTCTGGGAGAGATTAGTAAATGACGAAAAATCGTCGACAGAAGCCAACTTACATATTTGCTAGGATCTTCTTTGTTCTCATCGTTCATCCCACTCGGGATGAGCCATGCGCCAGGATAGAGACCGAATCCCTTGCCAGCTTGGCTGAAGTCGCCAGGGAGCAGACCATTGAACTCGCTCTTGACAAACTTGGCGCTAACACCAGTAGGGAGATGGTACGAAGAAGGAAAACGATACCACTCCTTGCCCAGGCACACATTGTCGCCAGGTTGAGTGACACCGGGGAGTCGCAGAGGTTTGTACACACTCAACGGAGCATTGTAAGCGGTAATCATACCGAGAGTTCTCCACGCTCCGAAGTCGACAGCAGCAATGAAGCAGAGAGCAGCGAAGAGTAGCCTCAACTTGGCGGGAATCATTGCGATGAAAGAACGAGGATTAGAAGTACCGAGCCAAGTGAGAAGGATATGAGAGCCTAGAGCGGCGTTGAAGCCGAGGGCAGGGTAGATAGGGTACATGAAACGCTCCTCCTTGTGAGGCTGGAGAGTAAAGATAGCCAACCAGAGGTAGAAAGGAGTGAGGAAGAAGACTCCGCGCAAGTACGACTGCTTGAATACAGGTTGGCGAAGGACAAAAGTGTGGACAAAGTAGAGAGGCATGGCGGCCAGGGCAATTATGAACCAAATGTTGAAGTTGAGCAAGAGGTTGCGCGCGTAGAAATGCCAGGGCTCGGTACCGTAGATGTCAGGGCCTTTACCGCTGCGAGCAGCAATCACATTGTACCAGACAATGTTGTAGGGTACGACAGCAGGCCTTCTATAGAAGAAAGCATCAAAACAAAACTGCATGACGAGTACGATGAGGGAGCGGACGGAGCCATCGAGGATCCGGTAGCAAAAGTCGATGAACTCTTGCTTGTCTGTGAAGTAAGCGAGCATGAGCTCCTCGATCATGAAGGGAGCAATGAGAGCAGCGGCGAAAGGCCAGCCGAGGAAGGAACCACCAATCATGCACATCATTCCAGTAGCGGTGCGCATACCTCCACGCCAGTCCATAAAGGCAGCCATACCGAGGGCGGTAGTGTACATGGAAAAGGACGAGGGCAAGAACGAGACGGACGCGTGGAACATTCCAGGACTAGTGAGCATGATGAGGAAGAACAGCATGCCGAGTCTAGGGTTGAGAGTTTTTGAGATCTTGGAGTAGAGTCTGGCTTCAGAGGCGGCACAGATGGCACCGAGCATGATGCGCAAAAAGTAAAACTTCCACACCTTGGGCAGACCCCAGATAGGGATTATGCGGCGCAGACCAATGACAAAGGCATGGAGAGAGACATAGCCCCAGCTGCGGATGGCATATTCGGGAGAGTACTCCCAGGTCTGCTTGCCATAGCCGTCGGTCAAGTAGTGGGTGGGCTCGTAGTAGTTGTAGACTTCGTCGCAATCTTGTATGGGAAACCAGAGAGCAGCCAGCGCGTGAGCAGCGGCGAGGATGTAGAAGGCGATCAGGGGATCGAGGTAGATGGGGTCGGCGATGGCATCGAGGGGTTTCCTGAGGTCGGCGGGGAACATGTGGGTAGGGCGTGCTTCTGCTGGAGCCGTCGTGTTCGGCGTCACGGGCAGAGCGCGGTTGTTCTGTAGTTTGGCCGCCTTGTTGGGCGTCATGGTCGTCATGAACTGGCGACGCACCGGGCGTGACGGCGGCGGAGGGGACGACATTGCTGCTGGTGAGCAGTTGGTTGTGTGAACAAGAGAGCAAGAGGACACTCTCCAATATTGAAAGTTGCAATATTGAATTGAAGCCTTGACCACCAGCTGCAGCTGCAGCTGCAGCTCTCAGGGCTGATGATGTGGCTTGACCTTCCCGCTTCCCGAGCATGCTAGCGCCGTTAGCGCCATCTGGGGTATCCTAGCTCCGTTAGGTCCGGACAGCAAATCTGATCTTTTTCTCTTGCGCAGCGCAAACACGCACATCATCAATGTTCGACACGAGTCCCAGACCGAACAAACGCCCCCGTCTGTCCCCCTCGCCCACCATGTCTGCTTCTGTTCCCCTCGACGACATGGATGACATCTACGGCACCCCGTCCGCCACAAACACTCCCGCTCTCGACACTGCCCAAGCAACCAGTTACCTCGATGCAAAGCAGCTCCCCTCAGCCCAGTCGCACATGGCCGGCATCCCTGGCTTGGGCTCCTTCCCTCCCGTCACCCCCTCCAACCTGTCTCAACCCCAGTCTGAACACACCCAGGAGACTGCTCAGCCAGAGACTGTCAAAGTGGAAGAGGAGGCTGCTGTACACTCTGCTCCCCAAGACCTACCCGCAGATGTTTCCGTTGAAACCCCCGCTGCTGCTACCGCCATCCCTACCGAAGTCATCGTCAAGACTGAGGCCGCGCCAGTCTCTGCGCAAACCGCTCGCCCCGATGCCACCTCCGCTCTGTTTGATGCTCTCGGTAACAACGACGAGCTGAACAAGAACCTCCCTGCACCCATCGAGAGCGAGCCCGAACCCACTTCGACATCTACGCCTGCTGCCGAACCCGTGACTGCCTCGGCATCCACAAAACCCCCGGTCGATCCCGAATTCCTCGAAGCCGCCGCAGCACAGAAGGGCGCTGAAGGTGCCGAATGGCAGTATGATTCATCCGACGCCGAATCCTCAGACGATTCCTCCAGCAGCGACGACTCCTCGAGCGACGAAGACAGCGATGAAGAGGGATACGAACTGCTCGACCCAGCCACTGCTGCACGCATGCTTATGGAAGAAGGCGGCATGGACGATGATGAGGGCGGTAGCAAGGCTGCCAGCGGAAGCCAGCTTCGCACTAAGAACGAAGTGCCAGAAGAAATCATCCCCAAGCCCGATGTCACCCTCACTCCCGACATGAAGATCACACCCCTGGGTGCTGTTCAGCACGTTGTCGACACGCTCGTTCTCATCAAGGCTTTCACTTCTGGAGAATACCAGGTTCTGGAGTCTGGTTCCGTCTTGTGTTTGGAAAACCGCGAAGTCATTGGAGCCGTTCAAGACACCATTGGCAAGGTCGAAGAGCCCTTGTACTCGGTCGCCTTCACCAAACCATCCGACATCTCGGATCTCAACATTGCTACCAACACCAAGATCTTCTACGTGGATTCTCACTCAACCTACGTCTTCACGCAACCCCTGAAGAACCTGAAGGGTACCGACGCCTCAAACCTGCACGATGAGGAAGTCGCAGATGAAGAGATGGAGTTCTCGGACGACGAGGCCGAGGCAGCCTACAAGAGAGCTAAGAAGGAAGCCAAGAAGGGCGCAAGAGCTGCTCGCGATCAACCCAACCAGGTCCCTGCCGCAAAGCCCTACACTGGCGGAGCCATGAACTACGACGATGAACCTGAAGCCGAGGAGATGTACACACCTCTTGCCCGTCCCGACAACCTGCAAGACATGATGGCAAACGGAGCACCCCCAGCTCGTCGCCAGTTTGCCGAACGTGGCGGTAGAGGTCGTGGCAGAGGCCGCGGAGGTGACAGAGGTCGTGGCGATCGTGGTAGAGGTGGTCGCGGTGGTGGTCGTGGCGGAGCTGACAGCGCAAACCAGCAGCGCAAGGGCCCCTCCAACTCCTACCCTGATACACACAACGCCGCTGCACCAGCTTACGCCCAGCAACTCCCACAAAAGCCTGCAGTGCCTCAGCAGATGCAACAAATGCCGCAGATGCCTCAGATGCAGCAAATGTGGAACCAGGCCCAGCCTCAGATGAACGCGCAATTTGCCTTCCCCCAGTTCAATCAGCAGCAGTTCCCTCCCCCACCACCCCCTCCCCAGGCCCAGTCACCATTCCCCAACATGCAGTTTGCATGGCCACCAAACCCTCAATTCTTCAATCAAGGTCAGCAGCAGCAGCAACAGCAGTCCTACAACCAGGGTCAACAGCAGCAGCCTTACCAATTCCCTGGAGCACCTGCAGGTGCATTCGTCAACCCTGCATTCTTCCAGCAACAGCAGCAGATGCAACAACCTCAGCAACAACAGCAGCAGCAGGCTCCCGCAGCATCGGCTCAAAACGGTGGCCCTTCTCCCGAGGCAATCCAGGCAGCCGCCGACCTCTGGCGTAGACTTCAGCAACAGCAGCAGTAGAATTGGCTGTAGTGCAAGTCTACTGAGTCATGGACGGTTCGTTGTCAACAACACCGTTGTGCAACACATGTTTCTTACATCTGTTCCTCTTTTTTTTGTCTCGTAGCAGCGGATCTCCAACGTTCTTGTCGTGCTGAGCAACTAGATCAGTGCGGTACCGAGGAACCTGCATGTCCATAGTACCAAGAAGTTCACGATTATTGTCCACGACCACCCCTTATCTCAGATGTCCACCAGTGTCAACAGTGACTTTGAATAATCCATCGTTCCAAGATTTTGTTGAGAGTTTGGAAGGATGGGGAACAAGGAATGTGGTGAAGCAGAAAGGGGCTAATAAAGACATGAAATGGGAAACAGTTCGGTGAGTCGTTCACCGGAGATCGGCAACTCAGATAGAGAAGTGAGAGGCTTCGTAAGACAGCACTTTTTACCAAACCAAACATGTAAAAGACGCCATCTTGTCAGGGGCCAGGGCAGCAGCTCTCGGGGTACGTTCTCGGGAAGCAGAGGAAAGCACGGGATCTTTGCTTGGGCGAGTTCACCCCGGACCTCGTGGCGCACTCTTTGACACGAGTCGCTGTTCCCTTTCAACAGGTCCCGACAGAGCGGCTAAAGTCGGGGGCACGACCCTTGACCTCGGATTTGGCTTTCTCCATGCTGTGTTTTCTTATCTCTGCGGTCGAATTATGGCGTTTTCCGCATTCAGCAAGCCACGAGATAGCGACGCTTTGCATATATACAGAGGTGTGTTCTCTTGTGAGAGGGCTTTTGCAACACTTCGATGCCAACCTACTTGGCAATGTGCTCCGCCCCGTGGATAGAGAACACGGCATCTCGTCAACAGATTCACATGTCACAAAGCGAGTGTTGGTCAGTTTTAGCTCACAGGCCGTTGCTGTAGTGCTTTTTTGAGCAGAGATAAGAAGTGGCTACAGCCAATGGGAGCTGACGAGATCGGGCCTGTCGTCAAGCTTCTCGAATCCGCAGGGCGCATCACTACGCTCAAACAGGCAAGGACTGGCCAAGAGATAAGAGCCCGAGTTCGGCTGTTCTCTGACTGGACGACGTTCACTGATAACGAGCACCACTGTTGCGATGGACACACAGTGTGAATAACAATCGTCCACGGTTCATTGTTTGCCAGACCAAGCACTGCTTCTAGGAGCGCCATCTCGTCATGTATTCTGCATGTGTTTCCCCGGTGGATTCGCGAGCTGACGAGGCAGCGCGAAATAAGTCATGGCCAGCAAGCGACTGAGCTCAATGGTGGTCGTCCCTGGCTTCGATTCGGGCCTGCAGTGGCGAAAAAAGAAGAATGCTGACTGCCGGCTTTTGTCGAGATATGACCTCAAAAGTTACACTGCTTCTTAACGCGTTGCGAGGTTGTCTCGATCAGGTAAGCAAGGTTTTGCTGCTTGTCACCCGCGTGAGAAGAAACCAGGGCACAAAAAAGCAGTGGTTTGGCTGCAGCGTTGCGCGCGCGGGTGTTGCTGATAAGGCCAGCCCGCTGCCGCAAACAATTTCAGTTTCGATGGGCAGATCGTTTGACGTACAACAAATCCCTGCGATTGTCCTCTTCAAGTGTGGCCCGTTTCCCTCCGCTAGTTGGGACTCTTCAATAGAGCCAGAACCGACCCTCGGGCCCCATTATTTTATCCTCATCCCATCAGTCCGTCAGTGCACATCACCGTTGTTGCCGCGTGCTGAGCCAGTGACGGTCTTTAGGAGACCTCTTTATATATCTCTTGCTTCCCCCAACCTTCCCCAGCGGTCATTTGCATATCGTGTGTCCATCTTTCGTCCTCCAACCTATCCACACCTATTCTACGTTTCCTGTGGAGTATTCTCTAACCCTCTGGAGACGACATCACTGGCTTTGATACAAAGGCTCTCTCTATTCTTCCCTGAGCGCAATTGACGCTCGACTCACATCAACCATGTCTTACTCCTGGGTCGGCGCACCTACAGAATTCAATGGCACATCTCCGTTGGGTGGTGATTCCAGTGAGTTTATACCACACTCCGTGGCATCCGGTTACGAGCATCGTCTGACCTCATCGCAGCCAACGAGAACTTGAACCAATGGTACCAATCTGGTGACCAAGCATACATCCTGATTGCATCAGCAATGGTACTGATCATGATTCCGGGTCTCGGTTTCCTCTATTCTGGTTTGGCACGCAGAAAGTCGGCTCTCAGTATGATCTGGGCTTGTATGGCCTCGTGCTCAGTCGTCACTTTCCAATGGTACTTCTGGGGATACTCTCTGGCCTTCTCCGACTACGCAACCAATGGCTTCATCGGCGACTTGCAAAAATTCGGTTTGATGAAGACTCTCGGTGCACCTTCTCCTGGCTCTCCCCTGATTCCTGAACTCCTATATGCCTTCTACCAGGTACGTATCGGTCATACTAATCATACTCTCTTCCAACCTTCTAACATCGT
This sequence comes from Aureobasidium sp. SLJ-2021a, assembly GCA_019677095.1. Taxonomy (NCBI): domain Eukaryota; kingdom Fungi; phylum Ascomycota; class Dothideomycetes; order Dothideales; family Saccotheciaceae; genus Aureobasidium; species Aureobasidium sp. SLJ-2021a. The sequence continues at coordinate 228,589 of JAHRBU010000036.1, forward strand.
CACAGATGCAATTCTGCGCTGTTACCGCCGCCATCGTCGTCGGTGCCGTCGCTGAGCGTGGTCGCCTGATTCCTTGCATGGTCTTCATCTTCTTCTGGGCCACTCTCGTCTACTGCCCTGTCGCTTGCTGGGTTTGGGGTGCCAACGGATGGGCCTTCTCCTGGGGCGTTCTCGACTACGCTGGAGGTGGCCCCGTCGAAGTCGTTTCTGGTATGTCGGCTCTTGCCTACTCGATGATTCTCGGAAGACGCCAGGAAAAGATGATGCTCAACTTCCGCCCCCACAACGTCTCTCTCATCACCCTCGGTACCGTCTTCCTCTGGTTCGGTTGGCTGGGCTTCAACGGTGGTTCTGCTTTCGGTGCCAACCTTCGCGCTACCATGGCTTGCTGGAACTCCAACCTGACGGCCATGTTCGCTGCCATCGCTTGGGTTGTTCTCGATTGGAGACTTGCCCGTAAGTGGTCCATGGTCGGTTGGTGTTCCGGTACCATCTCTGGTCTTGTCGCTGCCACTCCCGCTTCCGGTTTCATCACTCCCTGGGCCTCTGTCATTCTCGGAATCACCACTGGTATCGTATGCAACTTTGCAACCAAGGTCAAGTTCTGGATCCGCATTGACGATGCTATGGATGTGTTCGCTGAGCACGGTGTTGCTGGTATGGTCGGTCTCTTCTTCAACGGCATTTTCGCCGCTTCCTACATTATCGGTCTCGACGGTGTCAACAACGGTATCGAGGGTGGATGGATTCAGCACAACTGGAAGCAGATGTACATGCAAATCGCCTACATTGCCGCCGTCACCGTCTACTCGTTCGTCATCAGCGCCGCCATCGCCTTTGTCATCAACAAGATCCCTGGACTCCACCTTCGTGCTTCCGAGGAGGCCGAACTTCTCGGCATGGATGACGACCAGCTCGGCGAATTCGCCTACGACTACGTCGAGGTCCGCCGTGACTACCTCGCCTGGACTCCCGCTCGCGACCAGCCCGAGACTGCCGAGCACCAAATCCCTCAGGGTGACCGCCACGGTATTCCTCAACACTCGCAAATGCTCGAGGGCAAGGCCCCCAGCGAGAGTGACAGTCAAGGAAACGAGCACACCGGTATCGGTGGTGACCGTCACGCCGTTGCTTACGAAAAGGCGGAACGCGAACAGCGCACCTTGGACGGTTAAACGCCTGTTTGTTTCTCCAACTGCCATTTTTTAACGAACATTGTCTTGTTTTTACATTTTATGTTTTTCTCTTACACCAAAGTCTTGTTGTTCGGAGGGGTTCTTGAACAAAAGTCTTTTGCGTTATTTGGACCGACGCTGGTCCTCGGTGCACACTACGTTTATTTTCACGATTTTGGGAGCGGGAAAGAGATTTTGGGATATTTGCGCGATACCACCACCATTTTGCTGATTTTCTTTCTACTGTTGTAAACCTTTATATATTTTTTTTATCTACTATACCCCGATGGTAATATGTCAGTCTTTTGATCGATTTGCTTTACCAGATTTCACTTGTGAAGGTGCTTGGTTCTTCGGCCTTGATGCAACTGCAAACCTTTGACTCCTGTATTGTTAGCAACTTCCTTTAAGAAACTCGACAACAGCTCTTTCTCGGCGGAATCCTCTACTCGAGTTGCGATATTGAGTGCCTCTATTTGCTTGATACAAGTTCTGTATGCCATCTTGCTGGCCCTTGTCTCTGTATTTCGTGACGGATGAATGTGTTCCGAGCCCTCGAAAGTACCTTGACCATATGATGGAGACTTCAACAGAGCGGTGATGCGATCATCGGTATACAAAGGGTGGATCGTGCATGTGCCAAACCATGTTTTGTCAATATGAGCGATTTGATTGGACAGATCTCCCAGCCACAGAGCCGCAGGCCCCGCTTCCAGAAAGCTAGCTCAAGACCGAAAAGGGTAGGTACAGCGGTTTGGGTGCTATCAAGGTCATCAAGATCGTGATAGCCAGCACGCAAAAAGGCGCGTGGTCTTGGATATGTAAGCCGGGGTGTTTCTTCCTCTGTGATCAAGGCTTTCCTACTCTCTCTCTTTTCTTGAAGACACGGCGACACTATTGTTATTCCTTCTTTTCCCTTTCGGACTTTCGGAGTAACACGACGCTGGAAAATGTCGGAACAAGAGACTCAGAGAGCTGGTGTGGGCGAGCAGGAGCCTCTGCTTGGTAGACCTGGTGATGCGTCGCTGGAGGATGGTCTCCCGTTATACCACAACCTTGTCATCGGTATGACTTGCTTCGTGCTGGTTGTGTAAGGCAACAATACTCATGCAGACCTCACAGGCACTGGAGTGGTCGCACAAGCTGGATCCTGGATCCTTGTGGCCATCGTCTGGGGCGCAGTATTCTCCAACCCTGTGATTCTGTTCTCGGCACATCCTGTAAGGCTTGTCCGACCCATACACTAAGATTGTGCTGACACGAATGTCTTGCAGTTGCTCAACTCTGCAGCAATCCTGCTGTTCACTCAAGGCGTCCTCATCCTGCAACCCACGCACACGCCAAAGCAAAAGAAGCACGGTACCTGGGCCCACGCTGGCCTCAACGACCTCGCCCTCTCGTGCGGTATCGCCGGCCTCGTCGTGATCGAGTACAACAAGATTGCCCACAATGGCACACACTTTGTGTCACCGCACGCGATCCTGGGCCTGATCACATACATCCTCATTCTCATCCAAGGTCTCGTTGGCTTTACGCAATACTTTGTGCCGCAAATCTACGGCGGCGAGGAGAATGCAAAGAAGCTGTACAAGTACCACCGTGTGAGCGGCTACTTTATCTTCTTGATGCTGCTTGCGACCGTGGCGGCTGCGACGCAGACGGACTACAACAAGAATGTTCTTCAAATCAAGCTTTGGGCTGTGCTTGTCGCGGCTGCCATCACGTTGATTGGAGTCTTGCCCAGGGTCAAGAAGCAAAAGTTCGGCTGGTTGGCCGGACAGTAAGGAGTTTGCATGGTATTGAACGAGAAGGGTCTCTCGGGAACGACCAAAAAGATAGTTTCGGGATACGATATCAGGGGAACTGGTGGAGAAGCACGCACACAGAAGGGATACTATAAGTGGAGCTTGGGATGAACAGGAGAAGACAACCCGGAAGGAAAAGGGCAGCCGTGGTGGAGTTGCGGGTAACGCACGATGGCGCTAGGCTGGCTGACGATTGAGCAAGTCTTCACGATGCAGATAGACGTTGCACACAAATTGACGAAGAGATGTCCGTATGACCCATGATCTGATGGTGGGAAAGCAGGATGTATCATGTCAGCAGTCATGCGGCGACCGTTGTGAACAAAGATAGAACTAGAGAGGCAGTTGCAAGGTAGGTGCATGCAACGGGGGTTGGTGGTCGTGCTGAGTTTAGGATAGCGTTGCACAGCGGCTTTGCTCAGGGGTATGGGATCTGCGGTGAGGTCCCGGCCGGACGAGAGAGGGTTGGTGCACATATAAACCCCAAGACCCGGGTTAGGCGAGGAAGACGACTGGAAATTGATCTTCATCATCATCAGCACCCGCACTCGCAGCAGAGGAGCCGATACAGAGTCGAAAAAGCAGGTTGTTGGACTTTGTTCATTTCGGCCAACGCTTCTCCAGACGGACGGGGCCCTTCAAACGGCCAGTGCTTCACCAAGGGACTCTGTTGTTGATCATCGCAGAGCGGCGCATACGTACTGACTGCTCGCCTTGCCAATTTTCCCTCGCCCAGCAGTTTTGCACGTCCGAGACTTAAGGACGCGCGTGAGCAGCACATGCGTGTGCGATTGACAAGAGGAGCATCGAGCGCGCTCGATTGATTACAGCGTTTGCAAACAATAATCTATCTACGAAACACGCCCGTCGGCAGGGGCAGCCAAGAATACGACCATCGCAATGGATGAAACAACAACTCTCCACACGTCGCAGTCGGCCAACGACCTCAAGCGTGATTCTGGCATAGCAAAAGCCACCACTGCCAGTACGCCCGCGCCTGCCCTGACTCTGTCGCCAAGCGCAAGTGTGCCGTCAATCATTGTCCACGATGCCATCGTCGCTCCGCCCGGTAGCAGATCGTCCAAACGAAATCCTCCCTCCTTTCTGCGACGCAAGTCGAAGCCTATCGACCAAGACGGCGACGCCGACGCCGACCTCGACCTCCCCGAATCGCCTCGTGCCAACAGCGTCCACGCACGCATTCGCTCCTTCCACCCCATCGACATGGACATCCCCACCACCGCCTTCGACGACCTCACGTCGCCCGACTCGCTCAAGTTTTCGACACGCGGCAGCATCCTGTTGAACTCGAAGAAGTTGGCAAAGATGATGAGACAACACGACGGCGACTGCACCGACGCCGATGTCACCGACAACGACTTCCACACAGCTCCCAATTCGCCCACCTTTTCACCTCCCATGCAAGCTCCGCCGTCTCCTCCATTATCCCCTACCCCCGAGTCCCCAAAACCGAACCCGAAGCGTCTCACAACCGGCCCTCGCACACCGAGCGTACACATGCTGAATGCCGTTCTCGATGGCCGTCGAGTGCTGTCGGCTGAAGAGAGGACTTTCTCCCAAAAAGTGAGGACCATGTACAAGTACGGCGACGAAAGAGCTGCCGACTGGACAACTCCCGCCGAAATGGAGCGAGAAGACACGCCCGAACCACCCACTCCTTCACGCTCTCTCACCAATCCCCGCCGTAGACCTGTCACGAGCCGAAGTTCGAGGCCAATGGATTTCCACGACCGATTCAGTTTTATCCAAAACGAGCACGAATGCGCTGGTGGTGTCGAGGATTGGGAAGATCTGTCTGGCAAAGATGTCGACCGCTATGGCTTCATCAACCCGACCAGGTTCATTTCCACCGAAGGCCCGCAAAACACTTCTGTGAAGCCTAGTCTCCAGCGTGTCACGACATCGCTTCAACTCTTGTCCAGCAGTCCGCGCAGGCGCAGAGGCTTGATTAGAGGTCCCTCCGTCGCCAGATCCTCGCGCTCTCTCCCACCTCCCACTCGTACCAACACCCGCACCACCGTCGCCTCATCTCCCTCTGGCCACGCTGCCTCGGTGTATTCCTTCCAATCCAGCCATTCGCAACATCGCTCCCACAACCCTTTCCGCTCGCGCGACCGCCGTATTCTCGACGAAGCGAGCGATATGCTCACATTGCCCGCCTGCCTCGATAACCTCGCTGAAGAGGATGCGCATGAAGACTTCTTGAGACGGCGCGAGGTCTTGCGCGAAGAAAAGTGGCGTAAGATGGCGCGTTTGATGCCCGAAGGCCCCAGAGGCGGCGGCATGAATTTTGAGTTTGATGTCACGGATCCGAAACTTGTGGCGCGTACGTGGAAGGGTGTGCCTGACAAGTGGCGTGCAACCGCGTGGCATGCCTTCTTGTCCGCCTCAGCCAAGCGTCGAGGAGGATGCCAGTCCGATGAAGAGCTTATCGACATCTTTCACGAACTGCAGGAAGAAAGCTCTGCCGATGATGTACAGATTGACGTCGATGTTCCTAGAACGATCAGCATGCACATCATGTTCCGTCGCAGGTACCGAGGCGGTCAGCGTTTACTCTTCCGTGTCCTTCATGCCATTTCCGTTCACTTCCCATCCACGGGTTACGTCCAAGGCATGGCTTCTTTGGCTGCGACTTTGCTCTGCTACTACGACGAGGAGCACACTTTTGTCATGCTCGTTCGCTTGTGGGAGCTACGTGGACTCAAAGTGCTCTACGAACACGGCTTCTCAGGCCTTATGACAACGCTCAAGGAGTTTGAGACCGACTGGCTGGCTAATGACCAAGACCTCAAGGGCAAACTGGACGACTTTGGCATCGACGCCATGACTTACGGTACAAAATGGTACCTTACACTCTTCAACCTCAGCATGCCTTTTCCAGCACAATTACGCGTCTGGGACGTGTTTATGTTGTTGGGCGATGCTGATTTCCCTGGCAACCCACCACCTGCTCGCGAAAGCAAATCTACTTTCGACGGCGCCGACTTGAGTGTGTTGCATGCAACCAGTGCTGCGTTGGTCGACGCCACCAAGTCTCTGATCGTCGAAGGCGATTTCGAGAACGCGATGAAGGTGCTCACCAGTTGGGTGCCCGTACGAGACGAAGACATGCTGATGCGTGTCGCAAAAGCCGAGTGGAAGATTCACATGAAGAATCGCAGACACGCCTCTGCTTGATCTTCTTTTCTTTGCACCACTTTGGAAAAAGCTTTCTTCTGTTTTCTGCTATTTTTTCTCCTTCCTTCATATACCCCCTTTGCGACGCATAGAGAGCGTCGCGTTCTTATTGTTTCTCTCCTTTCTCTTGTCATTACCTCACCTACAGATACCTACGCGTTCCGCGCATCTCTTTGCATCCATCTTTTCTTTTGTTTGGAATCGTGTTCTATATGGATAGAACTTTGTCTTTTGTCTTTTCATCAGCGACAAACCCCCACGGCGGTGTATCAATCTCTTTGTCTGTTTATTTCTGTAATATTAGTCAGCTCTTTTGGGGAGGAACTTTTGCGGTTTTGGGTTCTTTTGTTATTTTTTGGAGATATACCCC
>JAHRBU010000037.1:8816-217834 GCA_019677095.1 Aureobasidium sp. SLJ-2021a
CCCCCCCCCCCCCCCCCCCCCCCCCCCCCCCCCCCCCCCCCCGGCGCACGAGGAAGATGCAACAGACTTCAACACCTGGGGACGAGCTATACCGAACATGTTCGAAGCTTTCGGAAACCGCATCGTTCGGCATGTTGCGACAAGGTCGCAACACAGGATTCGCTTGTTACCGAGATCGCCAAACTGGAGTTCGCGGCGTGAGTATTCTCTATCGAAGATCGTGCCTTTAAACAAGTAGACATGTCACCAGCTTGCTGTGACTCAAGCTTAGTGCGATGTCGGTCAAGCAGGACAGTTCCGAGCCTTAATAACCCTACGGCATAACTGCATCGATCACGCCACTATACAAACATCGAGTGGTATCGTGCAGTCCCGAATTATCCCGAATGCCTCTTTCTGTCACGAATCTGACTTGTCAAGAAGCACAACGAGACTCGTGGATCTACCTCTACCCTAGGAAACCATAGGAGCCTCACTGCAGCAGGCCGCCCAAATATCTTGCTATTATACCCTGCTAATATCGCCGGTATGAATAGACTCGGTCCTATAAATTAATCCCCCTCTTTTTGTCCCGCTTGTACTGCATGATACCTCTAGAGGTAGGTACGCCGAGTACGACCTATAAATGCCTCACTTGATACCTCCTCTTCTTCTTTTTTTTCTTCTCACCACCAAAAAAGAAACTTCAAAACAAAGCACCAATTTTGGTACGGGTCTTGCAAAGACAGAAGTCTTCCGACATGGATATATCTACGTATCAAGCAGGGGAACCCTCAGGTAACGTCTCATATCACACAAAACATGTATATTGCAGACGGGTGTTCGATCTCAAGGAACCTTTCATCGCTTTCATGCCGTGTCAGGTCTCTGGGGGTGGATCTGAGAAATACCGTAATGTTGGGAAGAAGTAGTCGTTGTCATACAATGATCGCTTCTTCCTGACATAGAACTTGATCTGGGTAATTCCAGCGAAAGGACTGCTTCTGTTTATCCCTCTCTTCACCGAGGGTGGGATGTACTGACATGATCAGCTTTTCCCCCTGATCAACCTTCAAGATGACCACTGAAAAGATTACCTTTTTATCCAACTGGTCTGTGGCACTTTTGCCCTCGATCGTTGTAGAGGATGTAGCAATGGAACTGACTGCTCAACGTAGGCATGCCACTCCTTACCACGCCCCTGTCTATCTTGCTCAAGCCAAGGGCTACTTTGCCGACGAAGGCCTCAAGGTTGCTCTTCTCGAGCCCAACGACCCCAGCGTATGACCTCCCTTTCTCTTTCCCACCACGGGAAAACTGCATGCTGACCTCTCCCAGGATGTCACCGAAATCATCGGCAGCGGCAAAGTAGATCTCGGCTTCAAAGCCATGATCCACACCCTCGCCGGCAAAGCTCGTGGCTTCCCTATCATTTCAATCGGCTCTCTGCTCGATGAGCCCTTCACCGGAGTCGTGTACCTCAAGTCCTCGGGCATCACCACCGACTTTCACTCTCTAAAGGGCAAACGCATCGGTTACGTTGGCGAGTTCGGCAAGATCCAGATTGACGAACTGACCGCCCATTACGGCATGAAGCCCTCCGACTACACTGCCGTGCGCTGCGGCATGAACGTGTCCAAAGCCATCATCGACGGCACCATCGACGCAGGCATCGGTCTCGAGAATGTGCAAATGGTCGAGCTCGCCGAGCACCTCGCCTCGCAAAACAAACCCCGCAGCGATGTGCAAATGCTGCGCATCGACGAACTCGCCGAGCTGGGCTGCTGCTGCTTCTGCAGCATCCTCTACATTGGCAACGAAACCTTTATCCGCCAGAACCCGGCCAAAGTGGCGGCTTTCATGCGTGCGTGCAAGCGCGCCACCGATTACGTTTTGGCGTCTCCGCAGCAAGCCTACGACGACTACATTGCCGTCAAACCTTGCATGGCCACTGCGCTGAACCGCAAAATCTTCGAGAGGAGCTTTGCGTACTTTTCAAAGGACATGAAGAATGTAAAGAGAGATTGGGACAAGGTCACCGCATATGGAAAGAGACTTGGTGTCTTGCCTGAAGACTACAGCCCCAACTACACCAACGAGTTTCTGGACTGGGCGTTTGAGCAAGACTCTAAAGACCCCAAGGGCGATCAGAAGAAGATGGTCGAGTTGCAGGAGAGGGTTGCCGAGGGGGGCGGTTTCCACCGCCTGGGCGAGATGGAGAAGGCTTCTTTGGTTGATGCCACTCAAGCTTGCTTGCTTTGAGTTTCTGTCAGGACATCACTGAAGACCCTAGGTGACTGGAGGAAATGCTTCTGCCATTCTTTCCTTTTGCGTGTGTATGTGTGTGGGTCTACCGTAATTTACATACCAATAACCAGCAGAGCATCACCAACATATAGTCAAGATTAGAGAAGGGTGGAAAAGAAAACCAGATATCAGAGCAGGTATTTCACCAAGAAAAATTCCAACGTTATCGCAGCCAAAAGTTCCCCTTTCAACTAGAACGACAATCGCCAACCTGTCAAAAATTACACAAAAAATGATTCTCAAAATGGAAGTCTTGGCCATGGGGGATATTCTAGATCGTCATTCTCTTTTGTGGCACATCATTTTTCCCATTGGAAAGTATTTTTGTATCTTTCCACCTGTCGGACACACTATAACAAAAGCTTTTTCGCACACACGGAGAGACAGACAGTCAAAAAAGCAAAAAACGGACAAGCTAAGAGATTCGGTAAACTTGATCCTGATCCTTTTCTGTCTGTCTCATGAGTGTAGCTATTATACGATCAGAGCATCTCGAATCCTCTCTTCTCTTCTCTTCTTTCCCTACTTGCTTGGATCAATCCGTCTCGCTTATGCTTATGCTAGAACCCCTCTCTTCCTTCCTTTCTTTGTGTGTACCTCCTGCCCATTTAAGCAGGACCTTGCCTCTCGATCTCCATCTCTGCATCCATCTCTGCATCCTCCTCCTCATCATCATCCTCACCTCCATCCCATTGTCCCACCCAATCTCCAGGACACCAATCTCTCCCACAACACACCACCTCCCCTTCTCCCTCTGCCTCTCCCTCGCCTCTGCTGTGCACAAACCCCTCCACCGGCACAACAAAACTCGGCGGCTGCGTCAACGCATGTAGATATTCACATTTCTTGCCTTTGTTTTTCTTGGGGCAGAGACCATGGTACCAGAGGAAACAGGTAAGGTGGTGGGGTTTTTTGTGTTGGGTTGGGTGGAGGGTTGGGAGGTTTGTGCGGGAGGTGGTGTAGGGCGTTGTGGTGAAGGGTTTTGGTTTTGGTTTTGGGGTTGGGTCGAAGGGCTTAGGGGTTGTGGAGGTAGTTGAGGGGGAGGAGGGGACGGTGGCATTGTTGTGGAGGAGGAGTTTGGGGGGTTTTGTTGCTGTGGTGGGGTGGTTGGGGAGGGAGGTGGTGGATGTGGTTGCCTTTTTGGCCTTTTTGGCTTTCTTTTTCGATGGGGTGGGTGTGTTCTGGGTTGAAGAGGACAGAGCGGAAGCTTTGCGTTTCAGTGTCGATGGAGTTGGTGAGGATGAGATGGTGAGGTTTCCCTTTTGCTGCAGTCGGTTGCCTTTGCCGTATCTTCCTGCTTTTGGGCTGGTGGGGATGATGAGCGAGACTGGATTATCGATGGCAGCCTTTGTGATTCGGCTCTGGTTTGTACAAGCAGATGAATCGCTGCTCTCTTGTTCGCGACAACCTTCATCGCCGTCATCTCTATCCAGCACCTCCACAGCAACAGCAGTAGCAAGTCCAGCAGCTCTGCTCTTCTTCTTCTTCTTCCCTTTCCGCTGCCCCGATTTATCATCTCTGTACCTGTAGTTGCTGCTGAATCTACACAACTCCAAACCACAATTTCCCAGAGCTCTGTGCCAACACTCCTTGCCCTGTTGCACTCTGATCTCTTGCATACCAGCGGTGGAATGCAGGAATGGACAAGTGCGGCCAGAGTTGTTGTAGGTTGGGGATGCAGGGTCGTTTGTGCAGTCGCCGCGGTGGTAGTACCAGAAGCAGAGTTCTGGGGTCGGGGTTGGGGTTGACGAGGATGCCACGGCTGGGGCTGAGGTAGAATTTCTGCTGTTCTGCTGCTGCAATGTCATGGTGTTGCTTTGAGAAGTTGGTATGGTATCGATGTGTTGTTCTGAAGCTCTGGAATCGCTCGGAACTGAGAGTGGAACATGTCCGCTGCGAAGGATGGCGGCGAGGATGTCTGGGTGTGCGGCTAGGCCTCTGATGACTTGCTCGCGGGTCACAATCTCATCTCGAGGCTGCTGCTGAGGTCTTAGATCGTGATCACCTGTGTCAGCGAGCGAGTGAGTGGCACGAAAAGTTGAACGCTTCTGTCCAGGCATGGAGGCTGGAGCAGTTGGCATACGCTGCGCCGAGCGGGGATCGAGAGTGTTTGTTGTTCTTTGGTGTTCATGGTGGAGATCTGGAGGGTTGCGGCGAGCTGGCTGCTGTTGAGGGCGTTCATGCGGCGCTATGAGGTACTGGCGAAGATCCATGTTGTTGTGCGGTGTTGTGGTTGTCTCTTGATGGTGTGGTAGTGGTGGAATGATGTTGATGAGTGTTGAAGATGTTGTCAAGGATCGGGAAGACCTCTGAAAGTCCTGAAGGTTTATGTAGGTGATAGTAGAGGAGGAGTTTGCGGAGATAGCTCACATTGACACCAGACCTGGCTGACAGTAACAAGTGACTGGTTCCCAAGCTTCATGCAGGGCGGAAGTCGCTCACGAGGCAGTCAAGAACTGAGTGGAGAGTGTCAAGTTGTCTTGCGCTGGCTCTTGTCAAGCAGTAGATCGAAAGAAAATTCCGAGTGAGCGACGATTGAGAGTCCGGGAGGTAGCTAGCGGATGGTGAAGTGAGTGAGGTGGCGAGGCAACCTTTGCATAGTTTGTGTCGATACTGCGTAGCAGCCACAGCGATGCCAGACTGCTGCAGTTCAATTGAGATATACAAGATCTTCCGATATCGCCCCTCTCAAGTGCAAGGCTGTAGGCTGGCCACTCTCAATGGACAGCTGCAACCATCTCAAGAGAATTGTGCCTTTCCACCAGCCTTCTGTGAGATGCAGCCGGTTGGAGATACCTGGTGGGCAAAGACAGGAGTCCGAAATGAGAATGTTCGAATTGGTAACAAATCCACACTTCCATACGTTTCGTAAGGACCAAGCCGAGCATGCAAGGAAGTTGCCTTCAGGGAAGAAGTCCAGTAATCCAGAGAAGTTGCGTGTTTTGCGAAAGACCTTTTTCAAACCTTTCCAGTCTTGATGAGATACTTGCTTTGGTCCTTCTTGGATTAGCAATTCCATATACACATCACCATCAAGAGCTTCGATGTTAGGTAAACAGCTATAGGGCAAACGACAGGTACACTGCCAAAGCGGCCCCCTGCAGTGGGGACAAGCAGCGCGATTGCCCGCGCTCAACATGGTCCGAGTGATTTTCTTGAAACCAGACTGTATTGGCAAATGTGAACAAGAGTAGGGATATGAATGCAAAGAAATATATACATTAACGGGGTTCTAGAAAATATTGTGTGAATGGTTCAAATTGGTGCCACGCATTGTTTGCGCTAGCAAAAGAGAACAAAGGAGTTTTTTTCCAAAAAAAAAACGTATTGCAAGACAGGCGAATCACCGCCAAAAACAAGTTTGCGGAAAAGCACAAAGATGTTGGTTTGCAGAGCCCAAACACAGTGGTGTAAAAGAAAAAGAGACACCAATAGTTTCTAGGACAGAAAAGGGAAGAGGAAAAAAAGGGTATGAGGCTGTGACTCAGATGAAAGAAAAGAAGAAGGAAAAGGGAACATGCCGACAGAAGGATAGGAAAACACAAACTCCCAAACAACCAAAAGAAAATTCGTGAAAACAACCTGGAGACCATCATAACGCAACACTTTCAATGCCTTTTGAACATGTTGAAAATACTGCTTCTTCTTCGTTCTTCTCTAATTTGCTTGACAGCATCGCCAACAAGACGATCGGAAGCATCACCATGACTCTTCTGTCTCGGCTTTGGTGATGGCCTCATGCTAGCCCTGAGACCGGCCATCTCTGCTTCTTCGTGTGCAGAATCCTTCTTTCGGAACAGATGCAGGGATTGCCTTGCACTGTCACCACATTGACTGCCTTGAGCCCAGTCGTGACGATCTTTCGCTTGAAGGGCTGGGCGGTACAAGGGAGGAACATAGGTAGAAGTGGCTGAGGGTTCTTCTTGGACGGGCTTATCGGGTTTGGAGTAGACATTGTCGACAGCGTCCCATTCGCGCAAGTTTTCCAATGCCGTGCTGAGAGGTCTTGGTCGGCCGGCCTTTGATGCGTCACGGAAGGCATGGAGAGCGTGCATACGTGTTCGAGTAGTTTCTGCGTCGGGGAACTCGGAGGTGGAGGGGAGAGGTGGCGATGCGGGCTTTGCCTGGATGACAGGCTCGCTCCAGTCGAGGATGTGTTTGTTGGATGTATCTTTTACTTTGGCCTCCTTGGGTTTGGGCTCTGGTGCCTGGTGTGAGGATGTTGATTTTGCGTCAATCTTTTCCTTGAGCGGGGTTGTGGTGTTGGCAAACTGTTTGGCTGCTACTCGAGGGACGAAAGGTTTGGCAGGCTCGGTGTGGGCGTCTTCCTGGGCTGATTGCTTGCGGCTTCGATGCATGATGGATCTTCTACGTTCCGGTTGTTCGGTGATCATGAGACTTTTCGGCACAGTGACGGACTTTGCACGCTGCATTCCAGAGCTCGACTTTTCTTCCGGTGCTGCGGTGCTGACTTCTTTCTGAACAATCGGTGGTTGTGTTGGTGCGGCCGCCTTCTCTGCCTTTTTGTTCGCCAACTCGCGTCGTGTCTTTTCCAACTTGAGTTCCTGGCGGTAATTCTCCAGTTTGCGTGTGAGTTCAGCAGCATCGAAAGGTTCTCTCAGCGATCTTGATCGTGTAAACTGCTGGGCAGGTTGTGGTTTTTCCTGATGTTGCTTGGCCGCATATCGGGGCTTCCAAAGATTTGGCTGAGAAGTGCTTGTTTGAGCCATTGTCGCTACTACAGCCATGGGTGTGAATTTTTGGAGGAGAGAAAAGGTCGATGATGTCTCGGATCAAGGTGTTCGAAATGCGCGGTAGTATGAATATATGTCGAAGGGTCCAAACACCCCGTTTTACCTTTTCCGCAACGGCCAAACACGTAGATAATAGCACCGAACGTCAACGTCAGAGGTCGGTGATGCGATTCGCAATCGAATTCGTAGCAGGGAAAAGTGTAAAGAAAGAAGAAAAGGCAGGGACTGAGGGCACCGAGGAGTGGGTAAAAGAGAAGAAGAGATCCACCCTTCGCGCAAGCGTCCGCCGATGTCCGGATCCTTATACACCTACCTCATTTTATGATCACACGCACGCCTCGGAGAGAAGACACAGAAGGGGGTGCCGCCAGTGTAGCGGAGTATTCCCTTTTCTCTCTGGCGTCCTCTATTAGGCTTCTGTCGAACAGAGGTACGAGGGGCAGTCCGGCATGGCATCGTGTGTCGGTACGTGCTCTAAACCATTCCCAGCGAAGGAGCGAGGGCAGCTCGAGGAGAGGAAAAGGCGCCATACCAAGAATCGTTTCCAAGTCAGGTCAAGGCCGTACCCCAGATCGACCAATTAGTCGCAACCCAATCTTCCAGCGCGACGAAAGAGTGTGCTCACTCTGTGACCAACGCTTTTTTTCTCTGACTCCTCTTGCACCACATGAGCAGACTCAAGGAGATTATGGTGGCTTTCACAAACCTTTCGTCTCTCCTCCTCCCGCTTCGTGAAAGGAGAGAAAATAGCGACCGGTGGAAATTCTATTCCTGTGTTTAAGCATGAGACATGAAAGAAAACGAGGATGTCTAGATCACGAGACCGCTCAGGAACGAGAAACAGTCATCCCCCAAGCGCGTGCGCGCGCGCCCCGGAGTATTTTCGTTTGGAGAAACAACGCCATCAATCTTTTTTGCTGGGCGTGCATCTGATTGCCCCTCACTTCGCGACGTGTTTGCGCGAGGGAAACATGATCAGGAGAGACGAAGCTCGATCAAGCTATCTCTGTCTATGACATCGCTGTTCCTTCTGCTGCCGTTCCGGATCTCTGCGGCGCGAGGTCGAAAACTCGCACGTGTATCCACTGTGCCTGCGGTGCCTGCGTCACCGAAACAGACCCCTTCCAAGCAAACGCGAACGAACGTCACGTTGCATTATTCTCCGTGCGAAAGTCTGGACGATATCAAACCCAAATTCTCACCACCTCTTCTCCTTGCTGCTCTGACTTGCACACGCGAACCTCCTAAGTGTTGGAGACAAATCTTTCTGTTCAACACAAATCTCTACAATCCGCGATCGGGTAAGTCAAGCCGGAACAAATGTCTCGCTACGGGCTGTTAGAGACACCTCACCACCACGCGTGGCTTGAGTTAAACTTTCTGCCGCCCAAAAATCTCCACGACCCACGCATCACAAATAACATTTTTCGCGGTCGACAAGAATAAAGAGGAATACCTCACCATCGCACAGTGAAGCATTTAGCATGATGAAAGAAACGAAAAAGACAATTGCTAGCATACAACAAAACCAGGCAAGTGCTGTACACTTTCGAAACAAAACACACGCGAGTCAAGATTCAAATCGTATAAAAGCTCGGAAATCCCGATAACATTCGCCCGCGTCTTACTCACTACTTACTCGCGTGACCGCTGACTACGCCATTCAGCTACAGCTGAGATTTTAGAAGAGCTGAAAAGACACTGAAACAAGCACTTAACGGTACACGATCATTTCTCCACGGTCCTCGACAACTAGGAGAAATAGAGGAAACGTAGCATCTCAGGACCTGGTATCCGTGTTTTTGATCCGAGAACTACGGCAACATTTTCTAGCATCTCGGGAAGAAAGAAGATGTATTATAGGTGGCTTGCCCTCCTCTCGAGACCATGCTTCTAGGTCAATCACGACTATTACAACTACGAGCACATCTTCCTTGGGATGATTATAGCAGAGCTAGAATTTAAAAGCTAAAAGCGCCCCAAGACAACACCCACAATCCCTCCCTAATCAAAATAACTAGCAACTATTTCTCTACAGTTTTCGTAAAAGAAACATAAAAAGCTAAGGGTAGGAGAGAGTATCATCTTGAACAAATAACATACAAAATTACCACTTTCCTCCTACCGTGGACAGTGAAACGTTATAATAAACACTCTTCCCTATAGCATATTGTAGAGACTAAACGATTCCACCATGATTGAGCTAGGTTATAAGAGCAAAAAAAAGGTATTAAAGAATCCGTTCATTTCTATTTTCTATTTTCTATTTTCTATTTTCTATCTCCTATCTTCTAGTTCCAATTCTAGATAATTATCAAGAGATAGGAGGTAACCAGGATATCAGTAGAGGGAGATTAGAAAAAAGAGACTAAAAGATAGAAAAAGCATTATAGATAGTTATAGTAGAGTAAATGCGTCAAGACGAAACACATACGACGAAAAGGAGTGGGCGAAGGAAACAGGGGAAGGGATACTTTGACATGGACGAATAAACAATACCACTTTTTTCTATACCTACCCCATGGCTGCTGGCAAGAAAAAGAAAAAAAAAAAGACGACGCTTCCTCAAGAAGAAACACAAAAACCGCCCGCCACATTTCGCTGAGTTCGAGAAAACCCACACTCCAGAACACTCCAAAAAAAAAAAAAAAAAAAAAACACCAGTATGCCATCTCCAACACCCACTCCATACACTCATTCCACCTGTACCTCAGCATCAAATCAACTTCCCCTGGCCCGTCTTCCCATCCTTAGCTTCCCTCTCCCTCTCCTTCAACTCCCTCAACTCCAAATCCTGCCGATCCTTCTTCTCCATCTCGACCAACTCCTGCCGCACGGCCTCGACACAAACATCCATGACATCGCTGCCGACCCGCCACGTCCTGAGCACCACGCCCTCTCTCTCCATAATGTGCTTGGCCTTGGCCCACCTCCGCTTCCACAGCTCTTCTTTTTTGCTGAGCATGGGTCCGCCTTCTGGATCCAGGGGTTCGTGGAAGGACGAGTCGTTCCACGCGCCGCTGAGCCGGTTGGTGGCGTACGAGGCGGCGGCTGCCGGGTAATGTGAAAGGTTTCGTCGGGGAGGCGGGGGTTTGGGTCGTGGGGTGGTGGATGCTTGGGGTGTAGAGGTGGTGGGGGAACCGCCGCGTAGATTGTCCATTGATCGTGATGTTGCCGAGGAAGTCAGGGTGCGTGGTTCGCCGGGGGTGGAGGCGCCGCTGCTTTCTGCTGTCCATGTGGGACTGCGTTTTGTGGAGGAAAAGTATGCGGTGGTGGGAGAGAGCTTTTGCTTTGCCGATGCGAGGTAGTGGCGTTTTGGCAAGGGGGGTGGTGCGGTGACTGCGGGCGAGGGCTCGATGACTTGAGATAATGGCGAAGGCACGTTCGTGGTGTTAACAGTGGTGCTGGGCTTGCGAGGCTTGGGCGGCGGTGCTGTTGAGGATTTTGCGGGAGGTGGGAAGATTGCGCTCTTACCTTCCCCTGATGGCGAACGTAATGCAAGAGGTTTCGGGGGGGGTGGAGGAGTGGCGCGCTTAGCGGGTATCTCGGTGTGAGAGCGGATGGCTGGTCTTCTGGTGAGTGAAGTGCTGTAGGCTCGCTTTTGAGGCACGTTGGACAATGGAGAAGTGCCTTCGTCATCACTAAAGTCGATAAGGTTGTCCTCCACTGCAGATGCTTGAGGTGCAGGAGGGTCGGTAGGGCGTCTGGGTGGTAATGTGGGTCTTTTTGTCGGCTCGACATCTGCACCAAACAGTGATCTCTTATCTGGCTCGGTGTCCTTGAGAGATTCAGCTATCACTCTGCGAAGCTCGTCATCATCATCCTGAATGTCCGAGGGCCGGTTCAGCCTCTTGGCCCCGATCAGGCTGTCGGTCGACATGTTACGAAGATGACCTCTGGGGGACCTGTCACCACTCAACGGTCCCATCGACGGATCAAAGAAGCCCTTGTCAGGTTTTGACGTGACATCACGGATGAAGATGGCAACTACACGGCCAGGGTATTCCAAAACCACATCGGTGTAAACTTCCAAGTCTGCTTCACCACTGTCGCCGACCAGAACAAACTTGCGCTCTGGGAAGTCACGGAACAGACGGTCGAGAGTGGCCTTCTTGCGTTCGGCGACGGGCTCGAAAATACCCTGCAGCATACCACTGTACTGCTTCAGATGGAATGATCCAAGTGGCAGACCAGCGGCTTTGAAGAAGCCAGTAATGACAGGATAAAGCTGCCAGGGTGAGTTGGAGACGTAATGCATCTGCACACCCATGTCGGACAGTTTGCAGTACCACTGCCTGACACCTTCGATGGTCAAATCTCCAAGATCGCGGATGAAGGCGTTGCGGAAGATTTCTCTGGCACCACTGGTGATGGCACTGTGCTTGATGGTGTCGTCGATATCACTGATCAAGCTGACACCTCTGACAGGCGTGACTTTGACTTCTTCGGTGGCAGAGAGATCCTCGGATGCGAGGATGCGCACGTGAGTGGGGACAAAGTCGAGGGCAGCGCGTAGATGGAAGTGGCCAGCAGCGTTGGTCTGTACAGTCCTCTGACGAGAAATCTGGTCGTTGTAGAAGAAAGCACTGACAGATGCGTTGGCCAGAGGGTTGGCCATAAAAGGTCTCAGACGAGCCATGAGATGGTTGTTTGCCGTGACGAGTTGCTCGGACGACATTTTGGCAGGATTTGGCCATGAAGAGCGCTTTTGCACAGGATCGAGAAAGTCGGAGCCTGCAGTGTTGGACCTCGAGGGAGCGAGGAAATCATCGAAAGTGGGGCCTTCCCTGGCGCTGGGAGCAGGAGAGGGTTCTCTGGAGCGGGTGCTTTCTGCATATCGACTGGGGCGCTCGCTGAAGCCGCCTCTTCCAGCAATTTCGGCCTCCTTTTCGCCCTTTTTCAATATCTCGTCTGCTTGTTGTTGTATTGCTTCCTCCTCTTGTCGTGTGGTCGAATCCTGACGACCGACGGGACTGGACGAACGACTGCTGGTAGAGCTTGACCTGCCCGAGGGAGCTTGGATGCCGACGAGTTGCCTCGCAAGACCGACCATGAGACGGTGTTTGCGACTGAGCTGGCCCTTGTGCGGACTGTACAGCCAGCCGCGCACGTCGACGTCGACAATGGCCTTGTCTTTTTCGTACTCTTCCCATTGCGACTTCCAGAACTCGGCGTCTCCGGCGCCGACCGTGTCTCTGTAGTCGCGACCGGTGCCGCCGGCTTGCTGTATGGTGCCTGGATGGGCGCGGGGTTTTGTTCGTATGTGCTTGGTGGCATAGCTGGGGAAGATGATCATCTCCTCGTCGCCACTGCGGACGACATCGGCGCCGGGGAAGATGCCCGGCTGCTCCTCGCTGTCGTTGGCAAAGTCTCTGGACTGGGACCATTGCGATGCGTACGACTGCCTCAGCTCGTTTGCGGCCTTGAGGTAGCCAGCCAACTTCTTACGACGGCCGCCCGGCTCGCGAGGCGCATCGTCTTGGTATCCTCGGTATGACATGACGGGACTTGATCCAGAGGCGTGTGAAGTCTTTCGACTTGCAGGGATATCTGAACTTGGTCCACTTGCAGAGGTAGGTGCATGGCTCTCGGCGCGTGGTCTCAAGAAAGCCGGACTGCGCTGACGCAGATAGGCGAGGATGCCCTTGGCCTTGGGTGGCTGCTGCTTTCTGGCCTGTCGACCGACGAGGAAGCGATATACACGAGACTGGGCGGACTGGCCGAGTCGGGGAAGCGTGTTGAAACGGAGGTCGCGGATGCTGTTGCGTGCACTACGACGGGTGGATGGCAGCAGGTAGCTGAGAAAGGGCTTGGACTTGACCACTTTGCCTCGCGCCTTGAGCTTGTTGCCCACCAAGTTGGGAGCCACTTTGAATGTCCGAGGTCCGCTCCTCGTGCTGAGGTGCCACGTCGACTGATATAATATCTGCTGTCTACCTATCGCCCTCGCTCTGGGGGCCTCCGTGCTCATCCCAGACTGCAACTGGTAGAGACGAGTATACGTCATGCCCCCACCGATTGTCTGTGCGAGAAAATGCGTCTAGCCAACCGCACCGGCCCTGACTATCCCATTCCCATTTGTCTAGATTGTCAAATACAGGACCTTTTGGTAATCATTGATTGGCTCTGCTGTCTGCTTTTTCGCACACTGAATCAGGCAGATGGCTGTTCCTGCCGAATGCTCGGATCTCGGGCGTCTGGATGTTTCGAGACGCACCCTTGCACGCTCAGGCACCAGAATTCACTGCTTCGAAAACGTGGTGTCCGTTGCCTGACAACCATGCCTTTCTTCCGTCTTACGCGTACTAAAACAATTGCATTGTCCTGTTGACCACTTGAAACAACATAGAGAGCTATGCTCGCCTGTTTCTCTTACTTAGATGAAGCGTCATGATATACGCTCAGGGTGATCCCCTCAGCGAACACCCTTAAAGTTTGTCACGCACCTTACCGTAACAATATCGAAACACTATGCAAGACGCGAAGACGGCGGAGACTCTGTTGTTGAAGTGATTCTCCATTCATGCCTAGAGCTAATTGCGATGCTGAGCATGTCCTCCTCTGCTTGCTTCCTGCCATACGCTCCATATGAATATACACAGCTAAGGTAAAAGGTCATCTCGCCCTCAGAAACAATTGACCATTACAGCAAACGCCCTCTACCAGCAAGCCACAAAACACCTTAGGTGAAAACAACGCTCAATCACTTCTTGGCCTTTGGCTTAGCTGGTGCCTTTCTCTTTGCAGCCGGCTTTGGCTTCTCTTCCTCTTCTTCATCTTCGTCTCCGCTGTCTGCCTTTTTCTTTCCCTTGCCCTTTGCAGCACCCTTGGCGGCAGGTGCTCTCTTCTTCTTTGGCTTGGCGACGTACTTGTCCTTCGAGATGTCCATGTCTTCTTCTTCCTCGGCATCGTCCTCGGCTGCGTCCTTGAGGATAGCTTCGTCTTCAGAGTCGTCCATGGCTTCTTCCAGATCGGGCTTGTCCTTTGCCATCTTCTTGGAAGGGTTGACGACGCTGGAAGCTTTCATGAAGGGTAGAGGGTGTGACTGTGCGTTGTACCTGTGTAGTAAACAAGTTAGCATGTGTTTCAAAAAGAGAGGAAGCAATAGTGTTGAGGCCACTTACATCCTGGTAAAGGTGGACTTGGTCTGTGTTTCCAGCTTGATACTCTCTTGATCCATGGGTCCCACGCCGAGTTCCAAGATGGCATCAAAGTCATCCTTGGTAAGGAAGTACTGATCCATGAGCGTGATGACTTCGGGGACTGCCTCTTTACCTTCAATCTCCAGCTTTTTGACAAGGTTCTGCCACAAGGTGGGAAGGTATTGTTGTCTGATTTCATGTCTGTCACCGGAAGTGCGCAGGCGCATGTGACCTTGAATCTCCTTGACTTGACGGCTGAGCTTGCCGAAAGAACTGTTCTTGCCCAACCATGTGGTGAAGCGGGTTTGGCTGCCAGCTTGAGAGCCTGCGATGAAGGAAGCTGGACGAACGAAACTCATGATGGCGTGTGTAGGCATCAAGCTCCACTGTTGTTGGGAGCCGTGAATCATCCTGTCGACGAGGTCACCATCTGAGATACTGTCGGCTGCTTGACTGGACAGCTTCAGTGTCTCCAGGTTGGCCATCTTCGCATTAGGAGCATCCGCAGCGAGGATTGGCTTCGTGCCGAGGTAATTCTCCTGCAACATCAGAGGGCTGAACTCGTGATCGTTGAAGTAAAGCTCAATCTTGTCGTTGAGAGTTGACTTGCTGGCCGCCTGGAACATGCCTCCTCCAAGAATTTTGCTGGTAATGTCCCAAGGCTTCAAGACAACATGCTTCTCCCAAGCCTTGGACATCTCCTTGCCTTTGTTAAAGTCCATGGCAGTTTGATCAAGCTTTGCGGTGGAGATCATGTTGACGACCTGGCGAATGTCTGCTCCTGTGCCTTCGATCAAAGCGTTCATAACGTTTGGAGGCATCTTGAGACCTTCGCGGTGGGCGATGGTTGCGATACGAGCACGGATCATGTCGTTGCTTGGGCGGCGGAAAGGAAGGTCGAACGTGACAAAGTCGAATGGCTTCATCTTGGGGAGCTTGCGGTCGTTGCAGATGAGAATCATTGGCACTTGGGTCTTCTTGCACACAGCAGCGAGAGCACCAACACCACCGCGATCACCGGCAGACATACCGTCAACCTCATCCATAATCAAGACCATCTTCTTCTTGCTTGTCTCGACTTCACCAGAAGAGAAGTAGCCCATGAGAGAAGTGGTGCTCAAGACTCCCTTGAGGCCGCTCTCGACCAACTTCTTGCTGCGAGTGTCACTGGCGTTGCTTTCGACAATATCGAAACCTTCGAGTTTGGCGACGAGATGTGCTGCTGTGGTCTTGCCGATACCAGGAGGACCGTGAATCATGACGGCTCTGTAGGTACCACTACCATCTTTTCCAGGCAGCTTAAAGTCTTTTCTGGCGTTCTTGTGGAAGCTACGCAACCAGTTGCCCAGCTTCTCCACTTGACCCTTGTTGCCACAAATCTGACCAAGTTGGGTCGGAGCATACTTGACGGTCCAGAGTCTGTTGTCGGTACCATCGGCGGCGAACCCTTTGGGCGGTTGAGACGAAGGACCAGCAGCAGCAGCTTTTGCGCGTTCAGCTTCTTCGATATCTTCGGCGGCCTTCTTGATCTTTTCGGCTTCCTTCTTCTGTTGCTCTGCAAACTTGGCGCTGGCTACACTATTGCCACCGTTGGCAGGGAGCTTCTTGATGAGAGCGCAGAGGCCTTGTTCGTCAATGACCTTGAGGCTGTATTCCTTGATGGTTGCGAGCTTCTTCGGACCAGCTTCAGCTCCCAAAACAACGTAATCAGTCTTCTTACTTGGTGCGGTGGTACACCTTCCACCATAACGCTTGACCAGATTCTGGCCCTCTTCTCTGGAGATGTAAGTGAGCTGGCCAGTAAAGACAAAAGCCAGACCAGCAAGACAGTTGTCAGCGCCTTCGGGAATGTCGAGACTACCGGCTCCAGGGGCGGGGTTATCGTCCTTGGGTCTGTTGTACCACTTCTTCTTGCCAGCTTCATCGTCACTGGGAGGGTCGGGTGCCTTGATCAGGGGGATGTCATCGAGGATGGCCTTGAGTTCTGCGCTGTCTTGGACGGGTGGATCCTTTTCCTTCTTCTTGGCAGCAGCGCGAGGCTTCTTCGGCTTGGGCTTTTCGTCGTCTTCGTCGGTATCCAGGTCCTTGGACTTTCTCTTTGCGCTAGCCTTGGGCTTTGGTTTTGGTTTGGTTGGTTTCTCGACCACCATGTCGTCATCATCGTCTGGGACGACAAAATCATCATCGGCGTTGGCGTCTTTCATGTCGACGTCGGCATCTTCGTAGTCTTCGTCCTTGACTTTCTTGGGCTTGGTGGCGGCAGCGCGCTTCTTGGGAGGCATGTCGTCGCTGTCTTCTGCAGCTGCAGGAGGATCCTCTTTTTTGTGTTCGGCGGTGAAGACGTCGTCGAGGTCGTCGTCGGGAAAGTCTTCGGCGTTCAGGTCATCTGTGGACGGTGGAGGAGTGTTTTCTGATTTGACGGGTTTGGCTGGTGATTTCTTGGGAGGAGCAGGTTTGGGAGCAGCGGCCGTTCGCTTTGGCTTATTCTTGGTGGCAAAGTAGGCGGCAGTCGTGGTTTCCTCGCCCTGCGGTGATGCGGCGCGTTTCCTGGACGTGTCAATTGGGGAAGGAGCAGGTTACGAATTCAGGCAGACACGCTTACGCTGGAGCACTTCTCGTCGTCGTCTTCTTTGGAGCGACTCTGTCGACTTGTCAGCATGTGATTGACACAAGGCAGCGATCAAGTCACCGACTCTTGCTCGTCGTCGCTGTCGTCGACAACCTTTCTAGCTCTTCCCTTTTTGGCAGGAGCCTTCTTCTCCTCTTTCGCCGGAGGAGTCGCAGCCGGCTTGCCACCGAAGAAGCTACGGATATCTGCTGGCATCGTCTATCTGTGTATCTAACCAAGACTGATAGACGCTCGCAAATGCTACGATATAATTGATACAAGTCAAATGCAGCTCTCACACGAGACGCGCTTGGTGCTCGTCGCGATGCCTCGAAAGCGCGTCATCAATCTATCCCGATTAGGCTGCACTCCCGCGGGAAACGGAACAAGCCGTGCTGTGCTGGACTTGTCGAAAGTCCAAGGGTCAATGGAGCAGACCAGCGAGCAGCTCGAGTAGAGCGGTATACACACACAATCACATCAACCATGTCGGCACCACGGATCCGCGCGAGCCTTGCTTCGCATCGCAACACGCTCTTCTCCTTTGCGCAAACCTGCAGTACGCCATCCTACTCAACCTCCCACCCGCGCATCCAAGACTAAACGCAGCTCCAGCACGGCCACAATTCCTCCCGAGTCAATCATCTCCAATCCTCTCCTCCCTCTCTCGCGCATTCTCCTCGACCCCCTCGACCCAATCCTGGCTTCTTCCTCGCGCCGGCGCAAACAAGAAGGATCGCAAAGGACGACCCCGCGTGCCCACCGGTGGCAGCACCCGCGGCACCACCGTCGTCTGGGGCGACTACGGCCTCCGTCTGCTGGATCACGACCGTCGCATCAGCGCCGCACAACTTAAGATTGGCGAAGATGTCATCCGCAAGCGCCTGCGTGGAATGAAGTACCGCCTCTACACCCGCATCTCGGCCAACATTGGTGTCTACACTTCCGGAAACGAGTCGCGTATGGGAAAGGGAAAGGGTAGTTTCGACTACTGGGCTTCGCGTGTCGCCGTCAGCAAGATCATCTTCGAACTCAAGGGAGAGTTACACGAGCAGGTTGTCAAGGATGCTTTCAGACTGGCTGGAAACAAGTTGCCTGGTCTCTACGAGTTTGTGCGCGCTGGAGACCCGCCAGTCATGGGCATCACAAAGCTTGGAAATGGCGTTACCGAAGAGTCGCTCAGGAGGCCGAGACGTGAGCTGCCTCCTGCTAGCCTTGATCAGTCTGCCAACCGCATGCCCGAATCTCCTTCGCCGTAAGAGCTGATGAGGCTTTCTCTTGTTTTTTCTTTTCACTGTCGGTTGTATATGATACGGGAGACTCATACAGTCTGGGCATCTTCTATCGGCGTTTTTCTCACTATGGTTTGTACAAATACTCAAAAAGAAACCTTTTACGATTTGCTTCTTGTCCATACTTCCCAGGTGCAAGCCATCAGAAGTTGCAGTCTGTCCGATGTCAGCCGCGACTCCAAGTCTGCAGCCATTGCCATATGTCGTCGAAACAACCTTGTTGCATGTCAGGTACCCACGGCACAAGCACTGCATTTTGCCGGCCGGAGTTCAGCACAGTTCCGAACATGTTGCAAGGATGGTAGAGAAGCAGATCCCGTCGTTCAATCTCCACCTTCTGACCTATCATGTTCTGCAGTCCAACTCGGCTCTTGATGTGCTTGGGCTTGACGTGCAGTAGTTCTTTTCGCGATGGCCGTATCCCGGTCTGAACACTCTGTGGTATGCGTGGAGCCGCAGAAAGTGGCTGGGAAGATGCCTCAACACACGTTGCTGTCAACCACCTCTACAGTTGGGGTTCTACCTGGAATACCACGTTTTCAGTTAGCGTATGTAGCGCAATGACGATGTATGCTCGATAGGTTGTCAAGGAGCTGTAGTCAGAATCGCTCGTGGCCAGACTTTTACAGTTTTGCATCTTCTTCGGCTGTTCAGGCTTCAATGCGAGCGGCTGCAAAACGGCGGTCACTGCGGCTATCTTCGAATATCAGACTAATCGCATGCACGCATCCGTACCCGAAAGACTAGTATTGCGTCCGCAGAGTGGATATCCCAATTGTTGGTTGTGAGGCTTCTGTGAGTGAGAACGAGCAGAGGTCTGTCGGAGAACCCCGCTCGTTCCTGGCCAACCAAGTGGCCATTGCCAACCTCCTTCCCTTGTTCGACGAGACTTGCATGACACTTGACCATCACGAAAGAGGCGCATGTCACCGGTCTTTCATGCGCCTCTTGAGTCTGGCTTCTGACGGATTGGCATTCGTAGGGCTCTACAAGTCCCTCCCAGTCCGTTTGAAAGTCGCGTCGACGGAACAACAAGGCCGTTGGCTAGAAAGCAGCCGTTGGACACAAGCCGAACCTCTCCCCCCTCCACCACAAGCAAGGGATATCCCAGGAATCGGACCGCTCACATCGTCTTTGATGCCAATAACCACCGTTGTAGTGCAGGGCAACATTCTGAAAAGATTCAGCACCTCTATTCCCTTTGTTCCATTCAATCGTTCTATCTCTTCAGGAAGAGACAGTGATTCTGATCTGGACGAGTCTGGCTGTTCCCCCCTCTTCGAAGCACCCCTTTTACGCGTTCTACAACGCGCCTGCATGGACAACTCTTCACGAGCACCTGTCAGTCGCGTCGGTGAACAAAGACGTATCGATCGTGAGTCGTGACTTGGATACCTGTCATTGAAGGGTCTGTCCGTGCACCTCACCTGGGTTACACTATCTCGCTATCGTAGAACGTTGACCTCTATCACGCCCTCCTACGCAACCACCTGCTGGTCTGTTGCAGTGTTGGCAGTTCGAGTGGTTGACCGTGAATGGTATAAGATGATACACGCCTCCTTGCTTTCATTGTTCCCTCACGCGCACCAACAGATCATTCGTGACACATATCCCGGCAACCAGGTTAATGCAGCTGTAAAGGTAAAAAAATTCTTCATCCGAACTTACTAACCCCTCCAGCCCCTTTACAGAAGCAATCCATCCCAGGTTTACGACCAGCGCCACACAGGCCAAGTATCCCACCCCCCTCTTGATCCCTCCACTACCTTAATCCGTGCTTCCTGCAGCCAACCCTGCTTGCCGACAGCCTAAGCTGTTCGCGTCTGCACTGATATATATCCAGGTCCCTGTTTGCACATTTTACTGAACCAGGTCCATCACTTTCCTTCACAACACCGCACCCCACCACACTCTTTACGATGCGCGTTACTCATGTTATCGCTACTCTTGCGCCTATCGGCCTTGTCGCCGCTGGTCCTTTGCATGGCCATCAGCGCCACACTCATCTCCATCACCTTCACCATCGCTCCGTCAATGGCACTCTGTTCAATTCTACTACAACAGATTCTGCCAACTCGACGATCTATGCTGATCACATCTCATACGAGACTTCCACAGTCAACGTTGCTGCTAACTTTGCGGATGGTACTGATGCCAACTCTGCTAGTCTAGAGGTAGCAGCCCACACCATCTCAGATTCAGCCTCCTCCACAACTGCGCAGTCAGAAACTGCTTCCTCAATTTTGCCATTCACTTCCGATGTTTCGTATGCGAGCGGGTCTCCTTCGAACTCATCATTGGCCATGAACATCTCATCTGCCATTCCTTCTGACGCATCTGTTTCAATTGTCCTTGCCGTCGCAGCCACCACTCCCACCGCTGTCGGCGCACTCTCTCAGACTGTTGATACCACCACCAGTATATCCGTCGACACAATCTTCAACACTGTCACTGGTGCCAATGGGGCTGTCACCACTGCATCCGCAAGCGAGAAGACTGTCACTCTCACCGACGTGGTCACCAACTATGTCACCGCAACCTTTTCGGCATTGGCTCCATTCAAGGCCCCTGCCATCAGGGTCGCCGCCCTCTCCTCTGGATCATCTTGCGCTGCCATCAAGACCAGCATCGTCTACCTTCCCGCCAGCCAGTCGCCAAGTCTTGTAGCTGGAGGCGCTGCTGCCAGCAAAGTGTCTACTGCTTCTTCCAAGGCTACCAGCCAAGCCACAGTCAGGTATGTGTCTCAGTCTGCTTCGAAGTCCAGTTCTGCCTCCCTCAAAAAGTCGAGCACCACTTCCAAAAAGATGAGCACCACTTCCAAAAAGACGAGTACCACACTCAAAAAGACGAGCACTCTTGCCGTAATTTCCTTGGCTACTAAGAAAGCGAGCACTCCTCTCAAGATTTCAACCACCTCAAGCAAGA
Organism: Aureobasidium sp. SLJ-2021a; assembly: GCA_019677095.1. NCBI lineage: Eukaryota > Fungi > Ascomycota > Dothideomycetes > Dothideales > Saccotheciaceae > Aureobasidium > Aureobasidium sp. SLJ-2021a. The sequence goes on from JAHRBU010000037.1 coordinate 29,824, forward strand.
AAACAAGCACATCTTCCAAAAAGACCACTGCTTCCTCTGCTAAAAAGGTTACCAGCACTGCGTCTACCAAGAAGGCCACGACATCTTCTGTCAAGCCTGCTATTTCGACCAAGCCTGCTACTTCGACCAAGCCTGCTACTTCGACCAAGCCTGCTACTTCGACCAAGCCTGCTACTTCGACCAAGGCTGTCTCGTCTGTCAAGGCTGTCTCTTCCGCCAAACCGACTACTTCCTCCAAGCAGACTACTACCTTGATCAAAATGTCATCTCTGGTTCAAAAGGGCGTCACTACCAGGAGCGCTGCTAGCTCTGCAAAAGCCAGCGCTTCTTCGTGCGTTGCCGTAGCACCTCCTGCCTCGACTCAAACTGGTATTGTCTCTGGCTGCACAAAGTGGTACACTGCCAAGTCCGGCGACTACTGCTATTCTGTCGCTTCTGCAAACGGCATTTCTACCGATACCTTCATGTCTTGGAACCCTGCTGTGAATGCGCCTACTTGTGACAGCATGTGGTGAGTACCTGTCTCTTCTGCCATCTGTGAAATTTCCTAAAGCTGACACATCACAGGGTTGGATACGCATACTGTGTCGCTGCCGGCTGCAGCTCCAGCTCCCCCTCCTCGGCTGCCAAGTCTGTCGCAACCACAAAAACATCTGCCCAAGGCACCCCTGCCGCCGCCTCGACTCGGCCTCAAACCTCTGCTGCATCCTCGGCCCCGTCATCCACAGCCATCGCTTCCACCGCATACAAGATGTACAGTGGCAACGGCACCGTCGCCGCCGGCTGGCCCGACCAATCCGCATGGATAGACTTCGAGGCCATGTTCGAAGCCAACATCCCCATCATGCAGCAGTCCTGTGGAAACAACGGATGGGGCGCCAACAACTCGCCCGAAGAAATCAACGACATCAAAGCTTCCATCCTCAAAGTATCCGGATCTGCTGGAGTGGACGCTCGCTTCATCTTGGCCATAGTCATGCAAGAAAGCAATGGCTGTGTGCGTGTCGTCACCACCAATTATGGCGTCTCTAACCCTGGCCTCATGCAAGACCACAACGGCAAAGGCAGCTGCAACTCCGGCGGTATCATCCAGGACCCCTGCCCAGCCTCTGAGATCGAACAGATGATTGTAGATGGCACTACAGGCACAGCGTTCGGCGACGGTCTCGAGCAGTGCTTGACACAAGCCCAGGCAACAGATGTCAGCCAGTACTACCGCGCTGCTCGCCTCTACAATGGTGGCGCGGGTGGCTTCAAGCCCGAAGATCTGGGCACGGGATGTTGTACGCTTTGCTATGCTTCCGATGTCGCCAACAGACTTACTGGGTGGAGTTCGGGACCCAGTGGGTGTAGTTTGAAGTGAGCGGGTGATTTGGATGCAAAAGACGCTGGTTTCGTCTTTTTTTTTCTTTTTTCGATCGGAGGTGAAAGAGCAAAGGATACAGGATACAAAGGATACGGAAACGCAAAGGACAAAAATACACACACGACACGACTCCGGTTTTTCTTTTGTCTATATAGCTGAATTCACACACGTACACACACACACACACACACACACACACACACACACACACACACACAAATGCAAATGATTACCAATACCTACTAAATCTCACTTTTCCACAACCATTAGATAAGATTACATTGCACGAGGAAAAAAAGCTTAGAATACGGTACTCGTACATCTAAAGCTAACTACAAAGCTATCTATGCTAAATATTACTAAACTATAGAAGAAGTAAATATAAGATGTCTTAAAAAGACTATAGGGAAGCGGCCTATATAAGGAAAACCTATTAAACCTATTATACCGCTACTATTACTACCTATTAAGTTTAAGCTTTAATTTATAATAAGATAGGAGTCTTTTTCTTATTACTAGTTATTGGCTATTCTTACGTATTTACTAGTATTTAAAGGATGCTATATAAATAGATATATTTAATTATATATATTTAATTTACTATTAAGTAAAGTTTATAATATAGGACTATATATATAAGATTAGACTATAGTAGGCTTTAGACTAAAGTACTAGAGGGGGAAATGCCTAAGTATATAACTTACTTAATAAGACTTTATATAAGCCGATTATTACGATCCTACTAATAATAGGGTCGCGTAGCCTACTCTATTATTTTCTACACCTTAGTAGAATAGAGCACTCTATATAGAGACGCTATCTACTCTACTCTACTCTACTACTCTACTTAATAGAGTATAATAGAGCATATAGAGTAATATATATATACTTATTATCTATTAAGTATATAGGTAAGTAGGTCTTTACTAGGAAGTCCTACGTTTAACTTAATTAGTTATTCTAATAGTCCCTTTAGTATATACTATTATATACTACCTTCTTCTACTTATTTAATACTTCTCTTTACGAGTCTAACCCTATAACTAGTAATTCTCCTTAAGAATAGTTAGCTATAATACTAATCCTTAGAAATATAGGGACCTTTTAGAGAATATATAATTTATTTTAGAGGACATATAGTTAATAACACCTAATCTTCTCTAGGCTATATTAATATATATACTAGGTTAGTAATCCTCTTTATAAACTCTTATTTTTCTATATAGTTAAAGTCTATTATAGTATAGTGTTACGGTTTAACACTAAGACCCCTTACGACCCTACCCTTAGCCGGCTATCGGCTAGGGTAACCCTATCCTTAGCCGGCTACTAGCTAGCTATAGCCGGCTATTATGTAATAGCTACTAAGGCTAGTTATAAGCCTTCGCTACCGCTACCCTATTACCTTTTTATCTCCTTATCTACGTCTCGTTATATAGCTTAGACTCGTATCTACGTACTATTATCTATTCCTAACTTCGCCCCTTTATATATAGCTATAGAAATATAGGATACTTTCTAGAAGTAAGGTAGTATCTATAAAGAGTATTACGGTTTAATACTAAGACCCCCTACGACCCTATCCTTAGCTAGCCGTTAGCTAGAGTAACTCTATCCTCGGCCGGCCGCTAGCTAGCTATAGCCGGCCATTACGTAAGGGCCGCTAAGGCTAGTTATAAGCCTTCGCTACCGCTGCCCTATTACCTCTTTATCTCCTTATCTACGTCTCGTTATATAGCTTAGACCTATATCTACGTATTATTACCTACTCCTAACTTTGCCCCTTAATAAAGAGAGATTATCTTAGGGTATTTCTATAGCTATATGTCTATTTAGAAGGAGACTATATCTTAGTAGTATAGAAATCTATAACTTATTACTATAGGAGAAGAGTTAGCTATAGTATTATAGTAGATAATATAAGAGTAAAGGTATATAGTAATATATAAAGTTCCGCTAGTAATAGAGTTACTAGTAGTAAAGACTAATTAATACCCTAAGTATTAGTATCCTTAAAATAGAAGATATACTTTATACGCGCTAAGCCTTCTTAGCGTTAGTAGTTCCTAAGAGCTATACTCTCTAGTAATAGATAAGTATAGTAAGATTTTAATATACTATACGTCCTCTATAATCTACTATATACTCTCTAAAAAGCCCTAAAATATATTACTCTATTATTATATAATTAGTATCTATATAATATAAGCGGTAAATTACTAGTATAGTCTAGAAAGGTAAGTTATTAATAATACTTAAGGAGAATTCCCTACGATAGCGTACTATAATAATTATGTTCTAGGCTAGTAATCTAGCTAGATAAATTAATTAATCTATAATAGTCGTTAACTCTACGAGCTAGCTCTCGTATATGTCTAGCTATCCTTACCTTTATTATCTTCTAGTATAATGCTTTTTCTATATAGGCTACGTCGCTAAAGCTCTATCGTTAGTGGGATTAGAGGAATAAAGCGAAACTATCCGACAACTATAGGGTGTGTCTGCGTCCGTTGGACAGTGCGTGGCTTGTAGATAGCCTATATTAACCTTGGTAACACCTGCGATTCGCTGCAATCCTTGAAAATGCAGATGCATGGATGTGCGCGCTATCCATTGGACGTGAAAACACAAAACTCCCGTATCAATGCTTGAACGCTGTACATCCCGAGCAGAGTAATCAATTTATTGCGTCTTATGATCCTGGCTAGAGATAGACAATGTTTCACTTGCACTCTATCGCTGCACCCAGTCCTCGTATTGTGTACGCGCGCGCATGAATCACAGTGATCATACAATGCAGACATGCGAGAGTGCTTAATCCTACTCGTATCATGATTAGTTTCGCTTATGTACAGCATATAACTGCATCCGACGTTCAGTGTGAGCTTTGAGCACTGCTTACACCGACCTTGGTAACCATTGCCATTGGTCGAATGCCGTTCTTTCGGAACAAAGTGGACTCTTGCGCTTTACCACGCTGACTGTCGGATGTGATTCGAGTCTGTACTCTGACAATCACTATGACACAGTCACTATTTATCACTCGGCATTCGTTGGGATATTGCTTAAGAATGTAATCTGTTTCAATGTTCCAATGAGACTGCCAATTGAATCAGAGTTCGGTAGAAGATCACGACGCAGTGTAAGTACCGATCAACTCGGCACTTCTGGCTTGCGGCTCGCACCAATGATCAACCACTAACAGCGTCCCGTAGCTCCCACATACAGATAGACGGTGCCCATGCCCAACACTCAGTGTGAGCTTTGAACACTGCCTATAGCAGGCTTGGTAAGCATTGCTATTGGCTAAACAACCTTGTTATGCAAGAAAGTGGACTCCTGCGCTACACTACGCTAATCGTAGGAGGTGAAAAGCGTCTGTATGGCGACCGGTCGCCGTGAAGATCAACAAGTCTCGATAGAGACAATCCCAAGTCCTTCAGAGTGATGATAGACCTTCGTGTCGCTGACATGCAAAGCATGTTGTCACATCCGCAACAGGCAACGGGTACCATCTAATCAACAGACAGCAATTAATGGGGGATTTTCATTCACCAACGACATCATGCGTTGATAATAGACTGTGTTCATAATACGGCAGTTGCTGCAGCCGATCCCAAGTCGTGATAGAGATGTGCATGTCATCACCACATTGCGTGCATTCAACCGAGCAGGGAACACGCCATCTCCACCCTTAAACAGCGCTGTTCGAGCCCATGGGGATGCTCCCTCTGATCAGCCGGAAAGCTTGCTCCGAGCTTAGGTTGCAATGCCAACTACCTACGACGCACCGTCACCTTGTTTTCTCCTGCCTTGGAAGCGTTGTCCCATAAGTTTCTCAATTCTGCGGCGCAGCGAGTCGGCGGTCGTGAAGGATCAGTCGCTAAGACCCGATCGATGGAGGAATTGCGAAGGAAGGAATCTCAGTCGCGAACGAAAAAGAACGTGATGGTAAGGTGGGATGAGGCCTTGTCTTCTTATCTTGCAGACGCTGGAGTACTACCTTGAACTCTCAACTTCGCTACCCTTCCATCATTCCTGTTCTGGAGACGATTCCTCGAAAAACGAACTCCTTTAAACTTCCACCACAAACCCACGGCGAAGTGTTGTCATGTCAGAGTCGGGGATTAAACGAAGACGCCTCGTATACTCTTGCTCCGAATGTAAACGGAAGAAACTGAAATGCGGTCGACAACTTCCAATCTGTTCTAGATGCGTCGACGTTGGTCACCCCGAGCGTTGCGAGTATGATCCCCGCTTCATGATGGGGATGGAGCTGGATCTTACAGACGCAGGCGGCAATGATCAGACTTGCTTCCAAGACATGGCTGTGCCTACAGTCGACGATGTCAGCTTCGGATTACCTCCAGGTGAAGATTGTCAATTCACGGTTTCGCCAACGTTGCAATACCCTCCTCGCTTCGACAACGCGATTTCCAACGATCAATGTATTCCATCCCCGATCATACACTTGCCAATCACTCTCCAACCACACCAGAACCGAGATCGAAATCGTACCCAGAGTCTAAACGACCTTTTCAGAGGCCCAAGCCATCCCACCAACATCGTCAATTCATCCGAAGGTCTTCTTGACTTTGTGAAACAGACAATCCAGGAGCACCAAATCCTCGGGGCACAACACATACCCACTCAGCCAATGACCCCAAGTCAACCTGTACCCTCTTATTCTACAGATCAAGTAGAGTGCATGTTGAAAGCTTACCTTCCTATGGAACAACAATGTCATCATCTTCTGCGCTGTTACTTTGATCATTTTGAAGGCATACATTGTCTATTCCACATACCTTCCTTTTGGAAAGAACATACGGCTTTTCGGGCAGGAATACATGCACATCCGATGCAATTCAACGCTCTACTACTTGCCATGATGTCGTGCTCAAGGTGCCTGTTTGCAGCCGATTCCTTGTCATTCATTGGAGACAGTTGAGTTGCGAGGAATGAAGCATTGCAATGGTTGGATATGGTCGAATGCTGGCAGCTCCACCACACCACGGAACAGACTACGATCGAAGCTTTCCAAATCAGATGCTTGGTGTTGTTGTCCAAAACTCAGAACGACATCAATAGACAGCGACATCACGCTGCATCACAAACACTCCTTGCCGATGCTGTCTCGAGTGGTCTTCACCAAGACTGGAAGTCGCACGGCATCAGCGAGACTATATTCCAGCGGGAGCTACGCCGGAAGGTCTGGTTTACCATTGTTGAACTGGATATAGCCTCATGCATCGAGCGTGGCGTACCGTCCATGGCTTCCAACCTTTTTGTTGACATTGGGCGACCATCCAATTTCAATGACTGCGACTTGGACGAGAGCACCGTAACAGAACCTCAAGCTCAGCCCGATGCTTGCTTGACTGACAATACATTCGCTCGATTCGTCGACTCCATCCGTCCACTGCGTCACTTCACGATCAATATTGTCAACCATCCTCAAAAGAGCAAGACGATGAGTCGAGCCAAACTGACAATGTTGTGGCAGCGGATAGATAATTCATCGGCGGATCTACCGCGGTTCTCTGAACACACTCGTCCCAGTACCGAGCGCTGTCGAGTTTCGATGTTTCGAGCGGTGATGCAAGTATACCTACATGAACTCTTGCTACTACTGCATCTTCCGTATGCCTTCAGGAAAGATGAGACTCTTTCTGTAGATATGGATTATCAGAGATTCATTTGCGTCAAATCCGCAAGTACCATCATCAACACTTACGAGCAGATTGCAGAGAAGGGCTTCAGTCAGATGGCATTGCCTCAGTCCACACTGCTACGAGCTAGCCTGTGTTTGTGTCTAGTTGGAACAAATGCTCCACATTATGGTAAACGCCACGAGATGCAATTCTATATTAGCAGACCACCGCTGACATGAACTACTCAGGTTGTGACTCCCTGGTCACCAATGCAATACCACGTAGCAGAATCGTCGAGGCTTCCCTTGTCATGGCTGAGCAACGAGTCCTGGCACTGGGTACCGATCTCCAAAGTCTGATGCTGCTTTCTGCCGCTAGCTACTTCATCCACGTAAAGAAAGATCCTAGCTCGTCTCCAGAGTGGCAGAAGCGGATCACCGATCATATGGTCGCTCTGTTGAACAAGATGTGTCGAACGCAAGAGCGGAACAGCACAGGCTCTAGCTTTCCAGATGACCATCTCACACAGTACGTCCGACTAGTCCAGAAGACGTGCGAAACGATCGTTCCGGGTCCGGATCTGGCAGCGAGAACGGGAAGCGGAAATGGCTTGACTATGACTGTTCGTCCGAATCCTTGCTCCATTGAATGACCAGATGCGGTTTTCGCTGACCATGAACGCACCAAGCAGAAAAACCTATCGTCGGATGAAACAGAGCAGATGTCGATATACACAGACAATCTGGATTGGACGAAGTCACAGATGGACGACTGGGATGGTTTGGGATTTTTGAATTTTTGAATTTTTGAAGCTGCCGTTCCACCGAAACGAAATGATGCGTGGGACGAGTTGGTATCCACTTGAGCCACGTTTGTGCGGACCTTGCCATTGACACCACAATGGTCTACTTATCAGACATCGTGGATGTCGGTGGTTCAAGCTCTGAGTTTGGCGTTCATCTCTTTTTCCGCCCTGTTATACTTCCAGAAAACCAGAGCAAATATGACTGTAGTAAGAAACATGACTCCAGCGAGACTTGCGTACATGACGAGGAGATGGGGGTCATGATAAGTCGGACTCAATGCCAAACCAATGATGGCAGCGCCGGCGAATGATAGCGAAAGGATGGATTGTACGATGGACTTCATACTTTTCGGTGCCTTGGTGTATGCGTACTCGTAGCAAGCAGGAAAGGCAAAGGATTCGCTCAGACCCTGGAGGATGTAGACGGGGATCTGTGTTGCGACGTGGACATTGTTTGGAATCATGCCATTGTTCGAGCCGGGGCAAGCGAGCGGATGGTCATAGCATGGACCGGAGCTGTAGATCCAGCCTTGAATGCCCGCGGCATACCCCATGCCTAATGCTTCAAACCCGAACCCTACGGCCATGCGAGTGATTGGAGGGAAAGCGATGTTCCATCGTCGAAGTGAAGGATACAACAAGTGGGTCAGAACTGGCATCAGCAGGATGACAGCTATGGAATTGACGTTGGGTAGAAGGTCGTTGGGTACGCCGTGAGTCCTCATTTCTCCTGCTTGAGAGACGGTGTTTGTGGACATCTGATTTTGACATAGTATGAATATCATGAATGCGATGCTGGATGGGGGTGAGCGAACGGGTGACAAAACGGTAGCCATCATGCTGGGACTTACAATACACGGCAAGCGACAAGACCCGTCTTCAACTCTCCGATGAACGAGTCAGTCCAGGATACGACTTCGTTGTCACGCTCTAGAACAGTCTCGGACAATGCGGCATCCATCTTGAAGCCGTGCTTGGAAGCAATGCTGAAAGCGCGGCGTGCCTTCGGTAATACGCTGGCTTGCCTTTCTTCCTGGACTGAGATTTTTTAGCACCTTGTGAAAAAGATCCCGACACAAGCACCTTACTGAAAAGCTTTTTACAAGCAACGAAGATTGACAAGGAGATACACAGTGATATCTTGGACATGAGATATGCCAGCCAAAACCCCGCGCTTTTTTCTATGAAGGTCGCAGGAATGCGGGATTGAGCTCCGATATTCACACACCTGAGTGGTCGTGGTCAGCTCAAAACTTAAATTGGCGCGTCAGGGTCAATGGCGTACCAGTAATATATATTAAAAGCATATTCTCGTGTGGCGTCAGCATCCACAATGACTCTTTCTCCGGTCTTGGTCTCTTCAATGTGATTCTCGGAGGCGCCACACTGCTCAGCTGGTGGTGAGTTAGAGATCGATGTTTAGAGAGGCAGACGGGTATCCTGCTTACCCAAAAAAGGCGGCAGAGATGCCTTCACACCGGAGGTACCCAGACTGATGACTATGATAGCGATGATCAATCCTGGTAGACCAGAGCCTCGTTCGATTAGAGTAGGAACAGATGTGACGGTCATAATCACGAGGCCAATTGCATATAGCCTGTTGCTCTGTTAGCACAGCTTGTTAAAAATTGGCTAGTTCCAATAAAACACATACACCAATGAGATGGTTATCGTTCTAAACTTGCCCAGGTAGTTGTCGGACACCACGGCGGCGAGAGTAGGTGTCAGATAGCTAATGAGCAGGAACAGTGTGACGAACAAGGATGCTCTGGATTCGCCCAATCCTAGAGCACCCGGTCTCAACGAGTCTTTTGGCGGATTTTGCACATAGTTCTCTGGGAAAGCGAGGGTCAGTATTTGCAGATGTTGCATACATGTACGGAACCTTCATACGCAGAGGTCCGAGGAATGCATAGTATGCAAAGCGTTCACACATCGAGGCAACAGACAACAGCCATACAGCCAGCGGCATCTTTCCAGCAACTCGGCGAAGTTTCGAGTTGTCCTCATCGTCGGAGACTTGATTCGATACCTCGTCTGGCTTGTCATGCATGCATTCCAATTTCGCCAAGTCGACTTCTCCCTTGGTCATCGGGTTTCCAGATGTGGTACTGTAGAACTTTTGGTCAGAAGCCGAGCTGCAGAAGTTGAATTGAACTCCACGTGCATTTGTGTCATGTTTTGTGACCCTAGCAAAACTCCGAAGGCCGGAAAACGTGAATAGTATAAGACGAAACGCCGATGCGAGAAGAAGTCGATGCAAACTCGACGGTGGGATGGTAAAAGGGAGAGAGTGACCTCTGGTCGATGAGAGGTAAGACAAGAGATGATGCAGGTCCAGCAGAACGATACTTGAGGGTGTAGCTGTCTGAGAATGTAAAGCCGAACACTTTCTACAACTCCGAGATATCAGAGCTTCAGTGTTGCTATCTCCGAAGATCGGCCCAATCGGAGTTACCACAAGCGAATTTTTACAGGCGCTCGCCTATGAGGCGATAGGCTTCGGCTTTATCGCGAAGGAGATGGTCTGTTTTGCTTTTCGGAGCCGTTGACTGCTGCGGAGGTCGTGCGGATGCGAAGAGGACAACCTGTCTAGCTGTATGTTCACCGTGCGCTCGTCTCTGTATATATGGACGTGTACCTGTGTTTGCTGTGATGCCTGAAATTCCATGTGCGCAGTACCTCCTCACTTTGAATAGAAGCTATGGACTCGGTACAGAAGACCGCAGATATTGACAGCTGCACAACGACTGCGAACCGCAAAGAGTCCATCACGTGGGGCCCGGAGATTGTTGATGTGACGCTTTACGATAGTCATGTTTTTGCCAAGACGATAAGAGGGAGCGAATTCGACCACCAAATTGTACAGGCCCTTGACAGGCTCGGCGTAGATTATGTAAGGATGCCTTCAACCTCAATCGTGTCAACGATACTGACAGATCCGATCAATGATGGTAGATTCTTTTGCAAAACCCTTCCATCTCGAACGAACTGGCCACTAAGTGTGCTGGCATCTGTCTTTTGAAATTGGAAAGGTCCAAGGTGATTTATGATGCATCCAGATATCGTCCTTCATACTGACATTATCCTCAAAGATCATCTCGGAGATTGAATGCGATGTGAATGAGGCACGATTTGCTGTCCGGTTGGGTGTCCAAGGCCTGTAAGTGGCCTCTGAGCCGAGTAGGTGAATGTGGCGCATAATGATCTCGTCAGGCAGATAAGGATATCCTACGAGCTATCGACACTCCAACATGAGGCTTGGAAGAGCACATACGCCAATATCGTCGACTTTGCGAGAGCAAACAAAGTGCAAGTCTCCGTGGAGATCCAAGATGTCTTCACCACAGAGCTCGTGGAAGTCCTGAAAATGATGCAAGAACTGCGGATGCAAGGTGTGCACAAGATAGTCATTGGCGACCAGGCGGGAGGCTGCCATCCAAGACAAGTCTTTCATATGATTGAGTTGTTGCAAAAGGTTGTCCAGTGTGACATCCAAGCCGGTTTTCAGGACGATACTGGCTGTGCAATTGCGAACGCTTTCTGTGCTGTCGAAGCAGGGGCTTCACAAATCGAGACATCGGTCCTCGGAATCGGTCAACGAAATGGCGTTGTTCCTCTTGGTGGGTATCTCGCCCGCCTCATCGTCACCAATCGTGATCACTTCCTGGCGACATTGGCACCAAAGCATCTTCCAGGCCTAGAGACAGTGGTGCTTGAAGCGTTTGGACTGGATCTTCCCTTCAACAACTACATCACCGGCTTTTGCGCTTTCAACCACAAGGCTGGCATTCACATGAAGGCTGTCTTGCACGATCCGCAGACCTACGAATCCATTCGACCTGATGATTTTGGAGTGTCGAGAAACGTCCAATATGCTTCCCGGCTCACTGGATGGAATGCAATAAAGTCTCGTGCAAAACAGATGAATCTCACCATGACTGATGACCAGTGTCGATCGTGTACCGAGATCATCAAGTCCATGGCTGACCAGCGAACAATCTCGAACCAAGAGGTCGATCGTACACTCAGACGATTCGCTGGAAATATTCTTGGGCAAGACAGCTCTATTCTCCATTAAGAGAGCTCTGTTCTTGGACAGAGAAACTCCGCTCTCGTTCGATCCGGACCTGTGTCAATCTCATGACTATATGTTCTCGAATGTCCAAGCCGCCGGATCGCCGAAGAAGTATTCGTCTACATGCGAATCGAGAGGTTGAAGCATGTTATAGTCCTGTAGAGGAACCGGCTTAGTCAAGATCTCGTTCCACACAGTCTTCAACTGGTTCTCACCTGAGGAATTCCAACGTTGGCCATTAAGATATTTATGTCTTGATTCATGGTGCTCGATCCTCTCTCCGTCACCTACATGCTCGTTAGTATGGAATTTGGTCCTGTAGAGTGCCTCACAAACCCCATATATCTGCCGATATCTAGTGACGGCCAGTGAAGGAGATACGTCTTCCTGAGTAGCCAATACTTTGTAGTATTGCTTGATCACCTGATCCACGGCAATCTTCTGTTCAACCTGGACGTTTGCCAAGGGTGATCCTGACCTCAACAGTCCATTTGCAGCTGATATATACCAGTAGTGAGTAAATCCAGTGCCTAGTTGTGTTATATTTTCACCAAGTCTTGCAAGCACTACTTCCACATTTCCTTGCAAAGAATCACCCAGGCGCTGGAGTAGCATCTCATCTGAGTTCTGTCAGTCGACACCATAACGCGCATGATACTAGTCGATTACTTACGTTGAAGACCTCTCATTGCCTCAATGACTTGACATGTAACAAAAGCCGAACGAAAAAGATCTGTTCGCGTCAACGAGATGAAGTTGTAGTCAGTCCTCGAGAGTCTTAAGCATGATTCGATGATGGTGCTTGCTGCGTTGAGACAGGCTAGTCTGGAAACAGAGGATCGAGAACTTGGCTGTCGTTCTACGGCGAAGGGTGTATGTAACAGCAGCAGAAACTGCCGAAGCTGAAGGTCAAGAACCGTTTCACCGAGAGCGTGTCGTGCGTTGGGCTCATGTTCCTCGGAGCATAGTTTTGTGGAACTAAGCTGTTGGAGATGGGAAATCAATTGCTCGTCGTACTTCAATATGTCGTCATGCGTGAGAGGCGAATTCGTATTGTTAATTGCAGCAGTCAAGGACAAACGTAGAGAGAGACTTGCTCTGCTAAAATGCAAGAACGATACAGTGGAATGCGGGCTCCAAGGCTGTTGTAAATACCTTTCCTTGCCACTCTGATCGAGTTCTTCATCCAGCACATCAAGCACGTTCGCTGTATCCCAGGTCACGTTGGTTAACATAGAAGGCATTCCCCTCTCGATGGAAACCTGGAGCTCCAATTCGACGATCGTCGCCCACAAGCGCCGCCTCATCTCCTGGTCAATCTCTCTCATTGGTGTTCCCAGTAGACTGGGATCTCTGTGGAAACCGGCAGACATTGCTTGCCGAAGGAGGTTCCCAGCAGTATTCCACGTCTGCTTCTTCTTGATCGTATTGGAGATCTTTGCAAGTAGTAGAAGACAGCGACACTGCCAGTGGGCTAGCGGAATGTTCTTTTGACTTTGACGTTCGAGCCAAAACTCGCATACTTCCACCAAGGCGATAGCTCGTTCACGTAGAGTAGAGCTGTCGCCGATGTATGACATGTGCTCTTGAGAACAGACGCAACTTACCGTGGCCACGACGAGAAGCACCGTAACGAGAAAATCGGCCGAGGCAGCCAAGGGGTTCTCCCAGAGAGCATAGTAGTCAGTCCAGAAGTCAGGCCTATACAGTATGCGATAAATGGTTTCGAAGGTCTCCCAGTAAACTTGTACTAGGCGATCTGTTGTCGTCCGATCAGGAAGAAGACTGACCAAGCGTTGAACGTCGATCTCTCCCGAGGTAACTAGAGTCGATTTGGCCTGCTTCCATTGCAGCTGCAATGATTTCAATGACCTCTGGACTTGTGCAAGCGTCGTATCTCGACTTATAGACTCCACCATGAACGTTTGTAATCCAGCAAACTAATGCGATCAGTCTTGGACCAGAGGCTAGTGGAAGAATAAGACATACGCGAGCGCCCCAACTGATGGGATGGGTCGGCCCAAAGTACTGAGTCTCAAATAGCTTGCCACGGTAAATCATGATCTCCTTCTTCGTGGTTCTTGTAGGAGCAGTCATGTCTGCCGTAGCGGGTGGCGGTTCCTGGCCGCGCCACATTATTGACGGTTGCCTGTTCTCTAGAGTCTCGGGGGTATTCTCACAGTGCGTCGCATGTGATGGTTGTTTGTCTGTTCTCTCCTCACTATTCGCCACGGAAGAGAAAGCATTGTTTGGAATGGTCGATGGTTCTTCCGCCGAACGCTGGCGATGATCAGCCAACAGGGACGCGGCAAGGGACTTCGAGTTACAGTGCATCATACCAAAGAGTCAAGATTGACTTGATCGTCGCGGCCATTGGAGTACTGCAGGAGGTCTGTTCCTAGGCGGCCGTAAGTACACGATTCGGCATTGCCTGTTGAGCCGCATCTGCTACACGTAGGAGTTTCCCGGTCGCATTTGAGTTTTTGGCGACGACAATTGTTGCATGACAGAGTCTTGCGGTTCCTCTTCAGCAGGGGCGAGTTCTGATGTCCTTCAAGAGATCGCTTACTCATCTGCGCGCTACTTGTACAACTGATGTCCGAACTCAGGGATGAAAGAGGACAAATGACGGCCGGGCGCATATTCCAGGCCTTCGGGTGAACTCCGGTGTATACAGCGGACTCACACTTTGCCACATAACAAGAGTTCGCTCCACAACGTATACAGCAATACAGCAGTCAATTCTCGATTGAGGATGGCTAATATCAGGAACTAGGCTTGCCTCATGCGAGAAAGAAAGACGTGGGTTGACACAACGAGCGACGTAAGGAAAACAGTTCTAGAACCACTCATACGAGAGCGCTGTTCATGCGGCAAGGGGCACACCGGCAACACCAGGTTGATCCCAGAAGCTGGCCATGACCTTGCGGTCGCCCTCCCAGGCCCAACGGGCATGTTGTGCAGCAAAATTCTAGTGAGATCAGGTCAGCCTCTTTGTATTGCAATAACGGGAAAAGAGTCCTTACATCAACGACAAGAACATCGCCAGCATCCCAAGTGATGCTCGAGTTGAGCTTGTGCTGCCATTCGTCCATCTTCTGAAGCCACTCTCTGGGGATGACTTCGTCCTCTTCCAGGCCCGCAAACTTGGCCTTGTTAGTGCAACTGATCTATCACAGATAGTAGACGATCAGAGCTTACATGCGGAGGTACGGAGATACCCTCGGTACCATCGCCCTTCTTGTACGTGAAGGGGGGCTTAAAGGTGTCGTTGACGACAGCGTTGGTGTAGCGAGTCGACATGGCCTATTGCTCCGAATCAGTGTTTCACGACCTCAACTGCTTGATATGACACTAACGTTGAAGATGGCGGGTTTGTCCTGTGTAGGACGCAAGCGAGTGCCAGCAACACGATGAACGACTTCAAGATCGCCATTATCGAGCCATGTCCAGTTGAAACCGCGTCGCTGCCAGACAGGCAGGGTTTCGTCGGGTCGATCAATGCCGTCGTGCCAGCCACCCATCTGGGCAAGAGCGATAATCTTCTTCTCCACCATCTCGCGCTTGCCCTCCTCGGTATCAGGCATCTTCTCTCCAGACTTGGGGCCGAACGCCGAGTCCTTGTAGAGACCGTTGCCGCCAACAATACCGCCGACTTGTTCGGCATTGTGCGGGATCTGGTATACAAGACCTTTCTTGGTACAGCCCTCGAGAAAGCCAGGCGCTTCCTTCTTGAGGCGATCGTACATGGCAATGGAGTTACAGACAGATGTCTCACCCCCAGATCCAGGAGCGACCTTGCAGTAAAGCGCCAGATAGTGCGGGTGTGCTGGAGACACGGCATACTCGTTATGCCAGCCAATGATGTGACTTGGAGGGCCCTCGTTGGCGGTAAGAACATTCTTGGCCTGGGGCCGACGAAGGACCTCCATGCCGACGTGCTCATGTGGCTTCCATCCGTAAGCACCCGACCCGGCCAGAGCGAACATGAATTCGGAGAAGTCCTCTGCGCTCTTCAGAGGCAGACCCTTGAAATGGATCGCGCCGCCGTTGGCATCGAGCAGTTTGCGAATTGGGCTTTGGAGAGAATAATTGGATGGCTGAGCACCAAGCTTGCGGGCTTTTGCAAGGATGGTCTCTTTGGATTGCTCTGCAAAAGTTGGTTCGAGAACGAGCGGGAAGTTGATGAAAGGCTCGTCAGGTCCTTCGATGATTTGGATATTCTTTTGGTATGGTTTGGCGATAGAGGCCCAGTACTCGCTGGTGCTGATCATCTTGAGGATTGAGAAATGCTCCGAGTTCGTGGTGGTTTTGAGATGATGATGCTTTGGCTGGTGTTTTATCTGTTGAGTGTCAGATTCTCTCGGACATGAACAGTGGGTTTATCGCGTTGAACTCAACTTCGGCCGAAATCAGACGCGGACGTATCACGGCATTGCAGATACATGACCCTGACGCCGTCGGACAGAGAACGACTGATCCGAAAGCATGGTTCGGAGTGAGGAATTAACCAAGTCACGAACATTGGAAAGTATCTGTCCCCGCTATCGGCCGAGAATCTTGTCGGAGATAGCCCTCACCAGTACATGGGGGGACCAATGTTCAAAACTCGGTAGATCAGAGCATACTTGTCATTCGTCCTTGGTTCATCGACTCCAACCATCTTGGATCAGACTTTGTCGCATGTGCTCTCAGCATCACTTTCTGTCTCACATCCTTCTTTCGCGGTCATGTTGGAGGCAAAACAATACAACGCCCTTGACCTGGCTCAGCCAACAAACTTCAAGGCAATGCTGGACAGCGGTGAGCTGCTCTGGGGAACAAGTTGCCGCATTCCACACGAAGAAGCTGCTCGTGTCGTTGCGACCCTGCCTCACCACTTCTGCTTCTTGGACGCAGTACGGACTACCACTTTTCCGAAGGTGATGCGAGATAGGACATAACAACTAACATGTACTGTCAGGAACATACGCCACTCAATCCTACCCTTCTCGTCGGACTTATCAAAACGATCCAGTACACCTCGAATGGGTCGATGGTGCCCTTCGTACGACTTGCGCCCAATATGCCCGACCTGATCAACTACGTACTCAATGCCGGAGCAGGCGGCATCGTACAGCCTCATGTGCAGAGTGCCGAGGAAGCCCGACGATTGGTGAACTATGCCAAGTTCCCTCCACTCGGTACTCGTAGCTACCCGCCTATGGCCTTGTCTGGCAAACAGACCCATACCAAGCTCGGTGAGACGGTCTATGATATCTGGAACAACCACGCTGCTGTCTTTGCGCAGATCGAGGATGTTGAAGGTGTAAGAAACGTTGAAGAGATTGCAGCTATTCCGGGCAGTAAGTGAACACTCTCTTGTCGTACATGCCATGACCAGATAATTCTAACAAGGTTTTTCCTCCAGTTGATGCTCTCATGGTCGGAGCTGGAGATCTTCGATGCTCTCTGGGACTCGAGGTTGGCTCACAGGATGGTGACGAGCCAAGCTTTCTCGACGCTCTGGACAAGATCCAGCGCGCTGCAGATAAGAATGGTCTTGCGGTACTGGGGTTCGCTATGACACCTGAGATACTAGAACGACGTCTGAAGCGTGGATGGAAAGCCTTCATCATCCATTCGGATGGTGCCGCTGTCTTCAAGTCTGGCATGCAGAGTTTCCAAGACAATGTCAAGCTCACCAGATCGAAGAATCTGAACGGCTCGAATGGTCATCACGTCCAGAACGACGGCTCTTAAAGAGGAATTATCTTAGGATGTTCTTCTTCCCTCTTGTATCGTCCCAACATAGTAAAAAGCCACGTTACCGAACTATATGCTATGTAGCTATCATGTCCGGAATATCGGTACAAGACTATCACACATCAACGTCAAGGAACTTTCAAGAGCGAATGAACTGAGAAGACTCTGACATCATCATCCGCCTCAGAAATTATAGACCCGCATCCACTCGGCCGATCGGAGATCTCCCTAATCGTTCTTGTCCTCGCAGGATCATCGAGTAGGACCTGTTTCGTTTGCCGACCTGATTTCTTTCGGAAATGGACTTTCCACACGAATCTCTTATCGGGCCTGGACACCAGACGCGGACGACTAGCATGTGCTCCATCTAGTGGTTTCGGACAAGAAGTGAGTCGGGAGTCATGATTGGATGGACTTCATCCAGAGACAGAAAAGAATGTACATAGGAAGGCCGCACCTCGTCTTAGATGCTGCGCTCAAAGATTCCCTCGGCCTAACATGTCGAACCAATGGTTGGTGCAAAAGTTCGGTGGGACAAGCATAGGGAAGTACCCTTTGAACATCGTCGAACATGTCATAAAGTCAGTCTGTCTTTCGTGTAGATGTTCCTTTCCATCGTTTTGTATACTCATCGGGAAGCAGGCCTGCCACATTCCGAAACAAGGTTGTTGTTGTGTGCTCCGCTCGTAGCAGTAGCAACAAAGACAAAGGCACCACGAACCAGCTCTTGCAAGCCTACAAACTCTCTCTGACCCCTGGACTCGATCATTCAAAGTCGATCATGCAGACCATATATCTAGATCATATGGAGGCTGCCGGAAACTATGTTAAAGACCCGTGTTTGCTAACACAGCTAATGCGGCACATCCAAGATGTATGTGCAGAGGCCCTGCAACTTCTTCGTGCAGCAAAGGTGGTCAGTCACGATGTCCCCCACATCCGGGATAGATTTATCAGTACTGGTGAGGTACTGGCCTGCCACTTTCTCTGTGCTGTCTTGGAGGACCGCGGTATACCCGCTGAGCTGGTCAATCTTTCCGAGATCATTTCCACCAAAGCCACCACTCGTTCGATTCAGTCTTTCTATAACGACATATCTATCATGATGGCGGATAGGATTTGTTCCGTTCAGAGTAAAATCCCCGTGGTTACAGGATTCTTTGGACCCATCGATGGTGGTCTACTCACCATGATCGGCCGGGGCTATACTGATCTTTGCGCATCCTTGATCTCGATCGGACTCCAAGCAACCGAATTGCAGGTCTGGAAAGAAGTAGAAGGTATTTTTACGGCAGACCCGTGCAAAGTGCCAAGTGCCAGGATGATCCCTTTGATCAGTTCCGAAGAAGCCTCTGAGTTGACATTCCACGGCTCCGAAGTGATACACTACACGGCAATGCGTTTGGCGATGCGAGCAAGGATCCAGATCCGCATCAAGAATGTCATGAGTCCAGAAGCCGAGGGAACGCTTGTTCGAGATGATGGGCATAGCGACAATGCATCACAACTCTCGTCGTCTCTCGATCTACTGCCGCAGGATACTGATTGCTCGCCGTTTGTCAAAGTTCTCGGAGGTCCCATTGCAATCACATCGAAAGACAACATCTTGTTGATCAACATACGATCAGCTGAACGACTTAAACCACACAGCTTTTTCGCGAGTATATTCTCAATCCTCGATCGATGGAACCTATCAATCGATCTGCTATGCACAAGCGAGGTTCAGATCTCTCTGGCTCTACACTCCGAGGTCTCTACAGTTACTGATGATGATACGACTGATTCCGAGAATCTTTAGGCGGACCTCAGAAGTGCAATCGCCCAACTTCAAGAATATGGACGTGTTGATGTTCTACCTCACCGAACTATCGTCAGTATAGTTGGAAAGCAGATGAAGCGAGAATTGGGTACGGCTGGGACAATGTTTACAACACTGGGTGAGAATGGAATATGCGTGGAGATGATTGCGCAAGGTGATTACCACTGACGATACACTGGTACCCAATGCAGAGCTGACGGGAATACTCATAGGCGCAAGTGAGATCAGCATCTCATGTGTGATTCAGCAGCAAAAGGGCGAACAAGCCGTGGTCCTACTACATGCCAGCATGTTCAGATCTGTAAATGGTAACAATCTTGTGGCCCTCAGGACGCCCGACTCGGATTTATGACATGTCGGTCGTGATCCTTTATCCGTGCGGAGTTGTCATAAGGAAGATTTACATCTCCGATGAGTATGAATATATGCTCGGCCTTTGACCCGGTCTCCGACTACATAGGTAGCTTTTTCTGCAATCCGAAGACAAGCATCATTCATTCCTCTTTCCCAGTGTCCGAAAGTGCAATCGTCAACATGGATTCTATCATCGAACCTTCCGACATTGTCCTCTACGGCTATGATGTTCGACCCCCTGACACCACATCAACGTTGGTATGCTGACTCAAAAACTCAGGATAATCCCCGAACCCGCATCATCAATATTGTGGTACATGACCTTCGCGTAGACTTGAGACTGATCCATGACTCACGATCACGATGTGAAAATAGGCCGCAGCTACAGGCGTCGAGCTCAAACAATCGTTGGTCGTTCCACGCAAGGGCATCAACAAACGCGCACACCTGGAAAATTTCCCACTATCTCAAGGCAAGATTCCGGCCATAGAGGGTCCTGAGATCAAGCTTACCGAGACGATTGCCATCGCTTACGTGAGTACGATCATTCTCTCACCTTCTCCTTTAGAATCGCTTCTCACAGAACTCCGCTTGCGTTTCACCCGATCTACGTTCGAGGGCTGATCATAATCCCAAGTACTTGTCCAAGTCCAAGTACACGTCCGGCCTCCTAGGTCGTACCAACAACATCGCTGAAGAAGCACTTGTACTCAGCTACGCAAGCTGGGCCAACCAAGAGCTCTTGCAAACACTCTCCCGCTGGTTTCTGCCCTTGATTCCCGGCCTTACCGATCCAGCTCCATACAACAGAGAGGCGGTTGAGGCTGGAAAAAAGTCGAGTCTGAAGTTGTTGGACAAACTGGAGACAATCTTGAAAGAGAAAGACTGGCTGGTGGGCGAGGGTCCCACTTTAGCCGACATCTTTGTGGCAGTAGTGGTCAGCAGGGGATTGCAATGGGTTTTGGGGCGTGCTTGGAGAGATGGTCATCCTGCGATTATGGCACACTTTGAGCTGACGAGGGAATGGAAGCCGGTGCATCAGACCATAACTCGATTTGACCTGATTGATGAAGAGACAAAGAACATTCAGCCGGATAAACTAATCCAGGAGGGTGGAAAGCAGAATTGAATTCGGAGGAGTTTGTTAGTCTATGGAATGTCATCAATCGAATCTTTTGGAGGTCTTGAAGTCATGCGAATGGCCGTTTCCCACTTTCCTGGCCTCAACAATGCTTCGTGCGACAAGTGCAGTGTTTTGCTTGTTTAGCCCACTGTTGTTCGGATGTCAGTCTAGTCGTACATGGACACCTCGTCAACTTACGCGATGGAGAGTCTACCAGTATCTTGGAGGTAGACTGCGCAGGTTTCTCTCATGTAGTCGATCTGCTCCTGATCGAGAGAGGTATATCTAGTACATGTTGTCAGCACATGTCTTCGCGACCCATACAGGGCTAGACTTGCAAGAACATCCCGGCCTGCTTAGTGACAAAACGCCAGTCCATGGTATTGTCTTGCAGGCACAACTCTTTCTCTAATCCCTCTCTTCTCTCTACCAGATCTTGAGCGATATATCTCAGATCCTGTTCCCAGACCCTTCTCAGGTCTAGATCTTGGAGTATGTTAGCAACTAATCGCGCTCCAAACCGCGGCTGTGCACCTGTTTCTGCTCTGGCAAGCAGTTTCATCTGCTGTTCAACCCTCACCACAACTTCATTGTTAGGTAATGGTATACTAAGTTGCCCAACACGCTCGCCATAAAGACCGAAGGCTTTGCCATATGTCGTGGCGAGTAGCAGCGGAACCTCGGAGCTGACGAACAGACGGACTGGCTCACAGTCTTGCTCCACGTTGCCAGACACAAAGCCAGGGTAAGACAGATCTAGGAAAGCGAAATGTTGTTTTGACTTGAATACCTCCATGATTCGGCGCCATTCTCTAGGTGTTGGGTCGCAACCTGTCGGATTGTTTCCACACACTTGGAGCACCACAACAGACTGAGATGGAATCTCACTGATGGCTTTGATCCAACTATCAGCTGCAAATCCATGAGTCAGATTGTCGTAATAAGGCAGGTTGGCGGTATCGAATCCCGCGGCATGGAAGACGTTCGGATGATTGACTGATCAAAATGGAGTTAGTCGTGTTGCAGTGAAGCACGAATGCCATGGGAACAGAAGAGCGAACTTACCCCAAGTCTCAGAAGGGATATATATATCGCCAAATCCTTTGGTCTTGTATGGCTCGTAATGCGCACGAAGGAACATGGCACCCATATGACAAGCTCCACTCGCGCCCAGGGTTTGCATGGATGCTATTCTTCTCTCGCTCAGTCATCATCTCCATCGAACCACCTCGATTTTCACTCACCTCTTCTCTCTAACGTGTTGACTATCGGAACCATATTGTAAACAATGACTTTGATATCGGAATGAGGCTTCACCGAGGTGAGACGACGGATATTCATGCTCCCAGTCAGGGTCATGAATCAACATTTGCCGCGCCTTGCCATGGTAAGTATCGACTCGTGTGACATCATGAGTTTACTTACTGACTTGACGGATGACAGGACGTAAGGCTTGCCATCTTCTGTTTGATATACGCCGCACATGAGATCTACTTTGTTCAAGCGGACATCCTCTCGAAACTTGGCCTGCAATGCGTTAAGGCTTTCTAAAAGGGTGGTCAGACTGAGTAATCAAGAACAATAGTCAAGGACGACAATCCTACCAAGCTTGCCCTCCGGGACGGTCGAAAAAGGGTGCGCCATAAGTTGTCGTTGTGAGGAGACAGGTAGTCTGATTCGGTATTTACCCTCAGATGGTATGGTAAGCATACAAGCGGACGGCCCTCGTCAACAAGAACTGGACTGATTGATGTGTCTGGTCAATTGCCGAATTATCTCTCTCATCGTGCTTGAGATGGTGGTGGTAGATGACTCGGCCGAATTCCACATCGGCCGAGTCGGCGATCATCCTCCATCCATAAACGCGAGTGATTATATGTCCGAGAACAACAGAATCCTTTCCAGGATGTGTACGTACAGGTATTTTCACATCTACCTATGTGTTCCTTTCTTCCATTCCTGATCCGACATCTGGCTTCTCCGAAGTGAATACATTTGTTACAAAGTTCTTCGCAGTTCCTCAACACAGCATGGACTGTTCCTCGATAAACATGATTGATCTCCAGAAGCGCCTGAAAGATCTTGAACCCGTCATAGAAGGCATTTGCCGTGTTGCAGGGACACCGGGCATCTCAATCGCTGTCTCATATCAGGGCGAAATCATCTATCGCCTGAGCTCTGGCTACAGCAATCTGGAGACCAGGAGACCTGTCACCGGAAGCACACAATTTCCTATCGGAACTATGATGAAAACCTTTACAGCTGCAGCTACAAGCATCCTGGTTGCCGAAGGCAAATTGACTTGGAACACCCCAATCCGAGCAATCATCCCCGAGCTTGAGACGCAAAGTCAAGTCGTGACGGAGAACCTTACGGTCGTCGATCTTCTCAGTCACTGCTCAGGCTTAGGAAGGTCCAACTTATGGTGGCAAGGGGCTGATGCGACCCTTCTACTCGACAAGGAAGACTTGGTGCGCTTTTACAACACTCTTCCATCAACGGGGAACTTCCGTGAAGGATGGGCTTACAGCAATTGGGGTTACGCATTGGTTGGAGAAGTGATTGAAAGACTCAGCGGCAAGACTTTTGCGGAATACCTCAAGGAAAAGATCTTCGATCCTCTGGGCCTCAAGGACACCACTGTCGATCTTGTCGACCCAGCATCCACTCCTGATCTAGCACGCTCATACGCCGCTCTGGATGATGCATCACCATACCCTCTACCCCAGCCACCCGTTCATGGAGACACGATCATGGCTGCGGCCCTCGGTGGTGTCAGCAGTGCCGAAGATTTGTTGACATATAGTATGTCACTGCTTCGAAGCTTCCGTCATGAGACCGGCATGCAGACGAGTGCCTGGCCCCTACCAATCAAACATGCATTGAAGCAGTTGTCGGGTCACGTCTTCACAGCAGAATCACTACTGGAAAGATCGTACGCTTTTGGTTGGTACCGCAATCAACTTCCCAACACAGTCCTTGGCATGGGTTGGAACAGCCTCTACGTCAAGCAGATGCCCAAGATCACACCCAAAAGCCATGTCGGGCCCTTGATCGCACATGGTGGAAGTCTGCCAGGCTCTCATGTGTCGATCGCGCTGCTCCCAGAGCTCGACAGCAGCGTGGTTATCTGTACCAATTCAATCGCCTTAGGTGACGTGTCTGGTTGGGTCAGTATGGCAATCCTCGAAGCAATCATTGATGCACCTCATCCGTCAGATTATCTGGCATTGGCTAAGGAGGCTGCAGCCAACGCAGCCCTGAACGTCAAGACGCTCCAAGGCAAGTTGGAGATATCCAGGGCCAAAGACACAAGTCTGCGTAAGGTGGAAGACTATATTGGTAGGTATCAAGATGAGAAGCGAAAGTGGACTATCGTCGTGAGAGCGTCGAAGGAGTCTTCTTCGGGGCTGGAAGTGGCCTTCCAAGGACTTGATAGTCAAGTATGGGCTCTGTCCCATTATGAGCACGACACATTCTTGTGGTTGTCATCTCGCAAAGAACAGGCCAAGAGGGGACGCATGGTCACATATCCTCTGTCAGCGGATCATTTCAAATTGATCTTCCAGGCAAACGACGGTGGAGATGGAGAGATCGACCGAGTCTTGTGGAGACATGAGGCAAGTGCGCCAATTGATGAAGGTTATTTCTGGAAAGGTTCGTAGAACTTGAATGGCACTATCATATTAAACATTCGTCCGGACTCCCCAAGAACATGGCAGGATGGTAGAGCCAGGACCATGCATCCCTCACAGACCCTTGTCAAGAGCTCATTGATCTTGGTGTTGCGAATCAACGAGATGGTGACGATACACAGTGTGTGATTGACGCGAAAGTACAAGATGCGTTTACCACAACTTTTTATCACTGTTGCGGGACAAACCCAAGGTATTGCGATTCATACAAGCATGACCTGTTCAATTTCGCTATACTCGGTGGATTTACCAATCGGCTAATGACTGACTTCTGACACGTACCTTGCGGTCGTCTCATCGTGATCCTCAATCCAATCACTGATATACCCAGGAACACCAGGGAACAAGTTCGTCGGAGCCGCGATTGGCTTTTCGTAGACCATTCTCGTTGGCACTACACCCGCCCAGACCTCTCTTCTTATCTTTTCGTCCTTGAGATCCTCTCTAGCCTCGCCGGTAGTGCCCGTACGCACCTTGGCGCTAGCCGAATGGATTTCGACTTTCAGAATACCAGTGCTTTTCAGTTCCGTCTTGTTGGGATAGCGAGTGTGTTGCCAACGTTGAGGCACAAGATTGTTCGTGATAAGTTCCATGGCGTAGATGCGCTCGGCTTCGTCCTCGACAACTTGTGCGTAGCCAAAGGTGACGGCGGAGCGGTAGTTGCAGCTGTGGTGATTTGGCGTCAGAGCAAGCACAACGCCGTCCATAATTGTGGCCGAGACACAGACAGGTATGCCTTTGACGTCCGGACTTCCGTTTCCATCATCCTGACGGGAGAGACGCATGATACGTGAGGAGACATAGCCATGGAGATAGATGCTGTAACAACCAGAGTCCGTGACAGAAGATGGCTCGAAACTACCCATGCATCCCAACATGGGCAGGATCACGGGAAAGGGATCATCATCGTTATCGGAGGAGCTCGAGAAGGCCACGTGTAGAATAGGAGCCTCATCAATGATAGGATAGATCTGCTGATGATCATATTGACCTAGAAATCGGTAAGAGACTGTGGCGATGACCGAGAATGCATTCCATAACGAACCACGACCTCTGTAGCGATTCACGGTGTTCAGTGACATCTTTTGGTGGCCACCGCTTCCATACTGCTTTTCTGTTTCTTCGGAAGACATGATAATGCTCGTAACGAACTCGTGTATGTACTGCGATGTTCGGGAATCAAGTGTCGCGATGTGAAAGCGTTGACATCTTAAGAACAATATCTCTTGTCTGGTTTTACGTCGTCAATGCAGCCCGGACTTGGTCAGATTCATTGCATGGTTCGGCCGAGAACGTCGATCCCGCCATCCTATGATAACTTTATGTTGACCGATGCGGATGTGTCGGCCGAGAGATCGTTCGCAGAGATTTGATGAGAGCCGCTCACACGGGTTTGGTGTCGACTTGTATCTCCGAAACATGGTCATACCCGACTCAGCCGGCACCGCCTCAAACCAAGACACACTTTCCATAGGCCGGCCATGGTCGACTTAAAAAGGGCTGACGAACATCGGATACACAGGAAACATCCCTCAAAGATCAACTGTAAAGAACAAGCATCGTGTATGATCGCCTACGATGCCTACCCTGGAAGAACCTCTCGGAAAAGCCCAATCTCTACCTCAACCACCTCCTCTTGGTTTCCCAGTACCTCCATACCGTCATGCTGTGTCTGTCCAACTGCCAACATGGCAGGACATGAGGGGCATGGTCGCACAGGAACCGAGAGTCCTACAAGTCCAGCAGATCGGTTATCCCAGATCGTTCCTCAATCAGGACGTGAAGAAGGTGAGTTACGATCCAATTCGGCAATTGATATGACTGACGGTACATGAATTCGCGTAGGTCAACGCTGCTTGTCTTGCTCTGCTTGGTAGAGATGGGGAGAATTGTTTAGTCTTTCCATCGCTGGACCACGCAATATGTTGCAAGAGCATGGTCCACGATCTAGCACCAGCATCAATCGAGCTTGTCCGCATCAATGCAGCAGACTTCCTGCTGGATGAGTCGTCGAAAACTTTGCAAAACAACGCAGATAGCGATGGCAACACTACATCATGTCGTCGCCGCTTCTTTCTTGTTTTCTTCCCGGCAGAATTCACCTCGTCCGCAATGATATCTTGGCGGACCACTGGAACCGGTATATCCTCGCGGCTCGGCGAGAGCATGCATAGATATCTCGACGATATCGAGCCTACATCTTTGACAGACCAGATCGGCGATCCGGACGTCCTTCGTGAACTGGTCGACGTCGACGCAAACAGTCTCGTTAGATCACGTATTTCAGACTTGATGAAACGCGCTGCCATCAACCGAGATAAAACCTCCACGTTCTCGTCGAAGGACGTCTTCCTCTACCCAACAGGCATGGCGGCAATCTACGAGACGAACAAAATGCTGCAGCTATGGCAACCTGAACAACAAAGCGTTGTCTTTGGCTTCCCCTATGAGCTGACTTTGAAGCTCCTTGAGAAGTACGGGTCCAAGGTCAGATTCTATGGTTTCGGCACTCCAGAAGAACTTGATGACTTCGAAGCCTATCTCCAAGATGAGAGGTCGCGTGGACGCCAGATTCAATCGGTATGGTGCGAGTGCGCCTCGAACCCACTTCTTCGGACTGTGGACCTAGAGCGTATTCGGCGCCTGGCTGATGAGTATGGTTTTGCTCTTGTCATGGACGAAACAATCGGTAGCTTCGCCAACGTCGATGTGGCAGGGGTGGCCGATATCATTGTCACCTCGCTGACGAAGAGCTTCAGCTGCAACGCTGATGTAATGGCGGGAAGGCAAGTACAATGGTCTCCTTTTCGGCAGAGCTTCGAAAATCTGCTGACCAGGACTTCTTGAACACAACAGTGTCGTGCTTAATCCCTCTTTTCCGTTTTATGTCCCGCTCGTACAAGTATTAAACACAGTATATGTCAACGAATTGTTCGCTGCAGACACTCGAGTTCTCGAGTTCAACAGTCGGCAGTTTCTCTACAACGCAACGATCATGAACAGAAATGCTGCCCACTTGGTTAGCACTCTGCATCCTTACGCCAGTACACCAAACAGCTCACTCACGCACGTTTACTACCCTTCCATCTGCTGGTCACGTTCCAACTACCACGCCCGGATGCGACACACCACCTCGGACTTCAAGCCCGGCTACGGAGGCCTCTTTACTCTCGAGTTCGAGGACGTGGAAACAGCTTCCACATTCTTCAACACCCTGAAAATCCACAAAGGTCCCTCATTAGGAGCCAAGGTCACGCTCGCTCAGCCTTATGTACAGACCGTGTTCTCGAAGGAGAAGGATTGGGCGGCATCGTACGGATTGAGTGAGACGATCGTGAGGATCTCGGTCGGGCTGGAGGACGAATTTGCGTTGGCAGCTGAGTTTAAGCGGGCGTTGAAATTGACAGATCGGTTCAAGGCAAGAAGGGTCAAGTTTTGAAATGTTTCGCTGTTTGTCCTTGGATGGCGTGTAGGTACTGCATTGATTGCATTTTTCCTCTCTCGGCCTGTATGCAGACATCTTTCTGAGTATGTCGCTCGGTATGTATTCCAGAGATAATGGTGATTGGGTCGATTATGTTTGCTCGAGTGCCCCAGCCAACCTCTCGGACGGTGTGGAGAAAGAAATCGTTGATGTATACGTCCTTGAACGTGTAGAAGGTCGGGTTAGTGGAAGAAGAAATCCGAGGCATGTGATTAGCCAGCCACTCCAATTCTCATTGTCATCTTCTAACGTATATCAATTACACTGTGAACGAATTGTGCGACAATTCGTTATACGACTTTTTATGTCGACTTTTGCGTTTGGTGTAATTAGCGCAATAACATCAGGTAATCTATGCCGACCATCCGACCCTGTCTCACTTATAATATTGAATCCTTCGTACAGCTCTATAAACCTCAATCCTATGATTGTATGCAAGATCATGTACCGTTGTTGAAGCAACTTTGATGATGTGGAACAAGCTTTTGATGACTGCAATTGAGCAAACTTATTGATCGTTGTGACTACATTGATTTTTACAATGGACGCTGACAAGAAAGTTCGGGTCACAGAAAAAATGATAATGACGAGAAGATCCATCAATTCTACTCCATTAAGCGATACGAACCTTGAATCCTTTCCTCAAATCCTGCGCCAACCTTAAGACCTCCTCTCTCGTATCGCCAGTGACAAGAAACATGCCCAGCTTCACCGGATTCTCCGGAACCTGCCATCCTTCTTCGAAGAACCAACAATGGTAATCAACAAACGAGTCCGCATCTTTGTTAAGTCTTCTAAGTTCTCCCATAATATCACTAGTCTCCAGAACTCCCGACTTGTGAGAATTGATATAAACCATGACACAATGACGCTGCGGACCCGAGGGAAATTGTTGAGCTAGGGACGAAAAGCGAGTGGGTTCAGGTAGACTGGCGAGCATATGTAGAGCAGTGTAGTCTACACCATAGTTCAGTGCGGTGACCCATGTGGCACCAGATCCTGGAGCACGTTGGTTGACTTCTAACAAAAATGCCGAGGGAGAACAAGGGGTGTTTGGAGGATTGACAAGAGATCGTAGGTCCAAGAAACCATTCTCGAGACGATAATGGACACGAGAATCACGAATGCGGCCTTCGACGTGGAACACGCCGGTCGAGAAG
The DNA here is from genome assembly GCA_019677095.1 of Aureobasidium sp. SLJ-2021a. Lineage (NCBI taxonomy): Eukaryota > Fungi > Ascomycota > Dothideomycetes > Dothideales > Saccotheciaceae > Aureobasidium > Aureobasidium sp. SLJ-2021a. Next base: position 59,104 of record JAHRBU010000037.1, read on the forward strand.
CCCATGCGCAAGAGGGTTTGGTGGAAAGTCGCTTTGATCATGTCGGCTTCGTCTGAGGGATGAGCTGATGGCCAAACCATATCCGTCTCCAGAAAGTCTTTCGAGATATTTGGATTACCGCTCATGTTCAGCTCGGCGGTACAAGGAAAGCCGTCTACGAGCTCGAAGAAAAGAATCTTGCCGTCTTGGAGGACAAAGTTTGCGTCAATCTCAGGTCCTTGTCCATAGGATTCGACCATGATATCGATTCTGGGGTATGTCTTTTCAAGGCTTACAATCGCTTTGGTGAGATTTTTGTGGTCGCGAACCAGGAAAACACCATTGGAACCCCAGCCAAAGCATGGCTTGATGATGATGGGGAACTTTAAGGGTGTGTTGCTGGCTTGCAGCTGTGTTTCCAGGTCAAGTACATTCTTGACTCGCATAGATGAGGTGTTACCGCTGTTCTTGGCTTGCGTGAGGTTCTTGTCGATACTGGTTTTGACTGTTTGCAAGGGTGCAGTCTTGAGTCCGAGTTTTTCCGCTACCTGAGCCGTAGCGACAAAGCATGCGTCCGTGAATGTGAAGATGCCATCGAAGCTTAGACCGTTCGTTGTCAAGGCTTGTAAGATACGGTCAGAGAGTTGAGAATCTGGAGTCATGTCGACAGGAATGTGTTGTTCCACAACCGGAGGAGCATCAGACCGTTGCAGCCACTGATCTGGAGCTCCAACAACAGTAAGTCGAAGGCCAAGGTAATAAGCCGAAGCTAGCCATCTTTCCATGACAATGGGCGGACGACTCCCGACGAGGACAAGGCGAGGGTGACGCAAAGCATTCGGCACAACCCAAGGACTATAGAGTCGTTCTGACAGAACCCTGTTCATAGCTTCCATAGTTTCGTAGAGCGAGCCAGAAACCGGTGACTTGACAACGATGGCACCAACGGCATAATCGAGAAGCTTGTATAGGTCGTCATGGTGGTCGGTATTGGGGTCATAGGCAGAAACTTGTTGTGCGGGGTCAAGAAACGACTCTGTGAAGTCACACATCTTACAGAATGTCAACCTCTGCAGCAAGAAGTCTGATCGCACCACGTATCCAGCTTGTAGGGAAATGACTAGCTTGACCCCAATCTCCGTCTGTGCGGCTTTTTGGTGTCCCATCTTCGCTATCCGAGCGAGAAACCTAGTCGCTCTTTCGGAAGATTTATTGGAAGAAGATCTTCCATGTTCCGAATTCTGGACAAATTGATATCCTTGATCATGCAAATGACGTGCTTCCTGGCTGCGATGGAACATCAGGTCGACTGACAGGAACGTTGCAGCATCTGGATGAGCCGAGTTGCCTTTTGCGGTCCGCCATGAGTACTGAAAACAACCTGTGAACTGTGTCAGCGAGACCTCACTATCTTATGTTATTGTCTAGTCAAGACCTGCCTGACGAGCGTGTCTCCTCCATTGTCAAATTTCCGGTTGAGACTTGTTCGGGCGACGGAAAAGATTAGAAAGAATCCGTTGCTACTGTTATTTTTTTTTTTTCTTTCCGGAGAGATGGGGCATGATGGACATGTGTCAAACAACATGAAAGACCTTAAATATAATCATGGAATCTGACCTTAGAAGAAGCATTTATCGGATCAGCGAGATTGTTTGGCAGAGTGCGTCGGAGATGAATTGAGGCGATACATAAATCCGAAGGCACATCTCCGAAACGCCTAATCATCTCTAGTTCTTCGGATTTATGTTATCTCTTATGCGACGATCTTAAAGGATTAGTCACGTTTCTTTGTTACGTTCCAACAGATAGAGCCGATGTCTAGTCGTATAGTCCCCTATTAAAAGTCTTCGGATAGCTCTCCTCTAATACCTATACCCCTAATACGCTAACCCGTACTATAGGTTTAGTTTATATTAGATCTTTACTAAATTTAATAGGTTAATAGGTTAATATTTACGTTTAAACGGGTTGAACTTAGGACGTTAATATTTAGTATAATACCCCCCTATAGTAATATATACTTCTATATACTTCTATATAGATTTAACTAGTTATAATATAATTCTTATATTAATAATTATAATAAGATAACCTAGTATAGCTATAATATAGTAGATTAAGTTAGCTATAGAAATACTACTTATTTTATATAGCGTATAAGCTAAACTTAATTAATAGATAGTAGAATCCTAATTTTGCTATAGTATATAAAGTAGTAGTTTATCTATAGTTATTACACGTATAGCTATAGCTAGCGAGTTAGCCTAAGTGTTATGTTAGAGATAGTAGAAATAATCTTTAAGGTAGTTAGTAAGCGACATCGTTATAGCGCAATAGCGCTTGCCTCCACGTATCGCTTATACATCGACTTTTGCACAGGAGAATAAGTCGCGGACTAGTTCCGCTCGCACCGAACGGACAACACGAGAAAGCTCATACCTGGTCCGTACCTTTCTGACTAACAACAGAACGATATTGGCCAGATATTCAACCATTCAATCCTTGTCATCATCCAAGAGGCCCACAATGTCGGAGAACAATCTTCCCACTTCACTCGCCCAGCTGCCAGAAGAGGCCAACCGTCGCTACTACACCAAAGCCGAGCTGATTGACTATTTCACACGAATCAATCTCGCTCAAAAATTTCTCGACTCCCCCGTCTTGTCGGACGCCAATCTCGCAAAAACAAAAGAACATGGACTTCTTTTGCTAGAAGCACTATGCCGCCACCACACCACCAACGTTCCCTTCGAAAACCTCATCCTCCACTACTCAGCCAGCAAAAAAGTCACCCTCGAACTCTCGGAGCTGTACACCTGGTTCGTCAAGAAACGACGCGGCGGCCGTTGCATGGAGAACAACAGTTTCTTCGGCACCGTGCTACGCTCCATCGGCTATCAGGTCCGCAACTGCGGTGGTAGAGTCAGCAGGGCAATGAGCCCGTTCCCAGAAGTCCGCAAGAATCAGGCCAACACGTATGATGGCTGGAACCACATGCTTAACCTCGTGCGCTTGGGGGATGAGTGGTATGTAGTAGATGTGGGTATGGGAGCCATGGGCCCGAATATGCCATATCCACTCCGCGACAACTACGAAGTCACCAGCATTGCCCCGAGGAAGATACGCATTCAGCAGAGAGCGATCAGCGAGTCGTATGCTGGGGTTGACGCACCGAAAATGTGGTGCTATGATGTTTGCTACGACCCTAGTCATGGTGCGGACAACAAGTGGATCCCTACCTACTGCTTCACGGAGATGGAGTTTCTGCCGCAGGACTATCAGGTTATGTCTTGGTTTACCTCTACACATGGCAACTCGTTTTTTACGCGCTACATGACAGCGACGAGAATGATTATGGATGCGGATGAGGAGAAAATTGTCGGCAGTGTGACGCTGTTCAAAGATACTATCAGAGAGCAGAAAGGGAGTGATCGCAAGCTTATCAAGGACTGCAAGACGGAAGATGAACGTGTGGAAGCTTTAAAGGAGATTTTTGGGATTGAATTGACTGAGGAGGAGAGGGAGGGTCTCTCTTCTGACCTCAGATTGGCCTGAGGCTCTTCTACTGCGGTACTCTGACATAAGAAAAGAAAAGCCATATATAGAGACTCAAAAAGTTTCTCATAGACATCCAAACCAAAACACAGCAACTACCAAAGACCCCACGAGTAACACCACCGAAGCACCTCCCAGCCTAGCCGCATCTCCTGTCCCAGGCTGTGAATCCGCATCAGAGCAACTATTCGAGTTGTTTCCATTCTTCGCAGCAGTGGTGTTGGCCGGATTACACGTCAGTGCCTTCACTCTACTCCGATCCGCCACAATAGCAGCAACAGTGCCAGAAAGACCACCAGCCAAAGAGTAAGGCGTGCAAGCCTCGACAACGGCGCCTTCCAAAGCAGAGTCATCACAACCAGAGAGTGTGCCAGAAGTGCATCTGTGAGTGGCAGTAAAGCCCACATATCCAGAAGTTCCGTTGGCGATTGTCCAAGTCTGTGGTGAGGTTCCACTAGCCATACCGCCAACCCATGTCGTGACCGTGTCATTGAATGTGAAATTGACAGTGTCGCCGATGCGTTCGTAGATGGAGTCTGCCGAGTCTACCGTGACATTCAGAGTACGCGTGTCGGTCACATAACCGCCGATTGGTACCCGACAATCACCAGTCGATGAATCGCAGGTTACACCTTTGCTGATGATGAAGGTTCGAAGGGCAGGTTGAGTGTATGGCTCTCGCGAAGGCGTGAAAGACGAACAGGACGTCGCAAGGACTGAGATGCTGGATAGCGCGAAAACAATTGCTGTGGGTGTGAGGAAATGCATGATGAAGTTGGTGCTGTGCGCAAGAACAGACGGTGCGGGACTCAAGGCTTGGTTTTGTAAGACCATTCAGATATGACGTGGGTTGAACATTTGGTGGTAGTGCACGATCTTCTCCATAGTAGGGACTCGTGATGCCAATCCTTCAACTATCTGAGGACGATCCGGCAAACTGGTGAATCCTTCATCCTTGGCAGTGGGTTCTGATGGACATGCCTGGAGTTATACGGCCGTAGAGCTACGTGCTTGGCTACCACGTAGCATAACAATGGAGCATAAGAATCCTTCGGATTAAAGTCGATGAGGAACTCGATCATCACTCTCCTCTGCAAATCCTTCCTTGTCCCCTTCACAGCACGACGTTTTCCTCGGCTCTAGACAAATCTCGTAGGCTCCATCAGAGAGCCCACCTAGCAAAGCGGAACTCGTACTTCGCAGCAGGTGTGAGAATAGGTGTTAGCTGACTGGTGGGATCGATCTTGTAACGATACTCGGCGATCGCGGTTGTCCAACCTTGTTTCCTGTTGACCGGAGAGGGAAGGACTAAGTACGTGTCTGACGCCTTGTCAGGACAAAGCTGCTCTATTGCGTGCGTCGCCTCCTTCTTCAGGTCGTGATCTTCGACATCAAGTACGAGTAGATTATTGGCAAGCTCAACTGGAACATCCATTGCAGATTTTCTAGAGTGCATGGAGTTCTCTGATCCAATCATCTTTGTAGGGCCACGATCTCGTTCTGGAAGGTCGACTAGGAAGTACGGTTCAGTTGTACATCTGTACGGCGCAAGATGTACAGATGATGCATTATGGGGGGTCTGTGGACAACATCATTGGGGTCGGGCGGCTGCTCAATCTTCTCATGCGTTTCCAACTTCCAGAGCTCGCTCGGATGTGGCAGTCCTTCTGCGGCAATTCCGTCCTCCCAGTGCGAAAAGCGGTAAGCTGAGTAACTAAGTACGACCCATGAACAACCAGGTCTAGCGAGGTAAGCTAGATGAATAGCCAGGATGTGCAGCGGATAGACGGTATCTTCGATCGGGTGCGGGAGTCGACTTGAATTGATGGTGTTGATGCGATATGGTAGTTCGATGGACACATCCTCGGCGCAGGATATAGCATCAGAGGTGGACTTATCAACTATCACATCGTATCCCTTTCCAGATTTTCCAAAGCTCAAGATTTGTGACACAGACAGCAAATCTAGTGTTGACCAACGACACGGCTCAATCGCAGCTTCCGAAGAGCAGAGCAACTCATCTTCACGCTGACGGTTCCGTTCTATGACCACAGAGGAGTAATCCACGTTATGGACTTGCTGCGGCGAGTTTACCAGATCCCGTAACTGTATTGATAGAGCAGAAGATCCACATCCAATATGCAATATTTGTGGTCTTGCATTGAATCCAGATTTTTCCACAATTGTTGTCTTCAACCAGGATTCCAGGACGGAGAAATCGGCTAGCCAGTCGAACTGTTCTTCCTTGGAGAAACGAGTGTTCCAGTATTCGAGGTCACCGAAAGATGGGGCAGACGATGGCATTTTTGGTGGCTTGATAAAACTCGTCATGAGGCTCTGCAAAAACGGCTTCGAGGAAGTGGCTCCGATGAATGACAGAAGGAGTGGCCATTTCGATGGGCAAGGCGGTCAAAAGTCTTATACAAGTCGTTAATATTGCATCCTTCAAGGGTCCAGGGAACGTATAACTCTTCTAAGTCAAACACATAGACAATTCATCGCATATACATCGGTAAAGCTTTTCTTGAATTATTCTAACTACGTAGATCTGGCTGTTCGAGGCACATATTCAATGAATTTGACTATAATGTCATAGAGCTATCCTAAGCACACTGATGTCAAGGACGCAGCTCGAGCGTGCGCCTATACTCTGTAACGGTCTCGTTAATCATTGCTGCAGAGTCAAAATGCCAAATCTTATGAGAGCGGTCCTTAATCTCTTCGAAGCATGTTTCTGCTTTTGTCCATCGGCTTGGATCTGCCCATTCGTCCTGATGATACAGATCGCAAACTCTTCGGCTGCTGTTGACAAGCCACTGACTCCTCGCACGCCTGATGGTGTTGAAGGTTTCGGTGGCCACCTCCAAAGCGATTTCTTTGCTGGAGACTCCCTGAGCTATTGAATCGTTGACTTGATCGATCAGCGTACACAGACAGAGTGCATCTTCAACGCCCATGCAAGCACCGGCTCCATGGTGTGGACTTGACGCATGAGCGGCATCGCCAGCCAGACATATCTTGCCTTTGTTGTAACACGGTACTGGATATTCGTGGAGATCGAAGACTGCCCATTTCTCGAGCTTCTCCGGGAACAAAGCGATGGTCTCTCGAACGCAGAGGTTCCAATCGCGGAATGCAGCGACGAGGTCGTCCCGAGAGCCCGAAGCAACAAGAAGATTGTCGCTTGGCCAGTCTTCTGGGTCAGAGATGAATGCTGTAGCGTTGATGACCGCGCCGTTCGCTACAGGGTAGTGGATCAAATGAGCACCGGGGCCGATGTGATTGTGTTGGTTTTTTGCTTTGTACTCTCCCAAGGCTTCGACCGCTTTGTCCATTGGAATCAGAGCACGATATGCGACTTTGTGCGTATATGTGGGATATGACGCAAGATTTTTCTTGCCGAACATAAGTTCACGGACTTTCGACTTGATGCCGTCGCATGCAATGACTGGTGTTCCACGACTATCAGCTTCCGTGTCTGCGAGCAGATGATCATGAGGCATTTTCCAAGGCAGCAAAACTCACCTGTGTCGGCCTCGGCTTTGGTGCCGTCGCTGAAGGTCAACAACAACCTTTCGCCCTCCAGGACATGTTCCAATCTCCTCCGCAATTCTATCGTGCCCTCCGGTATAACCTTCACCAGGGCCTCGAGGAATTGATCTCTCCGGCAGCCCTCAAATCCCTTGTACCCAGCATCAATTTTGTACAACAATCTCTGATATCTCGGATCCTTCGCATCTCTCTCATTGAACCCATCAATCCACCTCAAGTAGTCGTTCGGGTCGTCTTTGTCGGCAGAAGTCGGCACCGAACCACCTGTCCGCAAAGCTGTGACGATGTCGGGATTGATGAGTTGCATGCACTTGATGGCGTTTGCTGTGAAAGCGATGCCCGCGCCGATCTCTCGAAAACCGCGGGCTTGTTCGTAGAGTTTAACTTTGACGTTGCGGTGGATGAGGCCGGCTGTGAGGATGAGACCTACGATGCCGCCGCCGATGATGGCGATTTCGATGGGTTCTTCGGTAGTTGTGGTGCTAATCATTTTGTTCTGGTAGGGAAAGGAGTGGGAGTGTAAGATGAGATGGATGATAGGCGACTTGGTGCTTCTTATTCCTTCTGGACTAGATGGAAATAGAACACTGGCTACCTTATCCTGTTCTGCGGCATGTACAGAGTCGCTTATTACGGCATGCATACATTTTCAGAGCATACTCGGAGTTTCTAATCCGAGTGCTTTCGGGGTTGAGCTCCAAACTCGAATCGCAAGAAACTCGTACCCGGTCTGCACTACATCGAACAGCCATCAGGTTTGAGCGCGAGCAGCGTTTTCTGCGGTAATGCCATGAACAGCAAACATTCGAGCAAAATCAATGGCAGTGTTGGTGTTTTGTATAGTAGTCTAGTGAGAACGAATGTCTAGAGACAAGGTTACAGAAGCAAGTCCAAAACACCAGTCTTGACAGCCATCAAACATATCGCATCAACCACGGCATTCACGTCTCGAGACTTGATGGGCACCCGATGGTTGCCCTCCCACTCCAGCAGAATTTTCGTACTGCAATACCGCTCATACAACTCCCGATGAAGCTCAAGACCAGGGTCTTGAATTCCGTGCACATGGATAGTGGGTAAGTCCAAAATGTGCTCGCTTGAACCGTAAGGTATGAGTGGTCGACGATCAGAAGTCGACAGCTCAGCTGCGTCTACCAAGCCATCCGGAGGCGAGGTGTCACTTTGCAGCCAGACAAGGGGGCCTCTACCAGCGAGTAACACCGCGAAACGAAAATTTGGCCAGATCTCCGTGTCCACACCCATCATCTTCTGCGACACTTGTTGTGCGTAGAGCATGCTTGCCGCGATTTTTGCTCCTTGACTAAAGCCAAGAAGTGCAACCCATTCGCCAGTAGCTCCTCTCAAGTCGTCAACACACATTGCAGCAGTCACCGCAGCATCGAGTTCTTCGACAACCCCGCGATGATCGCGGACAGGGTCTTGGGTGGAAGTACGGAGCCACGCCTTGAAGGGGCCGTGATCTTTGTATACTGAAGTTACATCTGATCCTGGTTGTGCTGGAAAATAGGCTTCTGCGTAGACGAGTCGGAACCAAGAAGAAAGTGCTCTCTCGAGGACGCGGCATTGCATTCGGAAGATGCGTGAGTTTGTGCCACCGCCGTGAAGACACAGTATCCTTGGGAGATGGAGTGTGGTGTCGATTTTCTGGGTGGGACGAACGAACATTGTGCTTTGATGTTCTTTGATGTTGGGAACCGCAATGTGAGGGAGAGATGATGGTACTGTTTGGAGGATGGGGCTGCAATGAGCTTCACATTGGTAGAACACTCACTGATACCCCGAATCATCCATCACAGGCGGCCATACTATCAGCAGGATCCAGTAGCGCTGACCAGATAGCCATTTCCCATGGCTCGTCTGTTTAAGGGCAGTATTCGGCGTCTCCGGCGATGGTTGCGTGTCGATGCAGTTGGAGTTGGAAGTCGCCGGAGTTTCTGAAACACCGACAGTTCGAGTACGGTCTTTTCTGATCATGTGTCGCTGTACTACCTGAGACTTGATTCTATCTCCGAGCAGACGGTGAACGGTATCGCCGCCGCAGTTAAGAATTTCTCCTTTTGGCATTGCTTCCTCCGGCCCTATCGAGAAGGAGCGTCGGATTTCACGCATGCCTTCGGCCGAGGACTACAGGCGTCCATGGCGTCCCAAAACAAACATCGTAGAGCGTATTTTCGTGCCTTCAAAATCTAAGTTCTTTGTCCGTTCATTGATCGAGGACCTGAAAAGGTGTCTGCGAAACACGACATGGCATCTCACGTCTCTGAGAAAGACCTGAACACTCAGCCCGTGGTCACGATGATTGCGACTCCTGCAGTTGCAGGATGCGCTGCGAAAGCGCCAACACCACCTCCGAACGGTGGTTCCACAGCTTGGCTGCAAGTACTCGGTTGCTTCATGCTTTACTTCAACACCTGGTCCGTCAAGCTACGAAATCATTGGACTAAGAAATATTAACTGACGTCTGAGACCACAGGGGTCTTGCAAATACATTTGGCGAGTTCCAAACCTACTATGAGTCTGGCGCACTTTTTCAGCAGTCGTCTTCGAATATCGCTTGGATAGGGTCAATACAGTCGTTGCTGCTCTTGCTGACCGGAGTCTTTGCTGGGCCATGTTATGATGCTGGGTACCTCCGAGCGTTGTTGTTGGTCGGATCTTTCCTTGTCGTCTTTGGCCATATGATGTTGAGTATCTGCGATGCCTACTGGCAAGTTTTGCTCGCACAAGGTATCGTTGTAGGTATTGGAGCAGGGTGAGTCCACTCCCCATTTGGAGACCTTGTCGTGGATATCTTGACTGATGGACACGCACAGATGCCTATTCGTCCCTTGTGTTGCCATTCTACCTCAATACTTCAGCTCGCGGCTTGGGCTTGCAATCGGACTCATATCTTCAGGGTCAGCTCTTGGAGGTGTGATCTATCCAGTCGTGCTTTATCGATTGATCAATACCATCGGCTTTGGTTGGTCGACCCGTGCGATTGGATTCATCGCAATGGGAACCTTGCTCATACCGATCGCTGTCTTGCGACTCCGAGTGGCACCTCCCAAAGTCAGAGCGATGGTTGATCTCTCAGCGTTTACCGATTTCTGTTATATGAGCTTCGTGGTTACCACACTGCTTGCGTTCATGGGCCTGTTTGTGCTGCTGTTCTATCTGTCGTTCTTCGCCCAGAGCACGGCAATCACCAATGACAGAATGGCAGCGTACATTGTCGTCATCTTCAACGCAGCATCTTGTTTTGGTCGAACGGTCCCTAACGCGATATCAGACAAGACAGGGCCGTTCAACCTCATCGCACCTGGTACCGTACTCGCAGGTGTTTTCACCTTGTGCTTGATCGCAGTCGACAAGGAAGCGAGTCTGATTGTCATCACTGTACTCGCGGGCTTCGTCAGCGGAGTTGTGATCGGTCTGCCACCTCTCTGCTTCGTTGCTATCACTCCTGACAAGTCGAAATTGGGAACGCGCATGGGTATGGGATATGCTATGATCGGGCTCGGCGTGCTCGCGGGCGGACCAGGTGCAGGAAACATATTGGGTGTTGGACAGGATCTGGATTGGCGAGGAGTCTGGGCTTTCAGCGGCGCTTCGTGTATTGCAGCGGGTCTCGGATATGGTGCAATCAGGGTAGTCAAGTACGGCAAGAAAGCCAATGTGAAGGCATAGGAGGATATATCACAAGCCCGGGGGCTGCGCTTCTGGCGTCCTGTAGACTATCAATCGGTGGAGACTACTTGTTATATTGGCTTGTCGCACGCCGCGAGGAACACGGAGAATATGGGGTCATCCAAGTCATCATGACCTGGTTACTTACCACCAAATGGAGGTTACTTACAACCCTTCCAGTAGATCCAAGTCCGATGGCTGGATATCAGAGTACGGACCCGTGCAGAAGTGCTTGTCTCGCAGGCTACACCAGTCTACGTACGCTACCGCATTCCCGCTGCACGGAAGCAATGCTTAAAATCCGCTTGGCGGTCATAAAGACGTTAGGTACGGTCAGTATGACCGTCAGTATGGTCACTAACAAGACATGTCTGCTCAGTCTAGCTTGTAGTTCCGTTATGCATCTTACATGACGCTGATCTAAGTCTAAGATGATAGGTAGTCGTCAGATCCCTCAAAGGCTTGTCCGAGCTTGCGAAGACACACTTGAGCGAGGCGGTTGATTGGTGAGAGCTCTCGAAGGGTGTTGCACATGGCCTGAAAAACGACATGGAAATCTGGATCCGTACTCATACGCCCACGAGCAAACTCGGCGCACAGTATCAGAGGGATCGGTGTTAACGGATGGACCTGTCTCGAGAGTTAATGTTGATATGAATCAGATTGGTGGATAGGATCCTTACCTTGTATAAGCTGAACTCTGCCAACCTTTGGGCGAGATTGACGATGTGATGTGCCGATGAGCAAGTTCTTGTCTCGTAACTTTTGATGGCGTTCTCGAGTCCATCCAGATCAGCTTTGCGAGACTGGAGCGCTGTGCACAGCGACAGAGCAGTCGCATGCGCAGTCATGATCGTAAAGAGCAACATGGAATCGGCGGGCTTATCCTCATCTTCTGCCTGAGCCAGCGTCTTGGCGATTTGTGACGACAGTGCACTTTCGTGCCACTGATGGCGTCGCCAGAACTCCTCGACAAAAGTGCCCTGTGACCTTTGAACGGTGCTACTTTGCTGGTGTGACAAGCAACGACCACCCATGGTTACAAGTACGATAGAGTCTGTGAAAGGTGATGATGCGTGCTCTGCATTACCGGCCATGACCTGAGACAGAAACAACGCCTCAACTTGCTGACCCCTCTGGAATGCAAGTTCTGGAGCAGGCAGACGAGTCATAATCTAACTTGACGTCAGCACTGGCCAAACAATTTGACATTCAGGAGACAAGATACCTGTTCGGTCAGCATCAGCGGCAGGTCATTCATCAGGCTGATGAATCGATCAAGCGAGTAAGCGACCCAGAACGTTCTTCGCCTCTCTTCCAACTCAACCCAGGTGAGTCCAGCATGATTCATAGAGTGCTGCGGGCAATCAAGTATGTGTAGCTTGTTCAACTGCACCAGTCTGAAACAACGACCTGCACTCAGCCAACCTCGTTGATAGGTGATCTGAGTTATTTCGTAAATGGCAAGCAGCGCCCAGCTTTGTGCTTGTTCGATAGAGATATTCTCGTTGTTAGTGTCCCATTCCAGAGCTTCGAGCATCTTCCGAGTTTGAGAGTATAGCGTGTTCTGGATGTGCTGAAATTGACTCGATGTTGTTGCTGCCAAAGTCCACATGGCGTGCTGCAAGCACTTTAAAGCCTCAGGCATGTCCGGTCGAGAGACCCGAGTGAGGAATCTCTTTTGGTTGAGGAGTGGGACGAATGCGTGGATTCGATCAAAGTACAAGTGATTCCTGATGGGCTTAGCATACACAACTTACAGATAGTGCAAAGGATGGTACGTACAGATCAGCTTTCACCAATGCGGACAGCGGCGCTGGATCTGAGTGAACGGGCGTCATTGGTAAGGAATTGCAAAATCTCCAAGACGATGCCTGACTTGTGGTCGACGTTCGTGTGCTTGAACCGGATGCTGTCGAGGCGGGATTGCTAAAGCTGGCAGGGCCTGATAGGCCCATGTTGGTCTGACCGAAGTCGAAATCAATGTTGTACGAAAAGTAGTCAAGCACGTCCATCTGGTCTAGCGTATGCATTGGAAAGCCAACGCCCAGATCCATGAGACCTGCTGTAGGATGGGGTTCGGTTACTGGCTTCCATGGGAGAGTTTGGTGGTCATTCATCTCGGTCGGCAAAGGATGTGATTCCTGGGTTCCAGTATATGTCACAGGCTCCATCATCTCATCATTCATACCACTGGCGATGACACTGTCTACCCGCGATTCAGATCTCGGACGTGGAAGGGTTTGCAGGTTGATTGGCTGAACACAGCCCTCGGGACTTGTGGAACCATTCACAATTCCTTCCAGAGCCGCTGTACACGAGTTGTCAGCTCAATCCCATGTAGCTGTTAGATCTGACCCAAAAGGAAGACACTCACAAAGTCGGCTCTGCATGGCCTTGAGATGCCCTTTCTTTGGCCCTCGAGGCTGTCGAACAGCCGGAACACACTGGACACCGAGATCTTTGCATCCACTGCATTGAGGTTGTTTCCTATCGCATCTCAGCTTGCGCCCCCGGCACTGCTCACAAGCAAGTCCTGGTTGCTGTCGAGAAGCGGTTGCGTTTGCAGTTGGATTGTATACTGGATCAGGGGAAGCGGAAGACATGATGACGCTGGTAGTGTGATAAACAGTGTTGTGAGATGGAGTCCCGCAGGTTTCTATAGAGTCCGATAATCGAGGGATTCTTGAAGGATGCGATTCAGAGGTGGTTGGCTTGTTTGCCTACTTGTGACGATCGGGATCGTGGGCTCCATCAGACAGCGATATACTCGATACAGACGATGAGTGCATTCGTGAGTAGCGTGTGGCTTGCAGCATCAAAATCCTTCAAGTATAGCAGAGATCTCGACTGGCTCACAATCGCCAAAGTGAATGTGCATGGGTATCTCTGCTTCCGCCTGCATTGTGGGAAAAGTACTAACCACGATCAGGTATATAGAGCCCGAGGTGTTTAGAAATTTCGGCAATCTTGGTTCTGTAAGGTGTCTACTTACAGAATTTTGCTTAGGCGTTCGCAAGCATCGGAAAGGCTCGATTTTCGAGATCAGGCCTGTATGGGGGTCCAAGCAAACATGAGCCACGCTCTCACCAGAAATCGCTGTGGGGAACGCTCATGTTTGTTTGCAGCCACTTGCTGTGATTAGTATTCATGAGTATGATCGAGGACTTCGTGGGCGCTACGATCCCGAGCCAAGCGCACTGACCCTCTGTAGGATCGTCTTACGAACTCAAGGTCTCGGTGAACATGCAGGCACCATCTGCCGGCAGATTAAGCAAGCTGAAGCATCTGTTCCTAATGCTTCTGTCGCGGGATGGAACCAGTACAGGGATGGCCTGATGCAGCCGTCGAGCCTAAGAAATATCACCGCACCAATCATAGCGTTTGCAATATCAAGGGAGAAGCATCATCTACTGCGAGATACTATAGCCGACATTGAAGTCCTCGTACTCCTGCGCATCGAGTCGTCTATCCCTGAGGGGATCTTACACTTGATTGTGTTGGGGTTTGGTCCGCCACGGATATCGCGCCAGCAGATGTTCCACCTGCCGTCAGCTGCAGTCATCGGGAGAAGCCTAACAAGACTTGATTTGCTGACGCGTGGTTATTTACTTCGGATGTTGTTGGTCAAAAAGCGCAGGAAACTGCAGTCACAAGCATTTTTAAGCCATACGTGGCGGGAACGGGCAGCGGGGCTTCCCGCATCTCAACCAAGATTCGCGCTGTCAGTGTGAAATGTGATGAGGGTGTACTGATTTACTATCTAGACTGTTCTTTGAGTTTATAGAGTGACAACTAGCTTCGTAGCAGAAACGCCCTTCATGATCTGATCCACAGCCTGTTGCACGTGTTCCAGTCCCTTTCCAACGACTTGCGGGCCAGGCGCAGGGACAAAAGCGCCAGCAGAAAGAGCTTTCGGTAGATAGTCGACATAGATTGCCCGACCAACAGCATTGTCCTTGAGAGTTGTACCGAAGATTCTCTTGATAGAGATGCCCTCTGGCGGGTTGTCAACGCCACCTTTGGTCGTAGCGATGACGCCCTTGCCGGCTACCTCTTGCAGCACATCTACTGAAACCTTGAGCGCATCGCCACCTATGCAGTCAAGAACCCCAGCGAGCTCCTTTCCTTGCAACGCTTTGACCAGATCCTGCTGAATGCTAGCAGAGTTGTAGTCGAGTACCTCGCTGGCACCGAGCTTCTTGACATATTCGAAGTTCTTGGTCGAGGCGGTGGTGATGACATCGTAGCCGGCAGCACGAACGAGCTGGATGGCGTTACTTCCGACACTCGACGAGCCACCCCAAATGAGCACAGTCTTGCCGTTAGGCTTTTGTGCAGGATGAGTCGGGAATTCCAGTTGGAGGAATGGTGCTTCCTGGAACAAACCGCAGGCTGCAGTAGAGAGGCCAAGAGGGATCACGGCAGCATCCTCGTAGGCAATCGTATCGGGGAGAGGGGTGGCCATGTGATCAGAAATGATGGTGTGTGTCTGGAAAGCATTGTCTTGGACACGCTTGGTGGCCATGCCAAGGGCGTGTCCAACAACGCGGTCACCCTTTTTGAAGCGAGTGACTTCAGGACCGACAGCAACGACTTCACCAGCGACATCTTGGCCGAGGATGGTAGGGTATTCCATCGGCCACCATGCGAAAGCCTGAAGACTACCATCAACGGGATTGATGGCCACAGCACGGTTCTCCACAAGGATCTCGTGCTTTTCAGGAGTGTAAACTGAAGCTGGCTTGACTTCGAAAGGTCTTGCCTTGGGGGCAGTAAGCCAGGCTGCGCTGTTCGACATGATGTGGCGTCGTGGAGTATTGAAAGTCCGTAACGACGGGTGATAGTTCGCACAGATGGAGGAGATTCTGATGGGATGAGGACAAGTGAATAAGAACCGCGATGCTGCGGCGATGAGGGGCTTCATGAGTTCTTTATATTCGGGGTCAAAAGAACACGGAGCGATTGGATGGGTTGCTGCCGTGTTTTGTTGCGGCGCGATCGTGCCATCGTGTTTGCGCGCAACAATGGTAAGTCCGGCTATCGCGCTCGTGAAGACGAAGCCGTCGGAGAAACAACAAAGATGCAGACACATCCCCATCAGGAGAGTGGTAAAGCCGACGACGCCCTAGACTCAATCGAGTAATTCCCAAATCCGCCGCAAGGATCGGGCAGCGACCAAGGGACGTACGTACGAATTTCAACACAATTTTTGGCGCTCCCAATTGTCCGACAGTGGACACTTGTCGCACGTTCTTGCATCCTCATGAACTATCGGAATCCAAGCCACGTACTGGGCGTAGCGCTACATGAATCGACAGGAGCATGCGATGCGCGTTTTCCTGAGCAGGATCGCGTCCTCTCGACAAGCCCTCGAATGCTTGCTTGGTCAGATCGAGGTCTGTTGTTGGACTCGCTATAGAACTCTCGATCGAGAGCTACTTGTCGGCAACAAATCTCGTAGCAGTCATTTTTCTGGTGACCGATGGCGCGTCGCAGGCAACAACGTGGTAGTTCATGTTCCTTGTTTACTTTGTGTCAGATTTTTGATTGTCAGTCCTCGAAGAAGCAGCTGGCAAATTACTCGGCGATGCACACCCACACATGTTCAAAGTCATTCGTGATTTTTGATGTTCGGGAATCAGATGTTGGGGTCTTTTGGTAACTTTCGAATTATCGTTGCACCCGTGAACTCATGAGAAGACTCCAAAAAAACCCTCAGCTGCCGTAGTCTCGCTACAATAATTGTCCACCGGATAACTCCAGAGCTCTCAGCCTCTTCCTCCACAGTTGTCATCACATTGGCTGGTTGACAAAGACCTTCATCGGTGTGACAGAAACCCTCTCAAGATCCCAAACCCCCAACTTGGCATATGGGTCCTCCCTGACCAATTCCCAGACCTCCTCCTCAGAGCTTGATTTGATGACATGGATGCTTCCAACAATCTTGGTCAAGCCATCTTCTGGGCTGCTTGGCTGTGCAGAGAGCATGGGACCGCCGAAGAAGATTTTGGCGCTCTCCATAAGGGGCTTGTTGTGTTCGAGATGCTTGGGTCGATTTTCGAGGCGAGTTTGGAGCATGTTTGGGTTGTCGGGGAGCTGGACAAACCAATCGTAGAGAGGCTGGGCCATCTTTGGTAGATTGTAGATGATGTTGATGTGTGTATATAGGACGAGATATGCAAGAGGAATGTCTGGTTGACGGAGAGCTGGTTGATAGCACACTGTCAGGAGACGGGACCTTACTGTACTCATATATTGAGGTATAAGCGTCTACGCCGGTCTGGAGATATCTATAACCCATTACGCAAGAGAACTCCGAGTGTACGTACATTGACTTGGTCTGCAAGACCCCGGACTTTCAGGTCACGAATCGGGGCTCAGCCGGTCCAAAGAAAGTCCAGCCGGTTACTTAGTCCGTGTCCGGGTAGTGTATGCCCGAGTCTCTGCACTGGCGGAGTTCAGTGATTCGGCACCACGGGTTCTGTTATGAAGGTTCATATCAACAGTTATTAGTGTTGGAACTCTATGGATCTTGGAGACGCCGTGGATGGCCACTTGAAGCAGAATAGATAACAACGGAGATATAGGTCAACGACACGACTTGTTGCAGATGGTCTACGAAAGACTATGGATTGCGAAAGTATCTACAGCTCTGTTGCCTAGTTCCCTTCTACGAGATCAAGATGCCTTGTATTGTCTCAAAGCTGGGCGGCAGTGATGATCTCGGGGAGCATGTTCTTTGTGTTGTTCCAGACCTGACTAGTTCCAACAACGAACAGAGACCCGATGTACCAAGTGTTTCTGTGGCCCTGAAGGCCATTCATCTTGGAGTAGAAGCCATTGATGATATCACGCTTGGAGGCCTGCAAATGGAATGGTGAAAAGTCCTCGAAGTCTACAAAGTTCGGCTCGGCAGTAGAAGTACCGTTGATCTCAGTCTGCAGCCATTTGATAGTCTCGCGTGTAGCACTCTCAACCTGAGACTTGGTCTGGGCCTGCAAAGTGTTGTACCAGTAGAAATAATAGCCTGGGGCAGAAGAGGGTGTGAACTGAACGACACCAGGCAGGCTTGCAACATGATATGGAGTGTTTGCACCAACATTAATGTAGCCGTTGCCATCTTCCAGCGCAGTGTTGTTGACTACACCACCGTAATAATACTTGCCAACGATCTGGCCGAGAACTTGGTGTTCCTGAGCGTCAAGGTCATATTGCTTGGTATTCTTCAGGACAGGCGGCATGGCAAGGATGAGCTGTTTGGCGATGACGAGTTTATTGCCCGTGGGTGTCTTGACAACGAGCCGGACGCCTTCCTTTGTTTTTGTACCGCGTTGAGTCGCAATGACGGAGGACTCCAACAAGACGTTGTCCTTGAGCTCAGCCAAAGCTTTGACGTAGAGCTCAGAATTGTCGTAGTTGGCATTCAAGATTGCTGCACCTTGATCTTCTTGAAGCATGACATGGTTCAAGTCATTGAACATGTAGAGAGCAAGATCTTGCAACACATCACCGGGGTTCGCGGGTGTTGCGAAAATCGATTCCGCGGAGTCTTCCAGATTGTACTTCTTGATGTACTCGGGCCAGGTCAGAAGAAGGTCCGCTGGGACAGGGTTGGGCAGATCAATCCCGTTCTCGAGATATGGATACCGATCAAGCTGAGCAGTATAGTCGGCTCCGAGAGTGCCCTGACTGTAGTTCGTGACGCGGACTTGTTTGGTGAAGTCAAAATAGTTTGGACTACCGAAGTAGGTCGGGTTGAAGCTCGCAAGTGGTGTATCGAGGCGATTGAAGAAGTCCCGAACAACCGGAGTATCGAGATAGAGCTGCACTCCGAAATCGACATTGACACCTTTTGCGGGGTCGGTAAAGGTTCTTGCGTGACCGCCCAGTCTGTCGGTGATCTCGACAAGCGTGAAGGTCTCATTCTTATCAGCTAGACTGATAGCTGCATAGGTGCCTGCAGCTCCGCCACCGATGATCGCAAAATTGCGCTTAATAACATTGCTGGCCGCATACGAAGACTCGCTGAATTGATTGCGGCCGGTGCTTGAGCTTGCT
The DNA here is from genome assembly GCA_019677095.1 of Aureobasidium sp. SLJ-2021a. Lineage (NCBI taxonomy): Eukaryota > Fungi > Ascomycota > Dothideomycetes > Dothideales > Saccotheciaceae > Aureobasidium > Aureobasidium sp. SLJ-2021a. The sequence goes on from JAHRBU010000037.1 coordinate 77,941, forward strand.
AGAGCGGAGGCCGCGCTGGCGATGAGAATTGATGCAATCTTCATATCGATACAAGATAACTGGAAAAGTAGGTGATGGATATCTGCGGATCGTACATCCCGACAGGATATATATGCTGCGTGTGGTAAATGTAGGCGACAATCTCATGCTCGTTGTCAAACTCCGCATTCTAAAAAGCGCAACGATGCGTTCGAATCAATAACTCCGAACCGAAAGTCATCGCCAACCAGTCTGAGAGATCGCGCTCTTGTGGTGCTTGCTGAGCAAGCGCTGCATTGGAAAAAGCTTGCTTGGGAAATGACAGTCCATGGATCGTAATGCAGCGCGTCCGGGCTGGCTCAGCAAAGTTACGATCTGGATAGGACGCGTCTTCGTGCGCTTCCTGATGATACGACGATTGACGACATCTGGGGTCTCGGAAACAGCCTTTCAGTTGCTACAATACGTTCATGTCCTGCTGGTCGCGTGGATTGTCAATGATGCGTGATTTGACAAGAGACGGAAGGTGAAGAGGACAAGGAAACAAGGCTTGGGTGCATTTGCTTGGTCAGCTGGCCAGCGGCCTGAAGCTTGGCCGAGCTCGGCGAAGTTTTGAGAACAGGACAACCCTGGTCTTCCACTCGAAAAACCACAAACATTGCTATTTGACTTGATCTATCACCGGGTAACGACTAATCGTAGGTGGGAATTTTGTGTGGTGTGCTTGAGAGAATGGACGGTCTCTGAATTAAGGTCTTTGATTTACGATGGCACCTTGTGTTGTCTACTTGCGATTGCGATTCAAATAGCCCAAAATTCATCGTACCACTTCTCAACGCACGAACCGTTACTTTCCTGATACCCACCCTTTCATCCGAGTCTTTTTCCACTCTCACCCATAGTCTGCATGAGTCGGGTCCTGATATGCTCGCCCACCGTGGTTTCTACTCCAGAGCCATCCAAAGCCTTGCAGTTCAAGTTGAGGTCTCCGTTGAGGAAGAACGGAACACTATATCTATGCTTGGTGCCTGAAGTGAGCACTCGATGTCTTGCACTGCGATAGTAACCTCCTGTCCACTTTTGCATCATGTCGCCCATGTTGATGACATATGAGTATGGCTTGACAGGGACAGGAACCCAGGTCTGAAACGGAGGATACCAGACTTCTAGACCCTCGGTACCTTCTTCTTGGAGCAGAATGGCGATGCCGCCAAAATCAGTATGGTCGCCGACTGTGCTTGTCAGCGATGGTAGACATACGTCAAGACCATGACAGCACCTACCTCCGAACTGTCGCTGATCAAGCACCTCCTGTGGCGCATAATGAATCAGCCGCATGGGAATTGAGGGTCTACCATAGGCAAGAGGACATAAAGCATCAGATGGACAGTTCCACTCTTTGGGCAAGCCAAGTGATAGAATCTTCAACAACACTTTGACAAGCTCGATCATCTTGTTCTGGTAGTCCATGATTGGCTCGCGGAACTCTGCATCAGGCAGAGCCTTGGGCCACATGTTTGGACCTGTGGAGAATGTGCCTGCTTCTGGGTCGTCTGCAGGGACTTCTGCACCAATGATGAAGGCCTTCTTATAATGAGTAAGAGGTTACCAAGCGAACAGAGCAGTAAAATACCTCTTTGATATCGGGTAGCAGACCTTCCTGGTGAACTTGGATACCTGGAGGTTCATAGCCTCGAAGCGATTTGCCCATGCATCTGCTGATGGCTACTTCCATCTTCTCCTCCTTGCTCAGTGAGAAGAACAACTTGGCACATGCCAGAGCACTCTGACGGTCTTCTTCAGAGACGCCGTGACCAGTAAGGTAGAAGAAGCCAAAGGTCGAGCATGCATGGCGCATAGCTTCCACGACCTCTTCAACCGCCTGAGGCGAGGCATTGGCAAGAAATGGACCGATGTCAATGGTCGGAATCGATGGCGAGGGCTCTTGCGTGCGAGCCATTGTGGACAACAAAGTGGATGAACAGGTTGGGGATGGAAGTGGCTATGTGACGGTGAAAGCAGTTGACATGCCATTTGAGCAGATAAAGCAGATCGTAGCTGCTAAGAACGACGTACCCCGTACTTCGTGACTCGCGTCTAGAGAGGTGGGCATGGCGGTGATGGGACAAGTCCGAAGCTGACAGATTGAAAGACCCCGAGCTTACACAACGAGACCGCACTCTCTGAAACTCCGAGTCCGAGGCTCAACCTTGACGTACCACGCAGAACCCACTTTTGAACCGCCGGGTATAAGTCTATGATAGCTCGAATGTCTGCCGCAGTTGTCTACCATTCTATCATCCAAGCTCTTTTCCTGTTACCACACTTCCATCCCAGCTTTGCAGAAACAGTCATGTCTCAAGAATACGACTGGTTGGTCCAAACACCGGCCAATGCTGCCGACCGCGAAACTCGAATCAATGTCAGACCGGTCCATCTCGTCCACAACAAGCCTCTCATCGAAGGCCGCAAGCTACTCTTCGGCGGCCCCAGCCTTGCTCATCAGCCCGAAGGCCCCGATGCCGACCTTCCCGTGAACGGCAGTATCATGCTCATCAGAGCATCCAGTGCTGAAGAAGTACGGGAGATGGTTCGACAGGACCCCTATGCGCAGGCGGGTTTCTGGGATGCCGAAAAGGCCGTCATCACCCCGTTCAGATGCGCGGTGCGAAAGCAAGTCTAAGGAGCAACTCAGGCGCATAACGAGAGCTCACAAAGGGAATTGTGGAGCGTGGGTCAGAGGGCGGAGACACTGGCGCGGTTGGTGGGTGGAAAGATGGTCGCGGTTTGGAAGCGGTGGAGTAGAGGGCTCAGGGTACTGCGTAGCTGCACTATGTCATCAACAACTTCAATCTCATCTTTCCGGTCCAGTAACATCTGTCCGTTCCTTGCAAGACCGGCGTGCAAATGTATCAAGCGAGTGAGCAAGTGTTAGCTTCTTTGTGCTTCTGGAGACTAGAATGGCTGCAATCATGCCAGCAGCATTGTGCGGACATCAAAATGTCTTTTGATCAAGGCGGCGTCTGCCTTTGGATCGGACTTTGGAGCGACAGACTCTTTCGCTACAAGTGTATGCTTTGTGTGTGCGTACATGCTGCGGGCACCTCAAGGAGATCGAACTCATCTGCGGAAGAACTTCGGGAAGATGCCTCGTCTGATGGGCCATCTTGTTGAATCTCAACCTCTCCGGGCTTTCATCAACTCCGACATGTTGTTTCGACATCCATCGGTAGAATTGACTCTTGTAGAGATCCTGCGATATGACAAGCATGCTGACAATGTCCGCACAACTGGCCGCCAGATTCGGTTGCCGACACCAACCATGACCAGAGCTTAGACAACGTGCCTCAGTAGGTCCGGGGGCGGGCGGTGTTTTTGTTAACAGCATGCAAGGTGGTAATTCGTCGAGAAACTATCTGTTCACAAGACCTTGATTAGTATATCAGCTTCTACCGGACGTGATGGTATAGCAATAACCTTTGCCTCTTCACTTGACTACGACTCTTCGCCAAGCTACTCACCTCTGTCAAACATTGGGCTCAACCCTTACCAGACGAACTGTCCTCAGCACGTGCATTTAACAGCACCATCCACTTCGCAGCCATGTGTGAGCCACTTCAGCTTCTGCATCAATCGAAGCAGACCGTTCTTGTCTTTGGCCCACAATCCTTGTCGTTCGATTGGCAGACATTCAAGCAGTTAAAGGACACGCTCTACAGCTCAGACTCGTACAGATGGATCCTGGACGCTCTTGTTGATTCTCTTGCTCGCTGGCGCCTCCTCATACATGAGCTCCCACAGCCCGAGCATCCCGAAACGGAGAAGTGGATCGAACAGCTAAGCAATTGGCTTGTCCACGATGCGTCTGGAGAAGACAGGTCTTCCTGGCCAAATGCCATTTTGACCCCTCTAGTCGTTGCCGGTCATTTGGTTCAATACCAAGATTATCAGAGGATCACCAATACTCAGCAGCCAAACCAAAATCCTACTGTAGGCTTTTGCATCGGACTTCTCACCGCTTCAGCTGTTGCTGCCAGTCATAACAATGAGGAGTTCCTCCAAAACTCTCGTAGTGCAATCACTCTTGCTATGCTCATTGGAACTATCATCGACAAGTATGACGATGACAACGGTCAAGAGGAAGGGCCTTCGCAGTCCCTCTCGGTTGCATGGGGTCAACCTGATGACGAAACTGACTTTGAGCAAATGCTGCGCTCGATCCCGAATGTAAGTACTCCTGTCGAACCTTTCCATTATTAGCAAAAGACTAATCGATGTCACCCAAAGGCGTATATCTCCGTACGCTACGATTGGAATCGAGTCACTGTCACTCTACCAAGGTCTAAGGTTGCAGAGATGAAAAGTCTCTGTGCCACTCAAGGCTTTTCAACCAACACGGTCACACTGTCTGGTCGCTTCCACTCTCCCAGCCATCAGAAAAGCCACGAAGCTCTTTCGAGGCTTTCCTCTCTTGATCCATTCTTGCAACACACCCAGGCTACGTTTGAAACGGCGATCAGAGAAATTCTTGTCGAACCGTCTCACTGGTACTCCTCGATGAGAAACGCACACACAGACTTCCCTTCTGCGACTTTCTTGACACTTGGCCTGGAGAAGTGTATCCCGCCTTCACTTGTCCGCGAGATTGGCTCGCAAAAAATCATCAGCATGTCTGATGTGAGCAGTCCGAAAGACCCTCAACCTCGTCCAGGGGGCTCGGCCGAGGACATTGCTGTCATCGGTATGTCGTGCAAGTTCGCCGGTTCCGATGACGCGGACGAATTTTGGGACACTCTCCTGACTGGAAAGTCTCAACATCAAGAAGTCTCTGAGGATAGATTCCAAATGGATACAGTCTTCAGACCGGCCACCAAGGACAAACGGACATGGTATGGCAACTTCCTGCGCGATCACGATTCATTCGACCACAAGTTCTTTAAGAAATCACCAAGAGAGGCTTCTTCCATGGACCCACAGCAGCGGATCATGTTGCAAGTGGTCTATCAGACTCTTGAGGAAGCAGGCTACTTCGTCCAAGCTAATCCCGCTGCTGACGTTGGCTGTTACGTTGGTTTCGTGTCAAACGATTATCAGAACAACGTCGCTTGTCACGAACCCAACGCTTATACCGCGACTGGTAATCTTTCAAGCTTCATTGCTGGCAAGATTAGTCATTACTTTGGCTGGACAGGCCCAGCTTTGGTCATTGACACAGCCTGCTCATCGTCCGCAGTCGCAATACATCAAGCTTGTCGAGCAATCCTCTCGGGAGAATGCAGCCAAGCAATTGCAGGTGGTGCTCTGGTCATCACAAGCCCTCTCTGGTTCCAAAACCTTGCCGGTGCTTCTTTTCTCAGTCCAACAGGGTCTTGCAAAACTTTCGATGCTGGTGCTGATGGGTATTGTCGTGGAGAGGGCGTTGCAGCAGTGATGCTCAAGCGAATGTCTGCTGCTGTCGCTGATGGAGACCAGATCCTTGGCTGCATTGCAGCGACCGAAGTACGTCAGAACTTGAACTGCACCCCGATCGTGGTTCCAAACGCTCCCTCGTTGTCATCCCTGTTCGAGAGTGTTCTCAAGAAAGCTGGTTTGCAACCCGGAGACATCTCGGTTGTGGAGGCTCATGGCACAGGGACCCCAGTCGGAGACCCAGCCGAGTGGGAAAGCATTCGAAAGGTTCTGGGAGGACCTCGAGAAAGACCGAGACAGCAAAAGCTTGTTGTTGGCTCCGTGAAAGGTCATATCGGACATACTGAATGTACGTCGGGTGTGGCTGCCTTGATCAAGATTCTGGCCATGATGCACGCTGGAAAGATTCCTCCACAAGCCAGTTTCAGCAAACTCAACCCGGCATTGCATGCCACAGATGATGATCAGATGGAAGTTTGTACAACCCTGAGAGACTGGGACAACGATTTTCGCGCGGCTCTAATCAATAATGTAAGTGTGTGTCTAAATTCTTCAACTACTGCCGCTAACAAGTCTTGCAGTATGGTGCTTCTGGTTCGAATGCTTCCATGATCATCACACAGCCTTTCATGCATACCACGAACAGAATGGTGACCAACTCGATCGGCATTCAACATCCATTCTTCTTCTCAGGCAACGATCAGCAGAGCATTAGTCGCAATGCAGCCCGACTCCTGGAATGGACCTTGAAGCATCCTCACTGCTCTGTGTCCGATGTTGCATTCAACAACAACAGAAGAAACAACCCCACTCTCGATGTCGCATCTGTCTTCCAAGCCGACAGTCTGGCCAAGCTTCAAGCCCAACTGCAAAGAATTGCCACCGAAGATGTCGCTCCGTGTTCGACCCGCTTTGATCGACCGGTAGTCCTATGCTTCGGCGGTCAAGTCTCGACCAGTGTCAGCATCAATCGTGGAATCTACGACAAGTTCTCCGTTTATCGAAAGAATCTCGATGCTTGTGATTCTGCCATCAAGTCACTTGGCCTTCGCAGTATCTTTCCACATGTGTTTGACAAAGCAGCGGAAGACGATCCTATCAGCCTCCAGACGAAGTTGTTCGCTGTTCAATATGCGAGTGCCAAATCTTGGATGGATTGCGGCTTGAACGTCAGCGCTGTTGTAGGACACAGTTTCGGCGAGCTGACAGCTCTCTCTGTTTCAGGCGCTCTCTCACTCATGGACACCATAAAGGTCATCTCAAGACGGGCTAAGCTTGTCAAAGAGTGCTGGGGTGACGAGAGAGGTGCTATGATGGCTATTGAGGCGCCTCTGCAAGATGTCCTTGCGCTTCTAGACACGACAGCCGCACTTGCCAAAGTGCAGGGTCAATCTGCTCCCACTATCGCATGCTACAATGGGCCAACATCATTTACCCTAGCAGGCTCGACCAAGGCTATCGACGCTGCTGAGATGGCAGCAAGTAGTATGGCATCCAAACCACGAACAAAGAGGTTGAATGTTACGAATGCCTTCCACTCGACACTTGTCGATCCCTTAAGATCTGGGCTCGTAGACCTCGCCAGAGATATTGTCATCAAAGAACCGATCATTCCGCTGATGCACTCCACCGAAAGTCATTTCAACACGCCTGATGAGACCTTCATCGCCAACCACCTCCGGAATCCAGTATACTTCCACCAAGCTTTGACACGCCTTGCGAAGACACATCCCGCTGCCATTTACCTTGAAGCAGGCAGCAACTCAACTGTGACAAACATGGCCAACCGTGCCCTGGGTAGTCCGCCAAGTTGTCACTTCCAAGCAGTCAACCTAGCAGCGGACAATGCTGTTTCGAATGTTGCGGATGTCACATTGGCGCTATGGAAAGCTGGTGTTCGCTTCCAGTATTGGGCTCATCATCCATCGCAGACTTTGCAATATTCTATTTGCCTATTGCCACCAAGGCAATTCACAAAGTCGCGTCATTGGCTAGAGCTCAAAGAGCCACCTCATGGCGTACAGGCCGTCTCTAGTGTGCCCGCCTCTTTGGAAGTACCTCCAACTACCGCTCTTTGGACTTTCGTAGGCTATGATGATTCGGTCAAATCGATAGCAAAGTTCAGAGTCAACACACACGTGCCCAAATACGAGAAGTACCTTTCAGGGCATGTCATTGCTCAAGAGGCACCAATATGTCCGGCCACTCTAGAAATACACATTGTGGTTGATGCCGCCAAGAGCTTGGCTCCCGACTGCGAAACTTACTCCCATCGTCCTGTCATCAGGAATGTCAACAATCAAGCCCCAATTTGCAGAAATTCTTCTCGTCAGGTCTGGCTAGAGATACAGACTGATGTCAAGAACAAAGCACATTCGACCTGGAGGATTTTCAGTACCGATCAGAAAGGCGGTTCGAGTACCACTCATGTGACTGGTCATATATCATTCAGACCAATCGATGACAAAGACTACCACCTGGACTTTGCTAGATACAGCCGCCTCATCAGCCACGACCGCTGCACTCAGCTTCTCCAAGATCCTCAGCCAGAAGAGACTATCACAGGTCGTAACATATATCGTGCCTTCTCTGATGTGGTCGACTATGGTGACATGTATCGCTGCCTGAAAAAGCTTGTGGGCAGAGATACCGAGTCAGCTGGAAGGGTCGTGATGCACAAAGACCAAGACTGTTGGTTCGATCCCATTGCCACTGACTGCTACAGTCAAGTCGGTGGTATCTGGGTCAATTGTATGACTGATCGTTCGCAATCGACTTTATACATTGCAAATGGCATCGAGCAATGGATACAGTCTCCCAAGGCTCGCTCCGAGACGGTAGGACCTCGTGTCTACGATGTCTTTGCCACGCATCAGAAGGTGTCTAACAAGGCATACTGCACCGACGTGTTTGTGTTCGATTCTGTGACGGGGGAATTGTCGGAGGTCATCTTTGGGATCAACTATGTCGAGGTTTCGAAGGTTGGCATGCAGAAAATGCTTGCGAAACTTACCATGGGCGGCGATCCAAACCTGCTCGCTGAGCCGGCCACTGTCGTAATCGAGCCAGATTTTATATCATCTCCCAGCAGAGTTCCTACAACACTCTCGGTACCAGCCTCTCGAGGACCAACCAGCCCTGCTACACTTCGAGACGAAAAGACGTTCGTTTCAGATAAGCTGAAAGAGATCATTGGCGATCTGTGCGGTCTTGAGAAGCAGGAAATACAAGACAATGCCCAACTTGCTGATCTGGGTGTTGACTCGCTAATGTCCATGGAGCTACTGAAAGAGATAGAGACTGCCTTCAAAATCATAGTGCCCGAAGATGATCGCGTCGACGTGGTGGACCTTCCGAGTCTTGTTGCAGGGATCTCATCGCTGGTCAGTGGAGTCAGTACCCCCGACTCCTACAATTCTGAGCTAGACTCTGAAGATTTGTCTGACGCTACGTCGGCCACATCGGCAGATGAAGCTGTTGAGCTTCGTCTCGACGGCAAAGAGTGGCTCACAGCTTTCGATGAGATGAACCTGGATACGGACTCACGCATCGCCGACTATGGCTTCGCAGACTATCTGAATGGTGTTGACGTCAAACAAACAGAACTGTGCATCTCCATGGTTGTTGAAACTTTCGAGAAGCTGCACTGTAGCTTGTCGACCGTCTCGGCTGGCGCTACAATCGAGCGCGTGGACCATATTACTGAGCACAATAGGCTTGTCGACTATCTTTATCACATTCTCGACACCAAGGCTGGCTTGATCGAGCGGAGAAACAATGTATGGATCAGGACCGAGACCCCACTGCCCCTGAAGTCCAGCCAGACAATCATTCGAGAGTTGCACCGAACTCATCCAGACCACAGCGACGCCTTTGAGCTTGCATACCACTGCGGCACTCACCTGGCTGAGATACTGCAAGGCAAGGAGACTGGGGTCAAGCTCATCTTCGGCAGCGCCAAAGGACGCGATCTGGTATCCAAGTTGTACGGCAGCTGGCCGTTGAACTTGCTCTACTACAACCAAATGGCATTGTTGGTCGAGCGGATAGCTACAAGGCTGCCGAGAGATCAAGGCCCGTTGAAGATTCTTGAGATGGGAGCTGGAACGGCAGGTACGACCAAAGTACTACTCCCCAGACTTGCAAAGCTCGGCATCCCGGTCGAATATACCTTCACCGACCTCTCACCATCTTTCGTGGCTGCTGCAAGGAAGCAGTTCAAGGAATATGAGTTCATGCGCTTCAGGGCTCATGATATAGAGAAGACACCTGCGGACGACCTCATTGGAACTCAACATCTTGTTATTGCCAGCAATGCCGTTCATGCAACTCACAACTTATCCGTGTCAGCCGCCAACATCAAGAAAGCCCTCCAGCCGGGAGGTGCCCTGCTCATGCTTGAGATGACCAAGCCAGTTGTCTTCATCGACATCATCTTTGGGCTTTTCGAAGGGTGGTGGCTGTTTAGCGATGGTCGCGACCATGCTATATCTCACCAAGACCGCTGGAACAGCGTGCTTCGGTCCGTTGGCTTCGACAAGGTCACCTGGACGGATGGAAAGCGGCCTGAGAACGAGATTGAGCGACTCATCCTTGCAGTGAACCCCCAGACAAGGTACGATAACGTCGAGTCCACCCTCCCAGCATTCACTTCCGAACTCTCGGCTGACCTCCTGGCGCGGAAAACAGTCGTTGAAGAATACGTTCGCAAGTTCTGTGACGACTGGGCGGGTCCCAAGTCTGTCCGCAAAGATGCAGTCGGATCCACGCACCGGATCGTGCTGATCACTGGAGCAACCGGAAGCTTGGGCTCACATCTTGTTGCCCATCTTGCTCGCTTGCCAAACGTCTCGCATGTCGTTTGTGTGAATCGGAAGACTCGCGGTGATGCTACTGTGCGGCAGATGGACGCTTTCCGAAGTAGGAAAATCCATCTTGAGCCCTGTGCGTTAACCAAATTGATTGTATACGAGACCGACACCAGCAAGCCCAAGCTAGGACTTGAGCAAGATCAGTACGATTTTCTATCACATAACGTCACGGATATCTGTCACAATGCTTGGCCGATGAGTGCACAACGCCCAGTGAGTGGCTTCAAGGCCCAGTTCCAGGTCATGCGAAATCTCATCGATCTTGCAAATGATGCAGCATCGAACCACGGGTCCATCGTTGGTTTTGAGCTTGTCTCTTCCATCGCTGTCGTTGGTCATTACCCCTTGTGGACAGGTCGTCGTCTTGTACCTGAAGAGCGTATGTGCATCCAATCTGTGCTGCCGAATGGCTATGGCGATGCCAAATATGTATGCGAGATCATGCTCGACTCGACCCTCCAGCGACATCCCAGTCGGTTCAGAGCTCTTGTCGCACGTCCAGGTCAGATCGCCGGATCCAAATACAGTGGGATCTGGAACACCACTGAACATCTGAGCTTTTTGATCAAGTCTTGCCAGACCCTCAACGCCTTGCCTGCTTTTGATGGAGAGCTCTCATGGACGCCTGTTGAAGATGTGGCAGGCACCTGTGCTGATCTCCTGCTCAATAGAAGTGCCACAGACTTTGTATACCACATCGATAACCCGATACGACAGCCCTGGGGCCCGATGCTGGAGCTATGGGCTGACGCTCTAGACATCCCGCTGTCAAACATTGTGTCTTTTGAAGACTGGATCGATCGTGTACGCAATTTTTCTGGCAAACCAAGCGAGAATCCTGCGATCAAGCTGTTGGGATTCTTGGATGAGAACTTCACTCGAATGTCATGCGGTGGGTTGCTTCTTGGAACCCAAAGAAGCGTAAAGGACTCAGAGACTCTTGCTGCAGTCGGACCGGTGGATGATCAAATCTCTAGAAGGTACATACAGGCCTGGAAGGATTGTGGATATCTCAGATCGTGATGATGGTGGGAAAGCAAGGTGATCGCGAAGTTTGTCTGTCTCGAGATAGAATTTCATTAGAAGGTCATACAACTAGATAATCATTAACTTCATAGAAGCCAATCGACGCGTATTGATTGACGTAATCTTGGTGCGAGACATCCCTTACTTGAACAGTGGCTTTTCAGTAGTCGCGGATTGTACAGTCACACGAGGTTGGCGCTTCTTTCAAGATCAGAGTCAAGTGCACCGAGGTAGGATTAAAGTCTTCTCATTGAGCAGCTTGTTAAACAGCTTGCTGCGAGTCCATTTCACAAGCCGACGCCCTAGACTCGGTCGAGTAATTCTCAAAAGTGGCCATTTAGCTAGGCAAAGATGGTCAAAATTCTTATGCAAGTTGATGATATTACATTCTTTAACGGTCCAGTCTGACGGTGACAGTGATAAACCCTATGACATAGTGCAGTATTATCGTAGGGCTTACGTATAAAATAGTCATAGTATGGTCGTCCGTCGTCCGCTAGACCAATATTGTATAAGAGGTGGTTAGCAGCTGTCAATGCGAAAAAGACGATCTTAAGGCCTCTTGACCGTGCAGAACCAGGAATTCCTTGTAACTTATGTACGTAGTCGTTGATTGGGTTTCGATGTGACTGCTATTGCTTCGGGAATCCCCAACATGCATGTTGTTCTGATATACTCGAGTAAGGATGTCTAGAAACAAAGGTCGCATGGACAGCCCTGGCAGGAAAGCGCGATCCGGCGTCGGAGAAACAAAACTCCACCAACACAACCTCCACTAAGAACGCGACTTCCCCGTCAACAAGCGAAAACCTATACAACAGACAGACAGGTATATCAATCTGTTTTGCTAGGAAACCCGAGGCAATTTGATAGCATCGGCGGTTGTAAGCCAACCCGAGGTCATGAGCGACTTCTCGCAAATCGCATGCGAGATCTGCCGCACAAAAAAGCGCAAGGTAGGCGTCGCACGTTTTCTGCCTGTTGTCGTTTGTATCATTTGTTCTTATGTCTTTGTTTTAGTGTGGTCGCAAGATGTGAGTTGGAAACTACATTGGAAGTCATACTGGTGAGATGACTGACCTCGCGTAGTCCAACCTGTTCTCAATGCATCCACGCAAGCCAGACTTGCACATATCCAGGCACCAGCAAGAGGTAAACTTTTGACGTTTACTTATTCCCTTTGCAACGCAGTGGCTGATGATAAATCACCAGAGGTCTTCCATCCGGCTACATCGCAAGTATTGAAGAAAGATTGGCTCAAACAGAAGCTGCTTTACTACGAGCTCTTTCTATCATCCACAGATCTGAGACACAAAGTCCGAACCAACATCATCTGGGAACATATTCTGTACCGGTCGAGAGACCCCGAGAGCTCGAATACAACGAAGTACGAATCGCCAGGGTCGATGAGTGGCAGAGGTTACCTCTGGACACGCTGGAGCACCAACGACATTGGATGCAATACAAACGTACAACAAACGAGACACCAATCGGGACAGATCCAGTAAAGCGCCAGGAGGAGGCTATCGATTCGTCGAACAGCTTGCGTAGAGGTGAAGGAGATCAACAGACTGGTCCAGCAAGAAAGCGACAGAAAATCGCGTCTGAGTCGCATAGTACTCCGAACCTCGAAGGAGATCATAGGCCACACCCGACAGCACCGACATCGTCGTCGTCAACAACACTACGAGTCTCAGGGAGTGAAGATCATTGGACAGCAAACACGACCTTCCAGGACCGTCTTGATCCTGACCTCCAAGGCACTGTAACCAATTTTCGTCCCCAAGAGACCATTCGATCCCCAGCATTGCATATTACCTCGAACCCTTCTCACATCAGCAGTTTAGGCACTTCAGGTGCAAGGCTGGAGAATCAATCAGAGCGACCTACCAGCAAAGCCGAGACACTTAGCACTTTGCACTCACGGAAGTATTTCTAAAGCTTCAGACCATCAGCCGAATCGCATACCTTTTACCCGTTTGAAATTGTTGTATGCGAAGGACAAAGAGTAGAATTACCCGAACACATGACGATGGGTATTCTACGCCCTGCCGATCACTTAGGGCTAGGCTTGGGGACTGTGGGGGGTTTGTTGCGGGGCCCCTCGCGAGATGGATTGTCTTCAACCGTGATTGATCTTCGCGATATGACAACGAAACACATTTGCTGCAGTGTCAAGGTATATAAAGAGCACTTGTTCTCATTCTCTTGAGAGATACTTTCACCACTCTCAAATCATCAACGATGCATTTCCTCACGTCCATCACAAAGCTCAGTGCTCTTGCCGCCATCACTATTCCTAACGCATTGGCTGCTCCAGCATCGCCATCTCTTCAAACGCGTGCTGAGAACTATGTCGGCTACCTCGTCTCCACCTTCTCAGATGTCACCCCAGCTGTCCAATTCCATCTCTCCAAGGGCAACGATGCAGGCAGTTATACATTCTTGAACAAAGGCCAACCCGTTCTCAAATCGACCGTGGGCACCAAGGGCGTAAGAGATATCTTCTTGGCTCACGACGGTAAGAGGACAAAGTACTACGTGATTGCCACTGGTGAGTTTTGTGTTCGAGGTCGCCGAGCTATGGGTTGTGGATGCTGACAGAAGCAAAGATCTTGACATCAACGCTGCTGGATTCAGTTGGGATGCCGCAACAAGGACCGGAAGCCGGGGCATTGTGGTCTGGAGTTCGAAAGACTTGGTCAATTGGTCGGCATCCACTCTTCGAACGTGAGTACCTTCTTTATCTCAAGGCTCTTTGTCCAGTCAACTAAACGACAACCACAGAGTCGAAAACGCAAATGCTGGCATGGTGTGGGCGCCGTCAGCCGTCTGGGACGACGCAACATCCCAATTCTACGTCTTCTGGTCGTCTCGTTTGTACGCGGGTTCAGACCCCAAACACACTGGCACTGCATCCCTCGATCGGATCCGCTACACCACAACAAAGGATTTTGTCACCTTTGCCGCAGCAAAAGACTATGTCGCACTCGCCGACACTCCTCTCATTGACCAGGAGTTCCAGTACTTGGGCAAGCCCGGAAATTTTGCTCGTTTCTTGAAGAACGAGACTGTGAACCAGGTCTACGTCGAAACCACCACCGGCGGTTTGCTCGGAAAGTGGACTCGCACACCCGGGTACGTGAGACCGGAGAGCCCGAGAGAAGGACCTGCATCGTTTGCGGACAACGTTACACCTGGATTGTATCACCTGTTGTTGGATGACTACACACAATATGTGCCATACCAGTCGACCAACCCAGCAAAGAGTGGAGCTTGGGCTGCTTCGAACTACCCCAACTTTCCCAAGGGATTGAAGCATGGATCTGTCACGCCATTGACACAGAAAGAGTACAACGCTGTTGCTGCAAAATATCCTGTTTGAGGTCTAGAGAAGATGGAAGTCGTATGGAATGAGATATAGAAGTAATGCCTCAATTGGTTTCTCTGAATTGTGCCATGATCAAAGATCAAAGTCCAGGAGAGATGAGTATTGATCGTCGCCCATCCAGAAGGGAATATCAAATTGTTCGAAGATATTAGTGCTAGTGGCCGCAGCTGCGTCAGCTCCAGATAGCCAAGGGATGGACAGCTGTGGTTCGAATGCTGACGGAGATGGTCCTGCTACGTTCTTGACGTGGTTGGAGAGGTTGTAATGTTCAACTGTTGTGTTGCGTTCATTAGATGGACGTGGATGATCATGGTGATCCGTTACATCTTGACGAAGCATAGTTGAGTCTGGGTTCCGCTGAGGGTCAATGTCGTGTCGCTGCTCAGCGCAATTTGCGTCGATTGATGACGATTGCGGTGTCGTGACACTAGAGTCGAGTAGCAATCTCAGGAACAGGTCATTGATAGCAACTGCACACACATTTGGCCATACACTTCCTCGGAGAGCGAGGTGTCTGAGAATCTCCACACTATCGTCGGCGAGTTTTCTCGCAATATGTTTCGGCATCTCGCCTTCGATTGCTGCATGAAGCACGATGAATGCACTCATCCACACGCACCATGTCAATGAAGGCCATAGCAAAGGTGCCGTAGATGGTCCATCAGCCCGTTGAATGAGCCGTATGGAGAGGTACTTGTGGAGAGCGGAGACTATAGCTCTAGAAGCACGAATACAAGTCTGCAGAGCGGCCATGTACTCTGGTGTATGTTTCTCCAACGCCAGTAGAGGTCGATTGAGCGATATAATCAGTTCGTGATGCGAAATCTGGAGGACAATTTCGTGTAGCGTGCTGAAGCGACCAAGTGCATCATTTTCGGCGGCGTCTAGGACATACTCAAGATCATTGGCCCACTTGTCAATCCTTGCTCCAATCAGTGTAGCAAGATTTCGGTTGGTTGTCCGTTGATGAATAGATTTGTTGCGTAATTCCATGATCTGTCCCTTGATGAAAGCATGCTTGGTGAGGAAGTTTAGCGTGTTCAGTCGGTCATCCATGATTGTTCGGTGACGGCCATCGGTTGCGTGTTTCTCCTCGTCAAAGTAACAAACATCCACGTCATCGTCGCGAATGGTCAGGGGTAGACCCAAGGACTGACAGAGATGGCGATCGACACAGTATATCGTCCAGAACAGCCGACGCCGAAGCTCGGCTTGTTCGGTGTCAAAACCTGCATATCTCGTGGGACACCTATGCAGACCCATCTGAAACGCCATCCGCACGATCATACCACCAAGCCTCGAGGCCCCGTTCAAACGTAGCATTGAGACGAGGAAAAGCTGTACTGAGACAACTGCTTGTAGTGCGTCGATCGAAGATGGCATGAATAGCATATCTTGTACACTTTCCATGGCTTCTCCGAAGGATGAGAAGACGAGGCATGCAGGAACCGACTTTTTGGTCGAGTTTCCTGATTGTCTGCGATCGGCAAGAGAGATTGACATGATAGAGCGTAGAACCGTAAAGTGCGGACTTCGCTGTTTGCACAATCTGGGCAAAGTAATAGGCCGAACATGCTGCTCAAGATACTCAAGTATGGAGGGTGCATGAACGAAAGGGTAAGCAGTATGCCAGTTTTCGAAATAGCTCTCGCTCCATGTTTGCAAGTCATCGAAACTGAAGTCTGACGGTCCATCAGTGATTCTCTCGATTTCTTCGAGTGACCATAGATTTTTCGAGCTGTAAGGAACCGCTTGTTCCAGCTGATCCTCTTCGCCCGGAACGATATTCTGATCCGGAGTCTGAGGCGGTAATCGCACGCGAGACTTTGCCAAAGCGTGATATACTGATCGAACGAAGTGGATTCCGCTCGAACTTCCTACAAAGCTTGGTGCATTCGCGCCATCGCTCTGCCTCATCAAGCCAATCTCACGTCGCTGGCGATCTTCCGACTCGCGTCGTCGGCGCTTTGCTGGAGGCCCGTCAGCATGTTCATCAACGCATTCCGGTCCTGAGGCTGTCGGTTCCTCATTTGCGCTACCTGTCACATCGAGCATTGGTTGCGGAAGATGCGCAATTGAGAATTGAGACCCAATGATGAAGTTTGTTCATGGCAGCGCTGGTCGGAAAAGTGTTTATCCGCAGCTCGTTGCCATCTTGTCTGCAACAGATCTTGGCTTCTGGAACAATCTCGACGAGCTAGAGAAGTCCCAAGGCAACTCCTTCCACAACAACCGGACTCGACAACAACCTCGTCGCACAAGCAAGCATGTCACCCTCCGCAGAAGCATCCCGTGAAGCGACAAATACAAGAACGACCACTACACTTGCAATCCTGTACTGTTTCACAGCTAGCGCCATTACGGTGAATAAGCACGTCAAGGTTGATTACAGAATGTTCATCCTAGGAGCTACTGCTTATGTCTTCATTGAGGGGGCTTTCCATCTGCGCGAGTTTTCAAGGTTCTACCAACTTCGTCTTGAGGGGCGCAATTGGTCCAACCCGGACTGTGTATACCACAACATCAAAGCAGTCTCAGGGATCATCTTCTTCGGCTTGATATTTGGACTCACAGATTTCATGTTGGCCGTGCAGAGTACATGCGAGCTCGTCGTTCTGGCTGGTCGCTTGATCTTCGCCCAACCTTCTTGATCTTCTTGAAACGGCGGGCATACTCCTTGCGCCAAGACAAGAGATCTAGGCGTTGATGCAGGCGACTGATCACTCGGAATGGCAGTTTCCTCTTTGGGGCATGTATGCAGCTTCTCCAGACTCCTCATGTATGCGGCGTCTTTGCGGGTTGCTGACAGTACATGTATCCTGGTGGCTTGCAACGGTCAAGCTGAGCCGAGGCCTCACCTATGGAGGGGTCCAGCTGAAATTCACTTTGAGCAGATAGTTATCTATAAAGCTCTCTACGTTGGATAGACGAAACATCCGGTTTGAGAAAAGTCCATTGACATAATGGAGATATACATACTGTAGCGTCGTCAATACAAGGACGGACTGAGAAAAGATCCTCTATCAAACATGGCGTCGCCATTCAACCCAAACCCAGAGATCGGACCACCGACATGGATGGACAAGCTACAAGGCCTTGCGCTTCTCCCCTTTCTACCTTGGACGTTTCTCCGAGTGTTGTTGCGAAGAGTCGTCTGGACCACCAACAATCTGAGCTTCAAGGCCGATTTCCTCTGCTCGTTTCTTCGCGCGTGTGTTGCACTCTCATCTCAAAGCACCTTCAGTCACTGATAAATAGTACAGAGCGCAGCCATACCTACCAATCAGCATACTACGAGGTTTGACAACAGACCCCGAACACAGATTTGCAACATCTCGACGCTTCGCCAACACCAGAAAAGAGCTATACGAAAACGTGTCTGGAGTGGATTTCTCTGGGCACTGGATCTGTAAAGGCTGTCCTGGAAAACCGACCCCAGCTTCCAATGTTGACTTGGTGGTCTTCTATCTCCATGGCGGAGCTTATCAAATCGGCCATCCAGCATCTGCTCTAGCCCCGTTCTTGCGTGTCGCCGAAATAGCAGACAAGAAAGGAATATCGGTTGCTGTGTTTGCACTCGACTACTCTCTGACGCCGGAAGCACAGTACCCTACACAAGTCAAGCAAGCAAAAGCTGCATACCACTACCTTCTGAACGACCAGAGAATCGATCCTTCGAAGATTGCCATACTCGGAGATTCGGCAGGCGCGCACCTGATACTAAATCTACTCTCCATACTGGCAGGCGAGAAATCGCTTCCCAAGCCTGAAGCTGGTGCATTCCCGGTTGCTCCTTGGATTGACCTGCGTTGTTCTAAAGATGGCTCGTTTGTTCGCAATGCAGACAGCGATTTCCTGGTCCGATATTTACTTGTCCGGGCTGGTGAGCAAGTCATGCCGCGCAAACATGATGCTACAGCATCACACATCGTCAATTTCTCCCTACCACGGCCGAACAAGCAGTCATGGGCAGATATCCTACCCAGCAAAGTGTGGGTGGGTATAGGCTCGAACGATGTGTTATTGGATGATGCTGTTGCTTTTGTCGACCGCCTGAAAGCCGACGGAGTTGATGTGGACCTTGATATTGACGAGGGAAAAGTCCACGATTGGCAGATAGTTGAGGACATCTTTGACACGGACAAGTATTTCGCAACAACTGGTGAAGTGCCAGAGGGTATGATGAAGGGGGCTGCGACTATGGCTCGGGCCTTGATCTCGGCGGTGTCTCGATGATGGAGTCTTGTGATTGTTGTCTTTTCTTTTCGGCAATTCTATGATAACACTCATGATTTGGAAAGCAGTTGTGCATATGTGCAGCTTACAAGATCACTCTACACTACCGTAAGAAAGTGCACACAGGGACCATAGATAAACCGAAGCGATATCAACAACAAACATATTCCATTCCGCAAGAGAAGAAAAATGCAAAGGGCAAAAAAAAAAACTCCTCCAGCGCAACAACACGATCAGAACCTTGCCGCAAACACTCAAACCTTTGTAGCATCAACACCCCTATCCTGACAATACTTGGCAACCTCCTTTGCCAGCTTCCTCTTCTGGTCCACCGCATTGTCCATGATATCCTTGATCAAGTCAAACTCCTTCTTGGTCAAGGATGCCTCGGCACCGCCACCGCTCCAGACTCCCTCGGCAAGGATAGCCCAGAGGCCAGAGCCCTTGCATACATCCTCCATCAACTGCATAACGGCAGAAAGCTGGTTGGGCAACCAAGTGATGATGGGACTGCCTCCGGTGGCGACGGGGTGAGAAGTGCGTTTGATGATGTACTCGCGGGTGAATTGCCAGTGGCGCCAGCGGAAACTGCGGATGTGATCCAGCACACGCAGGTACAATACCACAGCGCCGAGATCGCCAGAGTGGGTCAGGAAGTCGCGGACACCGACATCAGCAGCCTTCTCACGGATGGAGGTGAGAAATTCGCGGTGGGGTTTTGGTCTGTATTGACGGAATTCGCGAAGGATTTGCGTGAGTGGGTTCTTGGGCATGGGGATCTCGCAGACATGGTCGAGCAGAGGGATGATGCTGTCGTTTGCGCCGGACTCGCCGCGGAAGAATTGAGGTTTGTCGTCGTGTTGGCCTTCGTAGACGACGCCCTTGGGGAACATGGATTGGTTGGTGATGCCGTAGATGAAGGTGCGGTAGGTCATGTAGTCTTTGGGCATGGAGTTTGCCCACATCTTTTCCATGTTGGCTTCGATGACGGTCATGGCCTGCAGGATGGACTGGAGGCCGACTTTGGCGTCAGAGATGGCATGCTCATCCTTCTGCTCGTCGCGGGCTGCGGAGACGGCTTCGACGACGTTGGCGGCGCCCTCGATCAACTTGCCGGTTTGAGCGACCATATGGATGTGGGTGAGGATGAAGCCTGCTTCGGAGGATTTTGGGTCGAGACCCTTCTCGAAGGCACGGATGAGACGAAGGTTGGAGTAGTCATCATGGCCCTTGGAAGGGTCAACGAGGTAGTAGTTGTACAGGGCATACGAAGCAGCGTACGACATGAAAGCGGGAATGTCGAGGCTGGATTATGTCAGTACATCATGTGTTATGAGTTGCGGGAACGACTCACATCTCAGCACACTTGACAAGTGGCCCAGCGATGCACTTGGGTAGGACCTGACGACCAAGTCCGTATCCATCGTCGGTGTTGTTGCTGTAGATCTGCCAGCAGGGCTCAAGCAGGTAAGAAGAGGCAACAAAGCTGTGAACGTCAGCACAATACGCACTCACACTAACGGCAATATACTTACGAGTAGTCACGGAAGGCAGCAGTGATAGCAGCCATGTCGATCTCTCCAGTGCCTGGAACGACAAGATTGTCAATCTCGGCGGTGAGGTCAGGCAGGGCTCCAGAGTCGATAAGCGGACCAAGCTTGAAGGTTGCAAGCAAACCAGCAGTACCGTCTTCTTTGAGGATAGGCATGTCGTCGAGAATATCGCTCAATGCATCGAAGACTGCAGGAAGTCTGCGGAGGGGCAGTTGGGTAGGAAGGTAGCCATTCTGAGCAGTAACGAGGAAAGGGTCGGAGCCTGGAGGGAGCTCGGAAGGGTCATGAGGAACAGAAAGAGAAGAGGGTTGGGTGACAATGCCAGGCATGATTGGTAGCGTAGAAATGGTGGAAGTTCAATATTGGTATCTTGAGTGATGAAAAGGAAAGTTGAAAGATGCGGGCGAAGCAAAGCCCTTTTGTTCTCGTGGCCGGAATACAGCGCTGTGATAAGGACAGTATTCGATTGAGGCCGGAATTCGCGCGGCCAAAGGACCCACCTACTGAACCTCTGTCGTCGTCGAGGTTGAGCTGGTATATACAGGCGAAGAGGTGCGCATACAAGGGCGCCTTTGGGCAACTTTCATCTTCCATGCTGAAGGCACGCTTGGAGCTTTCTCGACTCGTAAACTTCATCGTGTGACCTACCGTGAGCGTAGTCGATGATGTTGATGTTCTCCATGGCCGGAACGCGATGAAGCCTCAAGGAATTGGTTCCGGCCATGGGGTCGACAGCAGGTATCCTTGGCGATGTGGAGGATAAGCACGTGACCCTTGGCAGCATCGAGACGAAAGTTTAATTGTGAAGCATCGTCTGGGACGGCTCGAATGGGTAAGCAGAGCCGATAGTAACAAAGGTGAATATCAACTCGAGCAGCTGTTGCGGCACACGATTTTGTTCGTGCCAGCGTCATGTCCAGTGCGAATTGTGGTCTCTGGCTAGTGGGTAGAAACACTTGACGCGCTCGAAACGCCACCTCGGCCATATCACCGCGAGCCGTCACATCTCCTGGATGCAGCACAATCGACCATCTTTCATTCAAACAACCCGTCACGCACTGTCGTCGTAGCCATTTGCGCCGCCCAACCCTTCGGCAGCTTCGGCGCCTCTACGAAACATATTCTTGAGATCTCTGGCCATGTGCTCCGGCTTCTCCCAAGCAGCAAAGTGACCACCGCGATCATGGTCGCTCTCGAAAACCACCGGTCCCAGCTTTCTCGCCCACGCCTTCGGGGACGTCTCCATGTCCTTCCAGTTGTACATGACACCCAGCTTGACATGGGCAACATGACTGGTCGCCACTTCCATCATCTCCAGGTCATCGTTGCCCTTCGCATCGTGCTTGGCTTCGTAGTAGATGCGAACATTGGCTGCAGGTCCAGCGGAAGAGAACCAATACATACACACCCAAGTCAAGATTTCATCAGCCGTCCAGGGGTATTCGTCAACCCAATCGTGGAGTTTTTCGAGCATCCAGGAGAGCAAAAGAGTTGGAGAGTCTTGGAGTCCATAACCGAGGGTTTGGGGTCGGGTGCATTGCTCGTGGCTGTAGCCAGCGCCGTCTTCGCGGAACTTGGCCAGGCGCTGCAGGGCCTCGTACTCTTGCTCTCTGAAAGAAGACTTGTCATTGAGGGCAGCTGTGAGGTCGGTATCCATGGCTGGTGGGGTCATGTTGACGTGCGAGGCCTTGCATGCTTCTGGGTAGAGATGGCCCATGGTTCGTGTGATCCAGAAGCCCCAGTCTCCGCCTTGAGTTGCTGCGCAGAATCAGTGTCTTACACGGTATGCTGGAGATGCGGTGATGCTTACCGTATTGCTTGTAACCCAGCTTCAGCATCAACTTGTGGCAGACCTCGGCGTATTGCCCAAGACCAAACCCTCGCTTCTTGACTCCCTGCGAGAAAGCAAAGTTGGGAAGTGAAGGTGCAACGACATGGAAAGCAGGCGCGCCATCCTTGGTGTCAGCCAGCAAAGGCAACACTTTGGTCACTTCGGTGAAGTTCCCAGGCCCTGTCCGATCATCAGCAATTCGCTCATGCGTTGGCTCGGAGTTCACTGACATCCATGGCAAAACAGAAGAGGCACTGCGTTCTTGACTGAGCTCTTTTGATGGATAAAATGCATCTGCAGTTCGCCGAAACCATCGACTTCGATGCCGGTCATGTGGTTGGGCAGCTCGTTTAGTTTTGCTTCGTGTTTGCGCCAGTCGTAATCGGTTTGCCAGTAAGTGATCAGTCTCTTGACTTCTGACAGGGATGCACCATAATCCCAGCCTGCATCGTCGAGCTCGTCTGGGAGGTCGACAACAGCGAGCTTTTGCTGCAGGCGGTCAATTGCCGACGGTGGGACCGAGATATTGTAGGGTTTGACGTCTGACATTTTGCTCAATGTAAGTGACTGATGCGATTTTCGATCACTTGGGATAGGGTGCAAGGAGTGTTCATATGCGCATCTGAAGGTTTGGATTGCTCAGCCCTTGTGGAAGGTGTGATGCGGGGTACTCGTCTTCTTTGACTGACTCTTCATGCACCATCTCTGCTTACTGCTTACAAAAAGATTACCAAGCACACAGGCAACAATCCGTCTACGCGTAACTTCTCCTGATCTCTTCACAAACTGCATCAGTCACCTCCTTCGTAGTTGCCTCACCACCCAGATCACGCGTCAAAACGCCATTCCCGCACACGTTCTCCACGCATTCGAGCAATCTGTTTGCTGCGGCTTCTTCACCCAACCACCGCAGCATTTCTGCTGCTGTCCAGAATGTTCCTACAGGATTGGCGATGCCTTTTCCCGTGATATCGAAAGCAGATCCGTGGATTGGTTCGAACATGCTGGGGTTTTGGCGTGTGGGGTCGAGGTTGGAGGTCGGTGCTATACCGATGGAACCCGCGAGCGCAGCAGCTAGATCTGACAGGATATCTGCATGCTGTGTACCGAGTCAGCGAACGTCGTTTTCCAGAGAAATTGCTTCCAACTCACAAGGTTCGTGGCAACGATGGTATCCAGCGATTGTGGTTGCAGCACCATACGGCAGGTCATAGCGTCCACCAACATCTTATCCACCTCGACATCGGGAAACTCCTTTGCAACTTCTACCGCAATCTCGTCCCACATGACCATGCCATTTCTCTGTGCATTGCTCTTTGTGACAACCGTTATGTGTTTCTTTTCCCTCTTCTGCGCAACTTCAAAGGCAAACTTGAGAAGTCTGGTCACGGCGTGACGGGTAAAAATGCTGACTTCGGTGGCCGTCTCCCATGGCTGGCCTTTGTGACTGCGGCCTCCTTGACCTGCGTATTCGCCCTCGCTGTTCTCGCGGATAATGACCCAGTCGAGATCGCCTGTTGATGCTTTGCGGAGGGGCGACTCGGTGCCACGGAGGATCTTTGTCGGACGCACGTTTGCATATTGTTGGAATCCCTGACAGATGGCTAGACGGAGACTCCAGAGTGAGATATGGTCAGGAACGTCTATTTGCTTGCATCAGTCTTGATTCGCCGTGAGTTGATTGATTGTCAGCGAAGCTTACCTGGAGCACCTACAGCACCGAACAAAATCGCATCGTGCTTCTTCAGTTCTTCCAGTCCGTTGTCAGGGATGTATTTGCCAGTCTTTTTGTATGTCTCGGAGCTCCAATCGTAGTGTTCGAAATCTAGAGCAAATGATTTGCTCGCTGCACTGAGAGCTTCGAGCACTTTGACTCCTGCGTCAATGACTTCTGGACCAATGCCATCCGCGGGAATGCAAGCGATCTTGTAATTCGTGCTAGACATTTTCTTATGAGCTCTAACCTTTTTCTAGACGATGATGAGGTATTCTTGTGAAACTGCGGAACTGTACGCCTTTATGTTCGAGTGGAGTTGTGTTGTTCCGTCGGACTTGTCCTTCTCCCAGTGAGGGGTGCGAGGGGTAAATTCTCTCCACGCTGTTCACCGTTTTAACATTCGGTGAGAACACCGCTCGAGATGCGGTTTTGATCGAAGCATACAATTCTTACAAGCGATGCATCGAGTGTGTGTTGTAGTGTCCCAATTGACCTACCAGGGTGCTTTCTAGTCTTCTCGAGTCTCTTTGACGAGTTCCTCCGGGCGTGATGCTCTGATCGCGGCTCCGCAACATGACGCTTGTATTTTGAAGGATTGCCGAGTGGAGTTCAAGACTCGAAGCTCGATGTTTTACCCTGGCAAATCAGTCAAAAAGCATGTGCTGCCAGGCTGCAGAAGAGAGGGCCACCAGTGAGAGGGAGAGGATGTTGTAAAGATGACCCAGGTCAGCGCCCAGGAAAGCAGCCACCATGTCTCCTGCTCGCCATCTGTCCTTCAGCGATCAATTGCGGTGATAATGCATTGTGAAGAGCTTCAAGAGGATTGGCGGCATCCTTGTTGCATCACTCAAAACCGAGACGCTGATGCAATACAAGTGTCTCAACACACGCAGCAGAGCAATTCTGTTGTATGAGGCAGACGCTGCATCACACCATGATCAAGCTGTCAAACGTCACTTCGCTTGCAATAACCAGAATCATTTGGAGGATGACAGCTACATGTGCTGATGAGCCCATCTTACCAAGACAGATGCATTTCTCCTTGCCAACCTGTCTTTCCACTGCGTCTATTTTGCCAATAGTAAACAGATCGACCCGTATACGTGATGTCAAAATCACAACACCACTCCACGTCCATGCCCCTGCATGAAGCACTTACCACACGATCAACATCACGAGGATTGTTCGTCCACTTCATGAACATCATCGGAAACAGGAACTAAACCGCAAACTGCATGTTCATCGCAACCACGCGGCTGAAAGAAGCGATTGAGTTCAAACTGTTCAATGAGCACCCCCCACAATCGATCTAGAAAACGGTGGAAACCTGTGAGGCTCGGATGATGTTGACACTTTTTTTCTGTTCGGAAAGGCGCGTCATCAAGTCGCGTCGAGCCGCCGTGTCATGGAACCACTTCACGCCCGATTGGGATGGGTATTGCGTCGTTTGCCACGACACTGAGAAACAACCCTGATGGCGACATTTCGATCGTCCTTGTCGGATTCTCGGTGCTCTTGAGCTCAACAACTTGGGCTGGTTGCTAAATATACTGGTATTGAACATAGTTAAGAACTAATCTCCATTGCTGCCTCCAACAAGAGCCGCGACTCGCCCAGGAGAGATTATTCTGACCTGTCAACAAAGGATCGAGCTTGTTGCGTCAAACGCGGGGCTCATCACGGTGATGACACGCTCCAGGATATCAATCAAGGCCATTTCCGGCAGAAGATCAACTGGTATACACGTCATCTCCCACCACTAGATCTCGATCCGTTCAGGTACGACGCAAGCATGATCTGTGGGGAAAGCTGTTCCGCTGCATGTTCCACCGGGTTGCTTCTACTCCACTTTACACTTTTGCATCATCAGCTCATCTCAACTGCCACCTGTTGCGGACTTCTGACGAAAGGTGTTTGTTTGCATGGAGACTTGCTAACCGACCGCCGAATGATGATGGGAGAAAGACGTATAAGTACCTCGTCCTCTGCTGCTTCTACCTCTCCTTCTTCTTCATCAACAACCAAAGCTTCCAGATCTTACAGCTTCTCTCACAACCTCACTTCCCACCACACAACTTCAGAACAAAGTCTTTACTTTCTTCAATCTATCAACATGTCTGGAACCTACAAGCCTACTGGTATGCAGCCTCTTCAGCCTCCCGTCTATGTCCACAGGCCTTTTACTGACATGATTACAGAGCACGGCGGTCTCAAGGAGGACGGTACCCCCGACAAGCGCGTCGGCACCGGTCAGTTCGCTCAGGGTCAGGTCGACCCCCATGAGGCTGGCAAGCAGGGCGGTCAGTCCTCTGGTGACAGCACCGGCTCTACCGGCTCTTCCGGTGGCTCTTCCGGCGGCAACGGTCGTGAGTATCCTCCATTCCATCTTCACTCTATACAATCGCTTACACTCATCACAGAGTTTGCTGGCGGCAAGGTTGACCCCGTCGAGGCTGGCCGCAAGGGTGGTCAGACTTCCCACTAAGTGTGCTCTTTGAGAGTCACTTTTTTACGATATCATGCTCCATCCCAGTATTGTAATCATATCATGACATAATTATACCAGAATATACATCAGATTAGATTCCAAACCACACATTTGAGCGGTGCCTTTGTGACGTTTCCATCATTACCAAGTGATTGCCGTATCTTTATACAGCCTTGACTTCTCCATCTTGCCTCATCACCAACTTGGACATGTTCCAAGATTGTAGACGTTCTCAGCCCCGGTGCTTGCGAACTGGTTTTTCATCCACCCTCGCCTCAGGGAAGTTTTTGGTCATGTCCATAGGCAGCAAATCCTTCATCGTCCCTCTCGCAAAGTCAAAAAATCGAGCAACAAATGTATTGACAACTTCCATAGCCCTCACACTGTCCACTGTACCCAAAAGCGCAGCAATCTCTCCATTCGCTTTGCCCGAGAGCTCCAACAAAATCTCCCTCGCAGTTTCAGCCAAGCCAACGATACACCCAAGGAAAGAAATAATAAACCAACCCTTTGACCAGCAAAGGCACATTCCGCCACGGAAAAGCCACATCACCGGCAACAGGGTCAACAGAAACACTCTTCCGGTCATACTCATCCCCACCATCAGCCACCTCGACCATCGCAGCAGCTAGGTCCAGAAACGAGACAACGCCCTTGGGCCCTTGCATTGTCAACTTGTGTCCTTTTTGCAAATCTATGCTCAAAGCACCCGGTTTGACAAAGGTTACCGAAAGCCAGTCTTGTTCGTTGCGAAGAAGCTTCTCGGCAGCGATCAAATCGTTGTAGATGTTTGATTCTGCGCGGAAGAGCAGGGCAAGGGCTAGTGCAGGCATGTCTTTGGTAAATGCTGGCTCAGTCGGTACGGCGGATAGAACGATCAGTTTGGGTAACTTGGTTGCGGCATTGGTATTGCGGAGCTCTTGCAGGGCAGAAATGACTACGCGCGCAGTGTCTTGGGCGATGGTGTTACCTGGGACGTTTCCGCTGACTGCTACTGCGAGGAAGACGGCGTGGGTGTCTTTGATGCAGTCGCGTATGATTTCTGTGTCGTTTAAGCTGCCTTCGAAGACTTGGATATTTGGGTTCGCGACAATGGCCGGCTGTAGTTGTTCAAGCTTTGATTTGGAGCGGCAGTAGGCGTGGATCCTGTTGGAGGATGTCTGGGTCAGGACTTGGAGAAGGGATTGGCCTGTATTGCCCGTCGCACCAAGAACCGCATAGGCTGGCATGTTGAGTACTGTCAAGGTGAAGTTTGGCAAGGAAACGCGATGTGTGCAAAAGATTAAAGTACTGATATTAAATTCCTTACAACTGATCTTGTTATATGTCGTGGTTGCGGAGCGGAGATGTTGTTTTCAGAATCCGAGAATGGCTCGGCGTACCTACCAGTGTTATACGTGACGACAAGGCACTTCGTCACAAAGGACTAGTCCTACAACCATCTTTTATTGGGCACTAATGCCTTACCAAATCTTTGTTTGATGGAGTTGGACGATGGTCGAATTAAAATGATGGTATTACTCGGAATAACGAATAATGGCCCAAAAGGAGCAAGTTGCGGTGTCAGAAATATGTTTCCCGAGTGGCCATAAGTCGTGTCGCCATCATTCCTTGTTGCGTGGACCACCCTGTTTAGATGACTCAATCTCTTCCCAGTTCACCGTGTCGCTTTGTTCCTTTCGTAACATGCTCCTTCGGAGTCTTGATACACAAATCAATCTCCTTCGATGATATGACTCGCTGCTCACAGTGGGCGTAAGTTGCCCGAGAACGATAGCAACAAGGCTTCGAAGTTCGAGGGAGTCATACTCAATTTCTCCAGCATATTTACCTCTGGTCTATCGTTGGGCTCTGCAAATATGATCTGCCTTATTTAAGATCTACCGCTATAGAATCCTTGACATAATGTGGTAAAGTTATCGTGATGGACGAGGGATGAATTCGATGGACTGTTAAGTAGGATACTCCTAATGTGATGATGCAAAAGATGGATAGTTGAAACAATGTTGGGATGCCCAATGCAGATGGACAGCGTCAGGGCAAGAAGCAACCTGCGAGTTCGAGTGTGCCAGTCATTCGCAGGAAACAAACAAGCAGTGGACCTATGAGTACAAGGAACAGCTCGTGATTGTTCCTCTTTCCTACCTTGATGGCGATGGATTGCAGCTGTCGGTACATGTCTCTGCAGGCAGCCCCCACCTAAAAGCTTTGGGAATAGGCCATTGCTCCTTACAGGCTGATTTAGAGGTGCATGGAACATGATAGAGCTTTGATCTGTATCCACATGGCTTTCTTCCATGCGTGTATGCTTGAACTGTTTCAAGCTCAACCATCAGCCGGCAGGCGACAGTGGGTAGGACGGCACAGTGGCAACGGAGAAGTTGGTGGACAAAGTCAAGACCGGCAGATTGGACGAGATGAACAGAGCGGTCGATGGAGATACATATGTGGCATTCGGCACGATAGGTTCATATGACGTTATTTCGGGTAATATGGCGCGTTCGGTTGAGGGACCCCGCGCCCCATATTACCCCCACCGGGCCAACATAAGAAAGCCCCTCCAAGCCCCTCGTCCTCGACATTTCTTGTCACACAAACTCCCTTTTTACCTCTTTTCCATCACCTCAATCTTCATCCACATCACACATCATGTCTCTCGGACGCACAGTCAAGCTCAACACCGGCGCCTCGATCCCGTGAGTCCTCCAGCAGCAATCGAAGCTTCGTGTGGATGCTAACAACAAACCCCAGTCAATTGGGTTTTGGTACCTGGCAGGCCGAGCCCGGCCAAGTCGAGGCCGCCGTCTACGAGGCCCTCAAGGCCGGTTACAAGCACATTGATCTTGCCAAGGTCTACGGCAACCAGAAGGAGATTGCCAACGCCTTCAAGAAGGCCTTCAGCGAGGGCATCAAGCGCGAGGACATTTTCATCACCTCCAAGCTCTGGAACTCGCAGCACAGACCCAAGGACGTCGCTCCCGCCCTTGACGACTGCCTTGCCGAGCTCGGCCTCGACTACCTCGACCTGTACCTCGTCCACTTCCCCGTCGCTTTCGACGAGTCAGGCGATGTCCACCAGAACCTGTTCCCCCTCACCGACGACGGCAAGGTCAAGATGCTCGACAGCGTCTCGATCGTCGACACATGGAAGGCCATGACCCAGCTCGACAAGAAGAAGGCCCGCGCCGTCGGTGTCTCCAACCACACCCAGGAGCACCTCCAGGCCCTCATCGACGGCACCGGTGTCACCCCCGCCGCCAACCAGATCGAGCGCCACCCCCGCCTCCTCCAGACCGACTTCATCAAGTGGTGCGGCGAGAAGGGCATTCACATCACCGAGTACTCGACCTTCGGCAACAACATGGTTGGCGAGCCCCTCCTCATCCAGCACGACACCGTCAAGGAGATTGCCCAGCGCCTCAACGCCTCTCCCGCACAAGTCATCCTCGCCTGGGCTCAGGTTGGTGGCCACTCCACCATCCCCAAGTCCGTCACTGCATCCCGCATCCGCGACAACTTCAAGGAGATTGAGCTGCCCAAGGAGGACTTTGAGAAGATTGAGCAGATTGGCAAGGACGAGCGCCGCCGCTACAACATCCCTTACACTGCCAACCAGCCCAGCTGGCCCGTCAACATCTTCGGCGAGCCCGAGGAGAAGGATGCTCCCCACAAGGTCGTCCTCTAAGCATTTCTCTTCTGTGTGCAATAAAAATAAAATTGATGTAGATACCCTTTATGAAATAACAACGATTGAACAAAAGCCATTGATCCATCTGCTCCTCTGTCCACCGTGCGAAAGTGCATACACAGCATATTGACAAAATCACTTTACCATCAATGTCATGCTCAACCACCTCATGACTTCCTATGACTTAGTCGGCTTCTCTACAAGACCCTTCTTTCAATCCCAAACATTACAAAAGTGGCTCATGGACGGGCTGGATTCTTGATGTATACTACTAGTCTGTATCTCATCTTGATGCATCCCAATCCTGTTTAGCTGCCATTATTCTTGTTGTTTTCGTAACACCATGGGCTTCTTTATACTCAGACCTTCCATATCCTCCTACCCTACACCATACAAAATACCACATCATTCACGGTGTATGCAGGTTTAACCGAAATGCATCCTAACACGATAGGAGTGCTCTACTGGAAACCGAAACCTCGAGAACGACAGTGAGCAAGTATAGTATAGCCAGATCCAAAATAATCACAACATACCAACCGGCAAGTTGTCAAACTGCGGCCAAAAGTCCATGGTCAGATTATTGTCGTCCATACTTCCAGTCATCAGATCGCCCCAGAGACTTTCGTGTCCGTTCATCCATAGCGCGCCAGTCTCCAATGACGAGACAGCAAAAGGAGTGAATGTGTTCATCGTGTCTGGGTTGGCTTGGGATATGCCACTCGTGACGCGATGAATGTCGTTGTTAGTCAACGTTTCTGGCATTTGCGCAAATGACGAACCGATCTCCTGAGTACGGTCTTTTGATTGCGAGGCGACATACCTGCCTGTTTCTGTGGAGAGGCTTTCGAGGATGGGACTGTATCGCCACACGGGTGCACTCTTGACCCCCACTTCGGCTAGACGACCTTGCCCCAACAGTGCCAACTCGTATAGGCTTTTGATGTCCATCGCGCTACCCCCAGGAGAGGTCGTATCAAACAGATTGGCGGGAATGCGATGGCGGCTCAGCTGGATGATGTAGATATGAATGATTGATATGGCGGAAAACGCAATGTACTGCGAGAACCATAATGCAGGGTATAGGACTCGATATCTTGCTGAACCATTGATGTTCTCAATGGCCTCTCGCGCTACACCGATGCAGGAACGAAGTTGTTCGCGATACTGTTGAATTTCCGTTTCTGGCAGGTCGGTGGAGAGATCTCGCAGAAGAAGAGGACGTGTGATAAACATGATTGCATGCAGACGTGCCAGAGTGAGGATAGAGTGCTGACGCCGGAAACATGGAATCAAACTGCTGGGGTGGATGGTGCCAGACAACATCGGTGTTAGTTTGAGTTGCCAATCGCGAATTTCTTGGTTTCGTTGGACGGCTGCTTCGACATGAGACCGATTGGTGGTGGTGGGCAGACGGTGTTGTTCTTGCGAAGCTCCAGCTAGGATCTTTCCAATCTCGATGTGAGCAAGGGTGGCGTGCATAAGACAGTCTCGGCCATGCATCGAGTTATGCTGTCGAACACCTTCTGATGTGAGGTCCTCATCATTGACGATCATCGGAAGGGCTTGGTTTGTGTCGTCCATGTGTAACAAAGGCATGCGGCCCATGATGATGCTCAGATACTTATCCATGGTAAACGCACACCAGAACAATCGCCTGTGAATCTCGACTGTGATCACATCGAGTCGAGCATTGCCGGCTCTTTCGCTCTGCCTTCGATGTATACCTACCGCTTGCATGAGTTGCACCATGGTACCGAAATTGAACAAGCCCTTGTTCGGTCTTGACGATGAGAGCAAGTATTGAACTGCAGCGAATCTGGCTTGGACAGACTCAAGGCACGGTGGACCGGTCTCTTGTGAAAGCAAGCTTTCCGCTTTTTGGTAATATATTTCGCTCGACTGCCAGCCTTGGTTACTCGCATCAATTGTGTCGCCATAAGAGTCGACAGTGAACACAGACGCCGAAGCAAATATTAGCAGAATGCATGCTCGAGCAGGAATAGGGACACCAGTCTCGTTGTAGATCTGTTCCAGCCATTCTTGCATGGTAGGCTCATGCATGTATCTGTATGTCGGTGATGAAAACTCGAAGAATCTTTCAAGAAGCCGTGTCGCAGTTCTGTATTCAGGCCAAGCAAACTGTGCAATGTTTGGCTGATTGACTCTGGCATCTCCATAGGATAGAGTGGATATCTCTGTTTCGACTTGCGCCTCACGCCCTGTGGCAAGATTCTGCATTGAGTTCCGATCAAAGCGTCGCAGTGCTTGACCCAAGAAAGATTGAGCACTAGAAGGACCAAGATACTGGCCATCGATGGCCTCGCCCAGCTCAAGTGCTGGATCCGAGCGCACATGGGGTTCTGCTACATCATCGATCTCGCCTGATGGGAAAGAATTTGCCGATGCTAATGGAATATGAGTTGTATCGCGGTCTGGTTCAATACGGGATAGCGGAGTCTCTTGAGCGGACTGCCTTCTAGCCCCGGAGTCAGGGTCCACATGTTGAGAGGGTGTGATGCAAGCGGGCGAAATCCGACTGTTGGCTGAATTTCGAGATGCATATGATACATGGGTGGATGAAGCTTGATCCCGAGATTGTAAGTGTCCTGATGGTGCTGGAGAAGGGGGAACAGCAATGCCTTGATTGAACCAATGTCAGCACGACCGTTGCACAGTCATCACATCATAACGAGATTTGATGAAAGAATCTCGACCGAAAGAGAGACAGAAAACTTCGCTTGTGGTGACGGAATTCTCATGAAGCAGCTTTTCCGCAAGCTCTCGACGTCACGCGTGTTGTCCAGTCAAGTCTCTGCATCGCGACAACTCACACGGCCCAAAGTGCTACTCACGTACCTCTGTTATATTGGGCCTCATACGTGCATTTGCCTCTGGTTTTGAGGCATGGAGTACACGGATGGTCGCCGGTACAGCGCTTCTTTCTCGTTTTACAAGCATCGCAAGCTCGCGTGACCTTCTGACGTTTCCGCAAGCGACCCTGCTCCAATTCAAAACTCAATCTGTCGTTCGAAGGTGTCACTTCATCGATCAAGTCTGCCATATTATGTCTAAGACGGCGGTTCCGAGATTCTGTCGGATATGTTACATGTGAACAGGAATGGAACCAAGGGAAAGGCGGAAGCGGAGTGGTTGCGGCGGACGGAGCAATGCACAGACCATCGCAAACCCAGCCCGCTTTCGAGTCTCGATCAACAACGACACTTTTCCTGCTTGCAACGACACCAATCTTAGAACGGTCTTCTTCTTGTAGTCTGTGAGTCGGTGACTTAGTTCTCTCGTCTGGTACAACCCTGCTTGAGCATGATCGGTTTAGTGGTCGCAGACATGCAGCCCGATGGGCCACACAAACTTATGTTGGTCTCCATTGACAAGTTAATTTGCCTACGCGTAGCGACCCACGATGTATGGCTTGACGATCTCCCCGTGGAACAATCTATGGTACAGAATATGCGTAAGCTTCATTCTATGAGCTGAGACTGCCTTGACCTCTAGGTGATTCACCACCGAATGTAGTCCTGTCCGAAGCAATGATTAGAGGTATGACCTTGGCCTGAAAGCCATCAGAGTCGATGCTGAGCATTTCTAGAAGACGAGTCTCGCAAGGGGAAGCAAATAGCGATCGAGGATCCAAGGGTCCATTATCTCCATCACTCCACGATCACTCCAACAAAAGCATCGAGCTGATTGATCCGAGGGAAAGCTCCCATGACGAAAACAGGAGCCAATGAGCAGATCAGGTACAAGCACGCATGCTCGCATAACAAACCACACACGAGTGACATGCTCTGCATCCAAATTCCAGCCTCCAGCCCCAAAGCCCTTGAAGCCAGCCGTCTCTCCAACAAGGAAGGTCGTTGATATGCAGCAAGCACAACGTGCTCCCGACGATTGGTCCGAAACGCTCCATGCAAGGAACGACAAGCAACTCTCCACCAAGCCTCCTTCGCATCCGCCCACGGCCAAGCCTTGGCAAACCCTGGAGCTTTTGCAGCGCAACACCAACTTCCTCACCAAAACATCATCCCAACTTTCAAACTCTCTTGTCGACAAGACCACGTTATGGACGCCTCTCTACTTGGCACATGCGGCAGGAAACGGTAAACTGTTCCTTCGCTCGGCGCTCGCCATGCGATATCATCGTGGCGGCGCAAATGTTAGCCTGCATGGGACTGCCTACTGGATTCATTGGCTACATGATGGTGAGTGCGCCGTAAGGGCAGAGTTCCGAGGTAACCAGTAGATCGGTATAAAGGTGCTGCAGCTCCAAGCTCTGGGAGAAAGAAAGTTAGGTCAAGTTTGTTGATTTCCTTCCACATCTGTTCATCTTTCACCTCGTTTCAAAGATGCGCTTCAGCACTGCTTGTGTCGTGTGCACTGCTGCCGTCATTGGCCAGGCATCCGCTCAGACTTTCCAGCGTCTTGGTGCTTGTCCCACTTTGGGCTGCATTTTCCCTCCAGACCAGAGCGACTTCCTCCCCGGCCAATGGTTCGACATCCGTCTCGAAACCCACGCACCCCAGAACGGCAGTGAAGTCGTGCCCGGCTACCTCACCCCCGACGAGAAGTTCACCTTTACAATCGCCAAAGACGGCAAGCAAAAGGACTGCAAGAACGCAGCTTCATACTTCAAGGTCGACGAGCCTGCCATCGAAAGATGGAACTTCACCTGGTACGAGGACCTGTTCGCTCAGGCTGCCGAGACCCCTTCAATGGTCAAGGTTGCTGGCAAGGCTTACAGAAAGGTTGCCTTGTACGAGCCTGGCAACTATATTGCCACCCTTACCTACGGCAATGGCAGTGTCACTCAGGCCAACTGGACTGTCCGCGACACCAAGATCTCGCAAAAGGCAAAGAACGTTATCCTGTTCATCGGTGATGGTATGACCACCAACATGATTACTGCCGCCCGCCTGATCGGTCACCAGAGCGTCAACGGAAAGTATCAGACCCGTATGGCCATGGACAAGTTCCCCGTCTTGGGCCACCAGATGACTCACTCGATCGACTCGTTCATTACCGACTCTGCCAACTCGGCCACTGCTCTCTACACTGGTCACAAGAGTTCCGTCAACGCCCTTGGTGTCTACGCCGACTCCTCTCCCAGCCCTCTTGATGACCCCAAGGTCCAATCGATTGGCGAGCTCTTCCACGAAGTCCGTGGTGGTGGTGTCGGTATTGTTTCTACTGCCTTCATCGCCGATGCCACCCCTGGTGCTCTTACTGCTCACACTCGCAACCGTGGTCAGTACGGCAACGTTGTTGACTCTTTCCTCAACGGCATCACCAACTACACCTGGCCCTCGTGGAACGGTCCCGATGTTCTCTTTGGTGGTGGTGCTGAACAGTTCATCCCCAGCAGCAAGTCCTTCCAGGGCAAGGACTACTACCAGGAGTTCAGAAACAAGGGCTACAACGTCATCCAAAACAACACTGCCCTCCAGACCGCCCCCACCACCGAGCGCTCCCTCGGCATCTTCTCCGTCTCCAACATGGCCAAGTGGCTCGACAGAAACGTCTACAAGAACAACACCCAGATCCCCAAGACCGCCCCTGACGGCAGCAGCGCCGCCGCAACCGACCAGCCCGGTCTCAAGGAAATGACCCTCAAGGCCATCGACATCCTGCACAAGCGCAACCCCGACAAGGGTTTCTTCCTCATGTCCGAAGCCGCCTCCATCGACAAGCAGATGCACGTCCTCGACTACGACCGCGCCCTCGGTGAACTTCTCGAGCTCGACGACACCATCAAAGCCACCCTCAAGCACCTCGAAGAGATTGGCGAGCTCGAAGAGACCCTCGTCATCGTCACTGCCGACCACGGTCACGGCTTCGATGTCACCGGTGGCGTCGACACCAAGTACATGGACGCCCAAAGCGGCGACCGCGAGAAGCGCGACGCCGTCGGCACCTACGAGCAATCCGGCCTTTCACAGTACATGGTCGCCAACCGCTCCGCCCCGATTGGCAGCGACCAGAACCTCGTCTACTCCGCCGGTGTCGATTTCCCCGTCAACTGGGACCCGCGCTACACCCTGCAGTCCGGCCTTGCCACCTTCCCCGACCACCGCGAAAACTACCGCGTGCACAAAAAGGGACCCCGCATCCCTGCCCTCAACGTCACCGGCTTCTCCTCCAACGACTACTACGTCAACTACATTGATGCAGTCACCGGCTTCATGATCAACGGCACCTTGCCCGTTTCCGCAGACCAGGGCGTGCATTCGCTCACCGATGTCCCCGTGTTCGCTCAGGGACCCTGCCAGGGTGCTTTCGGAGGTGTTTACAACAATGTCGATATCTTTTACAACATTGCCACTTGCTTGCGTCTGCAGCGACACAAGGCCCCCAAATAGAGGGGTCTTATGATGATGATGAGAATCAAATTTGGAAGAGAATAGAGTCGGTCATTCTTGGGCCTTTGACTGATTTGGATCTTGATGTACAACAAAACTATTGGAATAACATTGAAATGAAAAATAGTGTCGATCATGAATCGTGTTTTGCTGCTGCTGCTTCTTTTACCTATCTACTTTCTACGAGTCTAGTCGTACCAAAGCACTCAGGAAGCTGAGAAGGGTTCAGATTGAGGGTCGACTGTAGATGGTGAGTAGGATGGTATGTACGCAGCCGTTATCAGCCCTAGAATCTACCGTTGTTGAGATGGTCTTGATTGTATAGCTGCCTTTTTGCTTTCTTTCATCACTTCATAATTACACGCCTTTCGACCCGGACTCCCTTCTTGTACCCGCAACGTAGAAGATCAATTACTCTAGTAGGTCACTAAATACTACCTCTCTTCTACACTCACCCTCACTTCCATATCTTTATTTCGAATTACTCTACGCCATCTTTCTCAACACCGAATTTCCATGCTAATATACGGAACCCTCGAAGATTTGCTGCCAGGCACCGACTTGCCCTCCTCCCTCCTCCTCTACAAACCGTTGGCGCACCAGATGGTCAGTATGCATCATCAAGCCTTTTTGCAGAAACCAGGGTTTCTGACTAATCCTGCGTAGCTGTTGCCCAAGGTGGACAAAATTGTACAGGGTGCAGCCTTTTGTATGCTTAACCATCTTGATGTGGGAATGTGCTGTATAGACGCAGTTTTCGAATTGACATCAAGTAATGCATAATATTCCCTTGCGAAATAATGGTAAGCACCTACCTGCGACTCTACAGTACCTTTCTTTTGAAACATGTAGGCAAGTAATGTGAGAGACCGATGACACGGAAAATTGTAAAAATGTACAA
This sequence comes from Aureobasidium sp. SLJ-2021a, assembly GCA_019677095.1. Taxonomy (NCBI): domain Eukaryota; kingdom Fungi; phylum Ascomycota; class Dothideomycetes; order Dothideales; family Saccotheciaceae; genus Aureobasidium; species Aureobasidium sp. SLJ-2021a. The sequence continues at coordinate 115,408 of JAHRBU010000037.1, forward strand.
AGATGAATGTTACCCAAAAGAGTTTACGAATGAACCCTTTTGCCCCATAAGGATGATTCCCATAAGCGCCTGATGCCGACACGGTAGTGCCAGACTTTCCGTTATGATACATGCATCCCAGCCCCAAACGCCACTTCCCGATCCCAGACCATTGTTTAGAAAAACCCCTTTTCTTGAGTGTTGAAGAGATAAACATCATCCCCTCCGTGCTCTAACTTCCAAATCCCTCAATTTCCTGGATAGCAGACTCTCCTGTTTTGTCTTGATGTCGACGCTTCCATCGCGTCGTCCGAATACAAATGCCTCTTCTCCTCTCTCTTCCCTCTGCCATGCGATGTTGTCAAACGAGTTGGCAGAGTCGGCATCAATGTCCATATCGCCACGGCTTCCCGGTCGGCTCTCCAAGGTCGAAAGATGCTCATGCTGAGTCCTAAAGGGGACATGCTGGAAAGACGCCGTGCTATCGACCGAGCCAGAAGGAGGTTGCGGGAACATGTCGAACGAAGAGGCGTGTGAAGGGAAAACAGCGCTGCGGCGTCTCTTTGCGTCTTCCTTTGCCTTTGCTGCCACATCGAGAGCATCTGGGGTGGCGGAGGCTGGTTTCCAAACGGAGAATCTCGGTTCGGGCATTTGCATCTCGGTGCGCAGCTTTTCCTTGCCGTCCGGCACGCGGTTGGCAAAGACGACTCTTATGCCGCTGTAGAGATAGTACCTTCCCTTTTGCGTCGAGCATATGTTCAAGTGGATGAGATAGCGGAGGATGGGTTTCTCAACGATGCCGACATCTGGGAAGCGGGTGAGATTGGAGATGGGTTGATCGATGATGGGGCCAGCAGAGTAGGAACGTTGACGGATAAAAGTTTTTGTACCAGGTGGCATGTCGGAAAGATCGTAGGGGACGAGAAAGAGTTTGACGGCAGTTTTGTTGGGGTTTTTGATGACGATTTGGAGTTGACCAACCTCCGGGATGCGATAAGATCCGGCTGGTGCTGTTGTATTTGTTCTTTTGTGAAGCTTGTGTTGACGTCGATGTGCCTTGTCGTGGTCCGGGTTGTTGGTCTCGGATAGAGTGGAATTGCTGTGTTCTTGGTCGTGATGTTGTTTTCGTCGTCGCCGCGGTGCAGCAGCTTCGGGATCATCGGCCTTTTTCAAGGTGTTTTCCAGGTCGAGCATACCGACGTAAGGACTCGGTTCGGGATCCGTGGTGGTGCCGGACGCGTAGCTGTAGAAGACGGCAGGGAAGGGTACAGAGACGTGAGGTGGACATTTCAGACTTGGCTTGCAGTCACCTTTGCCGAGGACACCAATCTGAGCAACAAAGTCGAGGGGTTTCGAAGGAGTTGTAGACATGCGACCCCTGAGAATGCTCTCCTCGTACGAGCCGACCATGGGAGCGTGTTGCAAGGGCGAGGCATCAGAGATTGAGGGACGACGGGCGGACGGGAACGGAGATTGCGGTAGACAGGATATTGAACCGATGGAGCGACGAGGCTGGTGTGCTTGATAGGGGAAAGCACGTAGTGAAGAATGGCGGTGCAACAGCGTGTGCGGGTTGCGTGTCGGGGTAAAGTGTTCAGAGTCGTGGTCGGGCATGTCGGCGGCGTTGGCTTGGTGGACGAGTGGACTCGTGGGTGGCTGATAGGAAAAACTGCCAGATAGCGAAGCCTGAGATGCAGCTCTCGGCCTTTGTAGAAGTTGCGAGTGAGCGTGCCATGGTACTATGGGGGAGGTAGCAATGGTGTGTTGGTCGTCGTCCTCTTCCCTAAAGTCGCCACGGTGCAAGGCAGAGGGCGGTCGGGGGATGTCGAGGCCCAGCGCATTGCCGTCATGATTCAAGGATATCCGATCGGGCGACGGGGGACGGTCGGGGTATTTCTCTATGATTCCCCGTATTTTCAGACGTCTAATAATGTCCTGTCTGTCTGTGGTGGTGGTGGTGGTCGGCGATGGGTCGTGGTTGAAGCCATGGCGGGCGTCGTGGGCGAAGAAGGGATTGAAGGCGGCGTCGTCGTCATGGTCGGGGCTGTCGTATTTGGAGTGCGGCATTCTGCAGCTCAGAGCACATTGGGCAAGCTCCGAGCTGCTTCAAGTCCAAGAAAAAGTTCAAAGGCGGAAGGAGCTGTCGTGTGTCTTGGTCCGGGATGCGGGCGGTGAGAGCGGATTATGACTTGATCGAGGACCCTGATGGTTTCAATCGCAATCTGATAAAGAAGCGGCGACGTCAGAATGAGTCAGGCAAGACTCGAGAGTCTGAAAAAGTGCTGTGCAGAGCAGGGAGCCGACTGTTTGAAGGATATCACAGGTGATTAGAGAGACAGGCAGTCGATGACAGTCAAAGGTGAAGGGAAAAGAAAAGACTAGGTGGTCGTCAGACTCGAAGCGAGTCATCTGATGCAACCAAAAGGCCGAGGCGGAGCGTTTTTTCACTCCCGCATCGCTGTCAAAGAAATTATTTGTGTGGGGAAGAAGCATCAATCACATTCACAACCAACACATTCACTTCCAGCACATTCGCAACCAACACACGACAATCGGCACATCACAATCAGCACATGACAACCACCACATTCCCAACCATGGCCATAACAAAACGCCCTCGCGACGATGCGCCAGCCGACCGCGCTGCAAAGAAGCACAAAAAGGGCTTCGTCGTCGGGCCCCAGAACCTGCCCGACGGAACCCACCGCCGCAAGAGTAAATACGCCCTCATCTCGCTTTGCGCCATCTCACGCTGACCCGCACCCTTACAGCCATCCAGATCAAGCGCAACCTGATTGAAAAGGCAAAACTGAAAAAGGAATACGCAAAGCAAAAACAACAAGCTGGCGACGACATCCAACCCAAACGACCATCGACATACACAACCACCGACGACCACGAACAAGACTCGCCAGACGAAGACGCACAAGACGAGGACCTCGCAAAACAAGTGAAAGCACCGCGACAAGCGAAACCCAAGCGCAAATCTCCATCTCCAGCCCCTGCTCCTGCCCCTGTCGCAGAAGCTCCCACCGACAACACCGAGTCGAATCTCTCGGGCATCCACCACAGTCGCCGTCAAAAGATCATCCCCTTTGCCAAGGAACATCGCGCTGCCCAGCGTCAGAAGAGGGAAGCCGAGGAACGTCGTGCCGCATACGAGAGATCCCAACAGGAAAGAGCCGAAAAGACGGAAGAAAGAGAAAGGTTCAGAAAGGCAATGGCAAAAGCGAGGAGCGGCGGCAAGAACGGCCAGAGGAAGCTGGGAAGGGAGAGTACTGTTTTGCTGGATCGCATCAAGAGAATGGTTCAGCAGTGATGGCATGCCATTGTCCACTTACGCATACCACTCGATTCTGCCGGGAGCAGAGCGAGTTTCATCGCAACACGTCAAAAACAGACTACCCATACCGAGCCACATGGGCCATCCAGACCACGTCCGCCAACTCTCCAGCGGCATCGATAACTTCCAGCCGCAGAGAGCCTACTACAATCATCACCGAGTCGCCAACAAGCAATGTGGAAAACGATTCGGAATCAGAGAGCACCAAAAACCTGCTTATGCGATACAAGAGTGTCAAAGAAGTGGTTCAAGTCTGTCTCCACTTCTTAGATTAGTAATTGCATATCCACCTCTTTCTCCTTTGACAGAATCAACCACAACACTGACATGTTCTATCAACATCAGGAAGAATGTTCTACAAGGCAGTGTAATATGTAGACCCGATTTCGTTCAAAGATATTAGATGTCTTTGTTACATGGAACCGACTACGTCAGCACCGACTGCCTGTTCGGCTGCCCATTGCACCATTCTCTCCGTCTCGAAAGAGGAGCATTGGTAACAGACAACAGACCAACTAAACAAACTCCACACGGTGCTTCCAAGGTAGGCAAAGTCAATTGTGCAAGTCAGTCGCTTTTGCCCACTCCTTGTACATACTCACCCCATCATACTACAAAAGCATTGGGCAGGGCACTGCAACATCACTCTTCATTCGTTAGTTCCGATATACCGCAATTCAAACTCAATCCCTCCGCCGCCGCTGCACTGACGCCTCCTACCACGGCCAACAGGGGGCCCACCTCGGCCATCCACTCAAAGCCGGGAACGAGTGCGACCAAACCGAGCAGCCCACCCAGCCCTGCCGCCGTGTCCGCCAACATGGTCCCGACAGGGCAGCCCCACTTCTGCTCGTGCTCCGTGTCGAAGCTGAACGAGACGACAATGTTCTGTTCGACGAGAGCGCCGCGTCTCCTCTCCGTCACTTCGCTGTAGATGACCTGGATCAATGCGCGAATCATGGTCAAGTTTTCGTAGTAGCGGTCCACCTGTGGTCTGACGTAGTCGGTCACCTCCATCCACATGTCAGAGTATGTTGCGTCGGGCACCTCGGAATTGACGCGAGCCATGCCGGCGATAGAGATGATCATGGCCTCCATCGCATCTTCGTCTTCGATCGACACGAACGGGAAGCCGATGGCCACGGAGCCGCTGTCGTGAAGCCTTTCCTCTGCAATGTACGCGATGCCGGTGATTTTGGCTTCTTCGCTCTTTGTGATGGGTGTTCCGGATTGGAGGGTGCCGCAAGCTTTGCGGATGGCACTCGAGACACTGGTGTAGAGAGGAGCGCTGGTGAGGGAACCGACCAGGCCATGGTGCCGCCCAGAGAGTATTCATTTGCGACGAGCTTCTTGGCGGCAATGGTCTCTTCGTCGTCGTACCCAATCCATTGATCGTCCCACGTGATGGACTTCATCAATGCGTCTTGCATGTAGACTGGCGCAAGTCCCTTGTCGCTGATGATATCTTTGATTTCGTTGAGAGACAAGATGCCGGCGGTATTGGTGCAAGCACCGGGTTTGTTGGGTCCACTGAACCGACAGCCAGGCGTATTGCAAGACGCATCGCTGAGGGTATAGCCACGACCGTACCACGGGAGACCAAGCTGGGGAGATGTTAGAAGAGGACGCTGTGTTGAGGTATCAAAGTTCAACTCACATTGATCTTGCTTGGATCAAGGCCGTCAAACCACAAGGGTGCCATATCAGTCTCGATATCCGTGATGTTTGCTTGGCCGCGAACAATGTTGCCCAGAGCTGGAGTGTTGACGTCCCAAGAACCATGAAGATCGTAAGCCATGGAGCCAAACCAACTGACGTATGGCTGCATCTTGATCGCGTCAAAGTCTCGAAGATACCAGTAGTCTGGAGCAAGTGTGGCCGAGATACCGTACTTGCCACCAAAGGCAGCGTGCATGTCAGACACCAGGGAGACGAAGTTTTCGGTATCGGCAGAATTGCCTCCTCTCGCCGTATCCACAGGATACTCCCAATCCAGGTCGACACCCAGGAAGCCATACTCCTGCATGAACGACATGAGCGATTGGATGAAGGCCTGGCGGTTCTGAGATGTCGAGGTCATGGTGCTCCAGGTTGAGCCGCTATTGCTAAAGTCGAAGCCACCCACGGCGATCCAAGTCTCCAAGACCCTCCCTTTGGAGGTTGGTGAACTCTTTGTACAACGATGCATCGTCCGGGCTGGCTGGCACAATGCCAAACGTTGAAGCATCCATCAAGGCAAATGCAAAGATGCAAAGTAGAGGTGAGTGTAACCGGTACTGACAATCTGTGACGGTGAGATCTTGTTGCAAACCCGATCTCTGACATTCGACGCTTGGTAGTATCCAATGGTACGCTTGGCAGAACTCCCGGAACCAGAACCAGAACCGCAGGACCACTTCGAGACGACTGTGCAAGCTCCGAAATTAGACTGACAGCCGTCTTGTGGGTCGTGGGGTGGCGATGAGCAATAGTTTCCAGTCGTGCCGCACCAACTCGTACCACTGCAACAAATGTTCATACCGCACTTGACGCTATCACTTGCACTGTACTTGCCACACATGGCGGTAGCATCACACTGCGAGATGCATACATCAGAGCCGCAGAACTTGGAACCGTAGCCGCAGATACCATCTTTGTTGCAACAGCTAAAATCTTGTTAGAACACATTCAAGAATCGATGGTACTGGCTTATGAACGCGTTTTCTATTTCCTACAAAACTAGCATATAACAATACCCGGGATAAGGAAAGTTACCTTGCTCTTATTCTACGCCCGCTATGACCAGAGTAATCAAGATAGGTTCGAAGAAGACACGTATTTAGCTAAAGAGAGCAAGCCTAAAGATGAGTAGAATGAATGCCAATGGCTTTTTTTCATCTTCCATTAAAAGAGAGAGACAGATAGAAAGAGAGAGACAGATAGAAAGAGAGAGACAGATAGAAAGAGAGAGACAGATAGAAAGAGAGAGAGGAAGAGAGAGAGGAAGAGAGAGAGGAAGAGAGAGAGGAAGAGAGAGAGGAAGAGAGAGAGGAAGAGAGAGAGGAAGAGAGAGAGGAAGAGAGAGAGGAAGAGAGAGAGGAAGAGAGAGCGCGAGGACGCGTTCGGGGGATAGAAGCGGGCAAGAACACGCAGACTTTTGACCAGGGACTTTAGATTTCCTACATTCCATTATTGAGTATATACACGTCTTCCATCAAACCAAGTCTCGTGCGTCTTCGCCTGCAGCAATCTGTCCGTTGCGTTCCAGTCCAGATCTGCAATGACAAGGTCGGCTTGCTTGCCGACCTCAATCGTGCCCACTCTGTGTTCGGTCCACATGGAGAACGCAGCTCCCCTGGTCACCGCAGTCATGGCGCTGAAAAGGTCGAATTTGAAGTGCTCGTTTTTTCTCGTCTCCAAGCTTGGGTCAATGGCAGACCGCCTCGTTGTTGCCGTGTACAAGTTGGGGAAAGGGAGGTGAGCTGCTGTCGGAGCATCAGTGCCAAAAGCTACATGAGCGCCGTGGTCGGCGAACTCCTTGTACGCGAAAGCGCGCTGGCAGCGATCTTCGCCAATGTATCGCGGCCATGCTTTGAGAATGTGTGGATCGCTGTGGACTGGTTGAACGGAGGCCAGGATACCAAGTTTGCCCAGTCGTCGAGCGTCTTCGGCAGTGGTGAGCTCGAGATGCTCGATGCGATGACGGCTGTGAGGCGAGTCGGCTGCCGCAAGAGTGTCGACTGCAAGTGTGACAGTCTTGTCTCCGATGGCGTGAAGAGCGCACTGTAATCCTGCCTGACTTGCTTTCCGGACGACCTTCTCCAGCATAGCAGGCTCCCAGAAGGCTTGGGCGTCGACGCCGTTGTGAGTGTACGGCTTGTGTAGCGCGGCAGTACAGCCATCGACGGTACCGTCGCAGATCAACTTGATGCCCTGGACCTTGAGATCGGGCGACGTTTTGTCGTTGTAGAGATTGCGCATTTCGATAGCCTTGTCAACCTGAGCCAGCACCTGGTCGGCATCTTCGAACGGGTTCACAAGCCAGAAGGCGGCAACGCGTAGTGTCAGCTCACCCTTCATGGACACGAGAACATGCCATTGTGGTTCGTCCATGGCAAGGTCTGCGATGCTGGTGTATCCCGCGTCGTTGTATGCCTTGAGAGCAGAGCGGAGAGCAGCTTCCTTCTCTTCGCTGCTGGCGACTTGACCCAAGAAGGGAGCAACGACAGTAAACACAGGCGCCTCGAGAATGTGACCGTTTGGGTTGCCCTGCTCGTCTCGACAAATCTCTCCACCTTGCATGTCGGGAATGTCCTTCAAGCCCATCTCCTGCGTCGCAGCAGTGTTGCACCATATCGAGTGGAGATCGAAAGCGTCGATGTAGATGGGCCGGGGGTCGATGTCGTCAATCATGCTAGCCGATGTCTTGCCGTCAGTGCTACCTTGGTACCATCCACGGAACAAGAGGCGTTGGGCGTGCGGCTTTTGCTTTGCCGTCTGAGCGATGACGCTTCTGATGTCTTGCAGGCTCTTGCAGTGGCTCAGATCCGTCTTGTTGAGAGAGTCACCGAATTGTAGCAGGTGCATGTGACTGCGCGCAAGGTCAGTCGTTGCTCCACGTCGGCTGTTGTGGTGTTTTCAACCTGTCAACAAAACCTGGGAGCAGGCTCCGGCCTTGGAGATCGACAATTTCGACATGGCTGTCGTGTAGCAGCTTCTGTGATGCGACCGAGTCTTCGTCGTCTACTGAGATGATGCGGTCGCCTTCAATCACGACCAGTGTGCCAGAACGGGTCGAACTTGTCGCGTCTGCCTGACCAGTGAAGACCAGGCCGTTGCGGAAGGCTGTCTTGGTGCCTGTCATTTATCTTGATCGATTGCTTGTTCTGTTCGGCTTCTACAGGCGGAAGGCGCGTCGCAATGTTTGTTTTGTCGTGGCAGCACCGAGAGGGCCACATGATTCTTATCACTGTCGCGGCAGCGCGTCTTTCGCTTCCGTCCCCGGAATTGGCGGCATCGTAATCGTCAAGGTCGGAACAAGACACGTCCTGGTTTGATAAGAATTCTTGTGGGTCGACATGGCTCGTGGCCTCGTCGAGGCTCCTGCCATCGCATGAACCTTCTCGATCGAGTCAAGGCTGATCTGCAACTCCCCCCGCACACAAGGCGCACCTTTCCCTATGCGGCATCTACACGCGGGGCATTATCTCTTGTTATCTCTAATTCCACTATCTGCTTTCGATCAAACAGGTGCCGCTTGTCGATTCTTGGTAACCTTCAGCTGGCAGTGCCGACATGTCTACAAGTACCTACCCTCGACACCACGGATAAGCCTGGGGGTTGCACGCACATAAAAACTGTATACTATCCCAACGACCTCCTTGTTTTTCTCCATTTGACAACGCCTTACAACAATCCTCGACAAGATACTCATCACTGCGTCTCCCATACAACATGGATCCTGCACCCCTACCGCCGGGTACTGTACTGCTCGAGCTAGGTGAGTGGCACCCCAAATCCTCGGTCGAGTACTCATCTCAATGCGGCAATACCTAACATCCCTTGGCCTACAGAGCACGACGCAGGTGAACAGGTAGTCCAATTGTGGCCACAGCCATCCGAAGACCCCAATGACCCCCTGGTAAGTGCACGCTTTCGCTTCCCCACGCGGCTGCAACAGGATCTGACTCTCGAACCAGAATTGGAGCACCCGCAGAAAGTACTTCAACTTTAGTATCACTGCATACTAAACACTGCTCGTCTTTGCCCTGTATCTCTCCCCTGCTTCCCCCTTGAGATGCTTTGGCTGATGCGTCGTCTCAAAGGCTTGATATCAGTCCAGTTCTGTGGCAATCCCAAGTCGAAGAGCTCGGCGTCACTTATGCTCAGGAGAACAACACCTTTGCTATCAATTGCGTCGGGTTAGCCATCGGCTCCGTCTTTCTCATTCCGCTGGCCTCGAAATATGGCCGAAGACCCGCATACATTGGAAGCAGCATCGTCAATATCGCCATGAGCGTATGGCTTGCCAAAGCAGAGACATACACTGAACTCATGCTTTCCAACCTGATCTGCGGTATCACTAGCTCCGTCAGTGAAGTCTTGATCCAGATGACTGTCGAAGACATCTTCTTTGTCCATCAACGCGGTTTTGCTAATAGCGTTTATTTGCTTGCCTCCAACGCTGGTGTAAGCCGTCTTCCTTTCTATACCAACACCTCATCTGTCGACTGACAAACTCGTACAGGTTTTTCTTGCTCCTGTCGCCGCCGGATTCATCGCAAACTCCCAGGGATGGCGCTGGGCATACTGGTATTGCACAATCTTCATCGGGGTCAACATCATCCTGTTCATCTTCTTCTATGAAGAGACCAAGTTCGTTGCGCCCACAATCGCCGGAACCGACCGTCCACACACGTCTGCCAGCAACGACATGCCCAGCAAGGACGACAAGTCTGGCACAACCCAGAAAGAGGACACCTTTGTCGCCGTACCAGAAATCGATTGCACCATACCCAAACGCTCATATCGTCAGCGAATGGCACTCGTCACTCCGACTCATGCTCCAGCCAGCCTCTTTCTTCGTCACATATGGCAACCCTTTGTCATCCTTGCCATGTTCCCTGCCATCCTGTTCGTGGCCTTCACGTGGGGCTCGCAGCTTGCTTGGTTCTCGATGATCAACACGACCAGTGCCGCCTACTTCCCAGCTCCACCGTACAACTTTTCCACCATCGGTGTGGGGTTGCTGAACTTGCCAGCCTTCATAGGAGCCACGATTGCCTCGGTATACACGGCTTTCGTGTCAGACAAGAGCATCCTCTGGTTGGCCAAGCGCAACAACGGCGTGTACGAACCAGAGTTCAGACTGTATGCCGCCATCTTCCCTGCCCTCGCTTCGGCAGTCGGTACCGTGCTCTACGGTCTGTCGCTGGCGCGCGGCATGCCCTGGATCGTCCCCGCCGTCGGCATCGCAATGTTTGGCTTTGGGTTCGTCGGCCTCACGCACGGCGTCTTGACCTACCTCTTGGACGGCTACGGCGAGATCGCCGGCGACGCTCTCGTCGGTGTCGCCTTCGTACGCAACATGTGTGCCACCGCCATCGTCTTCGGAGCTTCACCCTGGATCAACCAACTGGGCATGTACGACCTGTTCGTTTGCATAGGATGTCTTGCCTTTTTCTTCGCGGGTCTCACCGTCCCTGTCATCTACTACGGAAGGTCCCTGCGGGTTCGCTGTGCGGGCAGGTACAGAAAGATCGTATCGTTGCAGTATGATGCGAGGGCGATGTAGGAGTGTAGTGTAGCTAAACCTTTGTAATCTTACCATATATTCGTTCGACAAGTCCCACTGCCTTCATCCGCAACAGAAAAACTCGAGTCCGTTGGACCGTTCACTTAGAGTACGCATATCGACCTCGCTTGGTCACTCTTGACTCGTCAGAGGGGAAGATGTAACAGACAGCTGTGGGCTTCGTAAACCCAACCCCTCTCGCATCAAATCCCACCAACGCCGCGAATCGCGATATACGCCGGTAAGGTTTCGTATCGAGCTGCCGCCTGACTTGTCTATCAGCGAATCCGGCTCCCTTCAACCTTGGCTGCCCAGCGCGCCGAAGTTTGCGATTGGACATTCAATGGATGGTTGTTGTTCTGAAGGTGGTCACGTCTAGGAAGTTGATCTCCCTGTCCCCTCGAGACACGGAGCTCACTCGTGTATGGAGAATGAATGTTCATTCCGGAAGCCCACGGTTGTTGGGTCTTTTGCGCGTTTGGGGATTCGATAGCGAACCACCCGCCATGATTAGTGTGATGGAAGGTTGATGGTAGGCACTACTAGTGTCCTATAGTGGGCCATCGCCACATAGATCCAGACCAGGCATTTAATCCTTATCCTGGTGTCCTATTCCTTGCCAGGACTAGGGTTGGCAGCATCCTCGAGAAAAGTGCGAATGGCTTGGACGGCAGTCTATACAACTCTATCAACCACCCTCAACATCCGGCGCCAAGGATATGAACGTTAGAAGAAGAAGAAGAAGAAGAAGAAGAAGTAAAAAGATAAGAGGTGATTAATGTGCAAACTGTACTCTGGTATCATAGAGGTATCGAAAAAGAGAAAGGGAAAAAATAATAATGAACCACAAAAGACTCCCTTTGCTCCCTCCCATGCTACTTCCTCTCCTCACTTCCACTTTCTGGACTCACGGGTGGGGACGTGGCAGCATCGACAATGCTGTTGATGCTGCCCATACTGGTCGGGCTCTTGACGCCCGCAGGACTGCGCCCTCGACCCATCCATCCCGACTTCTTCTTGCCTCTGCCCTCTTCTGCTTCGAGAGAATCTTCAGAGACTTTTCTCAAAGACTGTAGAGACACTTTTCTCAAACCCGTGAGACTGCTCTTCGTCTTCGCAGACACGATGCCCTGTTTCTCCTTTTCCTTCTAGGACTGTCCGGGCGCCGAGGGAGTGACGCTCCTGTCTCTTCTGCCCATGAAACTCCTCCTCCCGATACTGCCTCCCAGGTTTGCGCCGCCGGGACTGCCTCTGATGGATCCTAGCATGGATGCAGAATCCGCTGTAGACGGTCTCCACGAACTCCTCACTGTCACAGATCCAGATCCGACCTTGATGTCCTTCTCACCACCAGCACCTTGGTCGTCGAGGAAGAACTGAGCTTCTCCCAGTTCTGTGCCGTTGCCAAAGGTGTGATGATCAGAAACCATGACTCTGAAAGATGAGTCTGCGGTACAAGAAACCTTCTTCTCCAGTCGCAAATCCGACCAAGAGACTTCTTCACCTTTCGTCTTCAAGGGTTTGGTGCGGATGATTTCTTTCAGGCCTTGGGGTCCATCGTGCAGAATCTTGACCTCGACCTTGGTTCCGGAAGGGAAGCCAGCGGCAGAAAGGACACTGATGGATGCGGTGCCTGTCTCGGAAGTGGTGGGTGATGTGGTGGTGTTGTTGCCGAAACTGCGGGAGCGGGAGTGTGGCGTGCCTGGTCCTTCGACGTTGACTGTGTACTCAGGGCTCTGTTGTTCGGAGAGTGGTGCTCCAGTGCTCATGCCGGGCACGGGTGTATCGTCGGTGACAGCTTCATCACCATCCTGCTCAGCATTCGACTTTCTGCGACGGAAGCCACGGCCGAGGAAGGAAGCGCCACGAACAACGTTGCCACCGACAAAGACTGCACCCTTGCCGACTCCTTTGACGGGTGCGCCGACAATCTTGCCGGGCGCTGCAAATGTGCCGTGGAAGGTGGAAGAACCTTGGCGAGATCTGGTAACGTAGTCTGGCTTAAAGAGCATGCCCAACCTGATACTTCCGCTCTTGCCGTCAAGACCAAGAGTGACTTCCTGTCTACGGAAAGGCTCGAGAATATCAAGGTTGATGGAGGCTTTGCCGAGGAAGTCAGCCTTGTCACCAAAGTCCCAATCGAACAGATCAACTTGGAATTTGTCGGCCGTTCTCGAGCGGATGGGTACTTCGAAGAATTCGTTCCAAGCAGGGTGGAGGGTCTTCTTCTGTGTCTTGCTCTTGAACACTTCCTTGCCATTGAGCGTGAACTTGCAGTAGGGGTCGGAATAGCCGTTGCGGTCAGCAGCAGGGAGGTCAGCGGCGTCGAGAACCTCGACACGGAGATTGCCTTGGTTGTTGATGCTTTCTGAAGGATCCAACTTCATCCTGACTGGCAGATATTTCAAGCTGACAGTGACACTGCTGTCACGTCCGTGGCTATCCTTGAGCGTGAGCTTGGTTGGCGTGTACAATGCAGATTTGAGGACGTCGAGAGTCTGTCCGGTGAGCTTGGCTTTGATGTGTTTATCATGGTCGTCATCCCCCTTGGAATCAACCTCTTCCACAAGGCGAAGTGTAATCCTGGACAGATCAAGTTCGCGAACCATGGCATCACCAGTTTCGTTAAAGGTATGGTGCTTTGAACGAGTCTTGGATGAAGTGTATGAAGCAAACAGCATGTCGTCCATGATGACTTCGAGATGACATGCAGGAGCAGCAAGGTCGCCTTCGATGATCTTGAAGACGAGCAGACCAGATTCTGGACAAAAGTCAGTGCTTGAAGATGGATAGAATATACGCCAGACTTACCATAGCTTGAAAGATCCTCCGGACTGATGCGGACCTTGGGAGCTTCTTTCTTGACAGGCAAACCATCGTCCTGGTTGTTCTCGTTGGCAGCGAGTTGTTGACGCATTTCAGCAGCTGCAGGGTTCGACTTGAGAGAACCGATTGTACCCGCAGTGTTGCTACGAGCACGTCCTTCTGGTCTTGTCTCGAGAGTAGGGGTAGGGGGCTCCTGGGTGGGGCCAGGAGTCTCCAGAGTCGACTTGTCCTCCTTTTCTTCATCTTCAGGATCGACAACATTTAGTGTAGGGAAGAAAGATGCAGTGAAATTGAGGACACCCTTGGTTGGGCCGGTAGCACCGAGACGCAGACCTTGAGACAATGCTTTTTTGGTGTCGTCAATGAGGTATTCGCCAGAGTCGTCCTGTTGAGCATAGTCCGAAACAGCAAGCTCGACCATACCGAGCAGTCTGTCCTTGCCAATCTTCTCCTCGTCCATGACCTCGAAACTGAGCTTCTCACGGGTCGAGTGAACAGGAACATAAAGGACTTCATCAAAGTCAGGGTTGAGGTTGTTCTTCCAGGTGACGGTCCTCGCCTTGACAACACCCGAAAGCATGACACGAATGTAAGGATCGGATTTGCCGAGGGTTTCGAGATTGCGCAAGTCGCGAGCATTCTGGAAATGAAGACGCATGACACCGATAGGGGTAACGTAACCGCCAGAACCACCAAGAGCACCCTTGAGAGCAACAGGCTTCCACTGCAACAGCATCTTGGCACGACCAGTCTTGACACCAGCAAGGTTGTACCATTCTTGACCTCTGCTCATGAGTTCGAGCATGTCATCCAGCTTGAGTTGGTAGGTACCGATGATGGGATCAGAAGCCATGTCTCTGTCGTCTTTGATGACTAGACCAAGCTTTGCCTTTTTGCGGTCAGTGATGAGAAGTTCCTTGGAGGCATCGGGGAAGATAGGGTTGTTGGTTCTCTTGAGCTTCTTGCCAATGTGGATTTCCTTTCCATTGAGAAGAAGGACGGGGTAAGGGTTGAGTTGACCGATCATGCTCTTGCTGCCATCAAGCTCCTTTGCGCTCTCGATGGTGAACTTTGCAATACCGGTGTTGCTCTCAGGAGGAGGTTGGACAGTACCGTCTGGGAGTTTCTCGCCTTCGAGGACAGGGAAGAAGCGAATATCCGCTTGGATGACACCGCGAGCGCGTCCATTGGCCATGACTTCGAGATGTTGAGCTTCGAACTCGGTTTGGGTCTCGAGCTGATCGAGGGCAAAAGTAGCAGCACCCAGTTCCTTGTCCTTGCGGATTTCGTTGTAATCGTAGACTTGAAGGGTGAGAGCATCCTTGAGACTGGTGAGAACGACATTGATAGTCTCATTCCATCGAGGGTTTGCATTCTCTTCCACAGTCTTTGTCTTGCCCAAGACGTCGCGGTTGTTGATGGAAACAGTGCAGTATGGGTCAGGGGTGCCGGAGAACTTGTCGGGATTGCGAAGACCTTGAGCGCCGTGGAAAGTGATTTGCAAGACACCGATGGCCTGATCGACGGGGTTTCCGGCGAGCATCTTTGCGATTTCGATGGGAAAGACGTTGGGACTGTACATCATAGGACCAAGATTGGCGTGGATCTGTTCCTGGATGAAGCTCTCCAGACCGGGAATGAAGTTGATGTCAAAGCCAAAAGTGTCGCCTCCCAGCGGTTTGCAGACATAGTCGATGGTGGGGCGTTCGAGGAAGCAGATGTCGACCTTTTCGATGTGAGGAAAGGGGATTTGCAGCTTCATCTTGACACGCATGAGACCAGAGAAGGCCATGTCTTCCACGATAATATCCATGCCCTTGCTGACCATGCCCTTGCCCAGACGGATCTCAAGGACGACTTTGGGGTTGATCTTGTTCTTGACCTGGCGAGCAGTCAAGTCGGCAGTGTCGTTGGGAGTGAAGCTGAACTTCCAGTCCATGAGGACAATGTCGTCGTCGGCCTTGGGGTAAGTCTTGACGTGCTCGAGACGAGGGGGCTTTGTGCCGAGGGTGAAGAACTTCATGCGCATGCTGTCGAGGAAGGCCGGGGTGCTCGTGGACAGGACCTGGTCGACGGAGCTGACGATGGTGGTGCAGATGACGGGGGCGTAGATGGGCCAGAACTTGACGAGGAAGCTGTTGATCCACTCGAGAGACTCGACGTCCGTCTCGATGCGGGCCTTTGCCATTTCGCGGTTGACGTCGTCGCGGAAGTTGCGGCGCACCCTGCGGATCGAGGTGCGGTAGTAGGTGCCGCAGATGGCCATGACGATGAAGAGCCAGCCGAGTCCTCCGCCCAGCACGGCGACGACCCACGAGGAGAGACAGGCAAAGATGATGACGCCCGTATTGTGGTACCAATCGCCGAAGAACTTGTCGTCCAGCTTGCCCTCGAGCATGGTCTGGTGGTCGAGCAGGCTTTCTCCTTGGATGCTGGCGCTGTCGGGCAGCTGGCCGAAGCGAGGAGCCCAACCGACCTTTGCCCAATCCTCCTCTTTTTCAGGGCCGACTCCATTGGTGGATTCTGCTGTTGACTTTGCTGGCGAGGGGAGCGGAGCACTCAGAGGCGCGGTAGGGATGTCATAGGCAGGTTTCAGGTTGTCGTCTTGGTCGGAAGCGAGGACGGCCGTCTGGTGCTGGCGGAGGTGTTGCAGCTCTGGCGGCAGTCGCTGTGGCCTGTCAGTAAATCTGCCTCGGACAATTCGAGAAGAAGAAGCAACTCACAGCCTTGACCTGACGGGCCTTTTCGGCAGACGAGGCGTCGACATCGAACTGAAAGGCAGCGGCTCCTCCCCTTTTGGACTCGTCTAGCAGCTTCTGCTCGGCCTGTGCAGCTGTGACTTTGCTGTGCGGATCGCGCGCAGCTTCAATTGCGCCTTGTGATTTCAGCTCCTCCTTGGAGTGGCCGTTGTGCAAGCCGTCCAGCATTGTCTTTCTCTCCCAATCGCGGCCCGCTCAAGCTTAGCCGATAAGACGCGCCGAGTGAACAATTCCAGGTTAGAGATGAGTCTGAGGGGTAGGACCAGAAGTGAAAGTGACCATAGAGTGAAGGTCGTGTACGTGCAGAAGAAGGAACAAGAGCAAAAAGGAGTAGGAAGATGGCCGGGTTGGCGCAGAGTGAACACGCAAGCTTCCAAGCAACCGAATCATCAAACACCCGATGCCCAGATCAATCAAAGCTACAGAAGTCCCCCACACTGCTCTGGACCTGAAGCCACACGGCCAGCCACATCATTACCCCTATCTCTGCCTGCTGTCTCATGTCACACCGCTGACAAAGAAACTCACCACCTCTTGCACTCGAACCACTCGCTATACCCGACGCTTTCACTGTCCTACACAGCCATCTTTGATCAAGTCCACAACGGCAAACTCACAGCCACAAACACACCGCTCAATTGTCCCCCATACACAGCCACACGAGCCCCGCGCGCGCTTGCTTGTCTTGGCCAACAGTCGAGACCCTTGCGCTGAACGCCTCGGCCAAACACGTCCAGGGAAAGAAAAACAGGGCAAACTTTTGCAAGCTGACATCTCGCTTGAACACACTGGCGACAACTCCATCAAGGCATGTTCGAGATTCACCATCAAAAAGCTCGAGGAAAAGCAAAATGGCTCGGATACTGCAGTCTTGAGTGCCAATGGTCCCCCACTTTGTGATTGTCTGCTTATGTAATATTCACCTATAAGCAGATTCCATCGGATGCTTTCTCCCACTCACTCCCCCTACAGGCGTGTCGTGAAATCTCGCAACCTTTGGTCTGGTACCTCTGTTTCCTCCTCTGTTGCTGCCGACCTCGCTCCCGCTGCCTCCGTCTCCAGAATGCCTCGATACCTCGGGCCGCTCGGGACTACGCGCTGAAGGTGGTCGCGAGCGGGAAGACGGACGATGCCCCTCTCGTGCTACATGCGTGGCGAACAGTGGCGATACTGAAGGCATGAAGCCTGACTTTTGCGGACTTGTCGACCGAGGTTTGAGGTGAGTGGCTGAACTGCATCGTCGCACGTCGACCTCGTCATCAACAGGGGGAAAGTACTCTCGCGGACTGGTCGGGCCATGAGGTCGGCGATGTCGTGCGTTGGGGTCGTGATATGTAGGACTCGGTCGCAAGCTTGAAGCTTCATGGTGATGAGAATGATGGTGGTGGTGCTCCGGAGGTGAGTCTTGGATGGATCCTCGGCGGCTGTGTTGCCGAACGCGTTCATTGTCATCGTCAAAGTCTTGATAGTGGTGTTTGTCTGGCAAACTCTTGCGACGACGATGGTCACGATCCTTGTCCTTGTCTTTTTCTTTGGTTGCCGCGTGACCGTCCCACAAGTGCGGACTACCCACATTCTTGATCACGTTGCCAAACGTTGATGCGACCGTCTTGCTTCGGTGAACAAACGAGTCACGAGGACTGAGAGCAGGTCTACGGCGGCTGCCGTTCCTCACGAGACCAGGTCTGCCGTCGGTTGTTCTGAACAAAGGGTCGCGGAAGTAGGCTATAGCAAAGTTCTTGTGATCGGGTGGTGACTCGTCGTCAGTCAGAGCGTTGTCCGAGTATCTGCTGATTCTGCGGTGGTGCTTGGAATTGTTCGGTGTGTCTGGTCGATCGTCGATGGGCTGTACTCGGATGCGCTCTTGTTCTTCGGCTTCGCGACGCAGACGGCTGCCCATACCTTCGTACCACTCAACCATGCGACTATCTGGGTGCGGAGGAAAACATGACCGCGGCAGGATCTTGGGAAACGGCTGACCCGTGTCTGGGTTCTCGACATCCCACCTTTGCACCGCTTGTCTCAGGAACTCCGAGTGTTCGTCCGGACCCAGGAGGAGTTGCACAGTCTGCCACATGATCCATCCTTCAACCTTGAGAGCGGGCACAACGGGGTCGGCATAGCGGTCTCCGAAATTGGCTGGAGGCTGTAGGCTGTGCAAGCAGCCGAGGTTCTTGTAGATAAAGGCGACCGTCGAGGGAGGCGTTGACAGGAAGAGTGGGTCATAGTTGCCGTTGACTGCTCTGTAGAACAAAGCCATTTGGGAAGGGGTGATGTCGGGAGACTCGGATGGTTCGAATGTGGTGATCTGCGGTCAGTCAGTATTGATGTCAGATGGTGTGAGTGTACATGCCGTCACTCACTATAGTCTTGTGTATGCCTCGTAGTAAATTTTTGAGCATGTCAGTACCCGTGCGGTCTTGCTTGAAGAGATAGCCCCAGTACTGATAAGCCTCCTTTTGCTCAGCTTCCGACTGGGGTGAAGCCATGATGAGATTGACCGCCTGAATATTGGAAGGAAGCGCAGACTTGTAAAATGGCGGACAGGTATGTGATGTCTCAGGAATGCAAGCAAGACAGGAGTAAGACAGACCCCTTGTCTTGATTGGATCGGGACTTGAGCTTTGTTATAGAATACTCTTTGTTTCAGTCTTTGGCAAGTCGATCAGGTGTGACAGGAAAAGCAACTTGGTGGAGGTTGAGCGGGCTTCAGCCAAACAGATTATATACATGCGTCGTTATAGCGATTGGTGGACAGTAAGGCAGCACTGCAGTTGGTAGTGTGAGCAGTCTAGTCACTTTTCAGGCTAAACAGATGGAGGCGACCGAAAGAAGCAGGCAGCAACGCGCAATGTGAATCGTGAGTCGTCAAAGTCGTAGAGTCGTCGAGGAACAGCAAATCGTCGAAAAAGTCGTCAGAGCAGCAAGAAATAAGGATGCGACGGAGCTACAGCAGCACGAGGGCGCATGGCTTGATTTAAACAAGCAGCGCGTGCAGCACAAAAAGTGACTCCTGTTTCGAGCGGTGAGGGTGACTTTCTAGTCGCACGCGCGCATGCAGAGTCACGTCCTGCAAGACTTGGAAGAAGTCGAAGAACGAATGGACGATCTGACATCACGCTGCGCGTGGTGCGCTGTGATTTGTCGATCGTGAGATGCCCGTTTTTGCAAATCTCATCTAATCCACCAATGCCAAGATCCCACGAAAACCACTTTACGCGGAGACACGAAAGCCGGCGCGCCTGGGCCAGTCGGGGAAATGGAGCGAGGGTAAACAACAGAAACACTCTGCGTCTGGCGAACGCACACCCACATCACACATCACATCATGGACGGACTACAATTACGAGATGAGGCGGTGCGCGACCGCATCAGAGCGGCCGAAGAGTTCCTCGACCCAAGTATGTTGCTGCCGCTTGACCGCAACAAGACACAGTCGCTGATGTTGTTGCGCCAGACGACCCTCGAGCACGCAGCTACAGAGCAGACATCCTCGTCATGCTTGGCCGCTCGTCACGGCGACTCCCTGTATCCCTCGACGAGATCCGCGCGCACAGCAGAGAGATGGCCGACGGCATCCTCAACCAGCCCTTTGACTTTTCGCAAGCCTTTGACCGCGCCGTCAAGAACATTGTCAACACGCTCCCCGGCAGGCCTCCCCACGAGACGGCCGAAGACACCATCTACTACTGCGCCTTCTTTGGCAGCTTCGGAGAGTTTGCCACCAACCCTCGCACCCTGAGCTCCCACCACCTCAACCACATGGTCTCGCTCGAGGGCATCGTCACAAAATGCTCGCTCGTGCGGCCCAAGGTCGTCAAGAGTGTGCACTACAACGAGAACAAGTCGTCCTTCCACTTCCGCGAGTACCGAGACCAGACCATGACCATGAACGGCGCCGCCAGCTCCTCCGTCTACCCCACCGAGGACGACCAAGGCAACCCGCTCGTCACCGAATACGGCTTCTGCACCTACCGCGACCACCAGACCATCTCGATCCAGGAAATGCCCGAGCGCGCCCCCGCAGGTCAGCTACCCAGAAGTGTCGATGTCATCATGGACGACGACATGGTCGACAGAGTCAAGCCTGGCGACCGCATCCAGCTCGTCGGCATCTACAGGTCGCTCGGAAACCGCAACGCTGGCGCCGGCAGCTCAACCTTCCGCACGCTGGTCCTCGCCAACAACATCATCCTTCTCTCGTCAAAGTCTGGCGGTGGCATCGCCCAGGCCACAATCACCGACACGGACATCAGAAACATCAACCGCATCTCAAAACAGCGCAAGGTCTTTGAACTGCTCTCCCAATCCCTGGCGCCCAGTATCTACGGTCACGACTACATCAAGAAGGCCATTCTGCTCATGCTTCTCGGCGGTATGGAAAAGAACCTGGACAACGGCACCCATTTGAGAGGAGACATCAACATTCTGATGGTTGGCGATCCGTCGACTGCAAAGTCCCAACTTCTGCGCTTCGTCCTGAACACAGCTCCGCTCGCCATTGCCACGACTGGTCGCGGTTCTTCCGGTGTTGGTTTGACTGCTGCAGTCACGTCAGACAAGGAGACTGGTGAACGCAGACTCGAAGCCGGTGCCATGGTTCTGGCCGATCGTGGTGTTGTCTGTATCGATGAGTTTGACAAGATGTCTGATGTCGATCGTGTCGCTATCCACGAAGTCATGGAACAGCAGACTGTCACCATCGCCAAAGCTGGTATTCACACTTCCCTCAACGCCCGGTGCTCAGTCGTCGCAGCTGCCAACCCCATCTACGGTCAATACGACACGCACAAGGATCCTCACCGCAACATTGCCCTGCCCGATTCTCTCCTCTCGCGTTTCGATTTGCTTTTCATCGTGACAGACGACATCGAAGACGTCAGAGACAGACAGGTTTCTGAACACGTTCTCCGCATGCACAGGTACCGTCAGCCAGGCACCGAAGAAGGAGCTCCCGTTCGTGAGCAAGCCACCCAGTCTCTGGGTGTGGGTCTTGAAGAAGAGGCCGACGCAGACAAGACTTCCGAGGTCTACGAAAAGTTCAACGTCATGCTTCATGCTGGTGTCACAGTCACAATCGGCCGCGGGTCTGGTCGCAAGGTCGAAGTCCTCAGCATTCCCTTCATCAAAAAGTACATCCAATACGCCAAGTCGAGAGTCAAGCCCGTCCTCACCTCCGGTGCCGCAAACCACATCATCGCCACTTACTCCTCTCTCCGCAACGATGAGATCGAGAGCAACCAGCGCAAGACTTCACCAATGACTGCGCGTACCTTGGAAACTCTCATTCGTCTGAGTACCGCACACGCCAAATCACGCCTCTCCAACCGTGTTGAACAAAAAGATGCAGAAGTCGCAGAAGGGATTCTTCGTTTCGCTCTCTTCAAAGAAGTGGCGGAAGACGAACGCAGAAAACGCAGAAAGACTCGCGCAACCACTGAGCCGCTTTCCTCAGACGACGACTCCTCCGATGACGAAGACATGGACGCAACAACCACAAACCGCAGTTCCACCCGCCGTGGCACCACACCGGCAAGACGAGGCGCAAGAAGAACACCTGCACACGCAGACGAGCACACCGTCTCCGACGCTCTACCAGACGAAGATGAAGACCTCTACACTGCCACACCAAGGACCACCAGATCCAGACAACCGCAAACGCAATCATCCCTCCCACCACCCTCGTCCTCCCAGTTCTCCCTCGCATCTTCCCGCCCTGCATCACAACTACTGGACTCGCAATCCCAGTCCGCCGCACCTGAGTCTCAGGAGATTGAGGAGACGCAAGAGGAACAGAGCATCTCTGCGCAGCGCTTGCAGGTGTTCCAACAGGCGCTTGGTCAGCTTATCGATGGGCCCTTGTTTGCCAACGATGCTGCGGATGTGGAGCCGCTTGTTGAGGCCGTGAATGCGAGATTGTCCTCGAGAGAGGATAAGTTCAGCAAGATCGAGGCGGAGCTGGCGCTTGTGGAGTTGAACGATGCGAATAAGATCATGTACAGTGGTGGTATTGTCTACAAGATCTAGAGTTGGTTGATGGGTATGGATTGGTTCAGGGTGTTTCGGCGTGGCAAGGAAATGTGATATAGGGGTTTGTTGGAGGAGTTCTTTATGACGAGATATCCAAGTGATCTGTTTTCCTCTTCTCCCAAGTCCATGTCCATTACTTCCACTTTACATGAATGTTTAGAGGAGATCCAGCCACTTCGCGAGGATAAGGAGGATCGAAGTTCAAAACACGCATTCGCATTCGTCGATGCATGGAAACAGATGTTCGGGAACAATGACGTATCAAAGGCGATGGGAACTCCATGCTGTGCTCAATGCGCCGTCTTGCGAGATCAGGTGCACAAGCGGTCCCGACACATAACGTTCGTTACATGTACGCCCTAATCAACAAGTTCACCTAGACGCAGGCCAATGAGTCGTTTCTTGAGACATCTTCGAGCTAGAAGGATCGCAGCGACAAAGAAAGCTTCAGATGGTTTAGCAGGCGAAAAGTCGCTGCCTCATGCAACTGCGCCTCGTTCTGCTATATCAAGGCAGATGCATCTATCGTCTCCAACGCGGTCCTGGAGCGGCCGCATTCAGAAGGCAGATTTGCATAACGAACCCTGCTCGATGTGGACCATGGAAGCCCTTGCGAGAACAGGTTTGCCAACCGACGCAGCCATCTTCAATTTCACAAAGGGTCGGTTCATAGAGGACGAGCAACACGAGCTGTCACAACGCCATCGTATCTTTAATGTCACCGAGCTTGCACGGCACGCGGCACACGTCGTACGAGCAGATCACTGCCTAAGCATCAGAAAATACCCCGATGGCATGTATAACAGAGCGCTGCTGCTCTCCATGGACAATGGGAAAGAAGTTGTCGCTAAAGTCCCGAATCCCAACTCTGGGCAGCCACATTTCACGACTGCGAGTGAAGTTGCGACGATGAAGTTTGTGAGTGCATCAGTTTGATTGCGTCCAACAGGTTCTTATACATGTTAGGCACGCGAAGTACTTCATACCCCCCTGCCAGAAGTATATGCTTGGTGTTCTAGAGCGCAAGACACTCTTGTTGGTGCTGAGTTCATTCTGATGGAGAAAATGAACGGTGTGGAGCTCGAGACTCTCTTGCCGGGAATGAAAATCCAAGACAGGCTGGAGATCGTGAAAGCCGTCGCTGGCTACCAAAAATCCTGGGCATCTGTCTCGTTCGAGCAGTTTGGAAGTCTTTACTTTCCCGATGATGTCGATGGGTTAGCGTTACCGACGTTGACTTATGTTGACCAGGAAGGCAGGAAGGTGAGTGATCCAAGCTTTGTCGTTGGGCCTTCAACGGGGCGCGAAATGTTCGATCAAGGCAGAGACAGTATTGAGTTTGATCGGGGTCCATGTAAGTTATGAGTTCTTCTTTGTGCCAGATTGATCCGATCTAGCCTAGGGAGCTCGTTGGAAGACTATCACGCTGCGATTGGTAAAAGGGAAATTACAAGTGTACAGAACATCTCGCGACTCCCGCCATCTCCCGTGTCTGTACGCAGCCCTAGTCTCTATAACCCGACACACGAGAAGAAGGTGAACGCCCTCGAGACTTACCTGAAGCTATTCAAACACCTTCTGCCTGCCGATCGTTGCCTTGGATCAGCACATATCTGGCACGGAGACCTTCACGCAGGCAATATCTTTGTGAATCCAGCCAATCCTACCCAAGTCGTGGGTCTTATTGATTGGCAGTCAACCGAGATCGCGCCTCTATATTTCCAAGCCCGTCAGCCTCATTTTATAGATCACGAAGGACCGATCATGCATGGCCTCGGGCGTCCCGCTCTACCACCAGATTTTGCTCAGCTCGATGCCGATGGAAAGAGAAGCGCCCAGGCTTTGTTTCTTCGTCAGTCGCTCTGCGCATTGTACCGGAATATCGTACATCAAGAATGCCCGAGGATATTCGAGTGCCTTGAGTTCCAGGAATCCACGGCATTTACACTCCTTCTTCTCGCCCGAAACATACTGGTCGACGGAGAGGCTACTTATATGGCGCAAGCTTGTGAGCTGGAGCATGTCTGGGACGCTCTCACCGGGGCACAAGGTGTTGACTTTCCGCTCTCTTTTTCAGAAACGGAGATCCAGGATATTGAAGCGGATGTGGAAGGTGCGATTTTGGGCATGGTTGCAATGCAGAGGATGCGTGCACGCCTTGGTGATCTTTATCCTGAGCAAGGATACGTGTCGCGAGGTCAGCACAAAATCGCAGTCGACGCGCTATCTCAGGTTAGAGATCAGGTGTTGTCTGAAATAGTCAACAGCGCCACTGAAAGCTTGTCAAAGAAGCCGTACTACTCTGTAGAAATGGATAGAAAGGACAATTGACTAGTACCTTGGCGTTATCTTGTTGTCTTGGCTGCTATGGAAGTTCCAATTGCGCTGCACTCCGCTGCTGATTTCTTCTTTTCACCACCACAACATCGTCTTCGGTTTTCAAATCTCGCAGTCATCCCGACTTGACATCCCTCTTCTCCGAATTTGGCACCATGAGCTCCAAGTTTATGAGTCTGATGCACATAAAGCATCGCTGGGGATTCGTCATCTTCCGCACCGACTACTCCTCCGACGCGGACTGGTTAAAGTTTATGGAACTATACAGGATGTGCCCACAAGATGAACTTAAGGGTTACGGGGCACAAAGGACAGCACTCATTAGCTCTCATGAGCAAATGTGGTGGATGGATGACCGAGCAGAGTATGAGAACGCGTCACTCGATATGCTTTATAAGCATTATCGTGCTTGGCTCGAATCACTGGACCCGAGAACTCGCATCTGCAACTACCCACAAAACTACATGTTCCTTGTAGTGGACGCCGAAGTCATGGAGCGTATCCGAGAGACGAATGTGGCGAACCTAGCTGAATTGCCTCTTGAACAGCACCCATTTGTTAAGGTCTTCGACGGGAAGGGACCAAGCGGGAGCGACGATGACGGCTACCCAGGGTGGATGAAGTTGAGATTAAGCGGCCTCTATTATTTATATGAGAAGGGTCTCCGGTGCTGGGGAATGCGGAAGCTATGCGCTAAGCACACAGTCTGGTTTGAGAGAGATGCGCATCCGGATCATACATACTACGTGGAGTCGTCCGATAGCCCCTCTTCCGATGATGAGGTCGTTTCCTAGGGTGCGGCAGTATGGGGCTCGACCTGTGGGCCTTTGTTGTATACGATGGACTGCTGGCGATGGGTAAATATGGTAGATTCGGCAGTCGACACAACGAGCGAATGACCTCGGAGTCACTAGCAGTATGTTGGTTCTTTGTGCTCAATGAGACGACTCCGAGAATTTTCTCACGTTGAGCGCTGACGAAACATCAGATATATCAGAGCTATCGATTTGTCGCATCAACCTAAGCATCGCGCAAAAGTTACCTGTACGGCTCAAAGTAAATCCACTCTTTGTTCTCTCTGTGTCCTCTCCAAGCAGGAAAATTGAGAGCCAGAAATCGGCTTTCGAGCGATCAGTGGTTCTTTGCAAATGCATATAAGGTCTATGGCCAGGCCATGAGACAGATAGCAAAGAACAACCTATGGATCAAGGCGTTACACAAAAGCAAATCTTCCATGAACGCACGCTCGAAGTGCCACGCTGCACAGCCGTGTCAAGCTGGGTTGCCCTTGTTCTTAAGTATGGCCAAGCCGACGTGCATCAGTGAGAAAAAATAACGACGGACGTTCTATTGTTTCTCGCACCAGAAGGCAGCACAGGCGTGGCATGTTAGCAAAGATAAGAGGCCAACGAGCCATGGCTTCACAGTCCACACCTACAGATCTCCCGACACTGTGTATGGTAGCACGCTACTGCGATGATGGCGGAGGAAGGCGCAGCACAATCTCCGCTCTAGGACGGTGCTGACTAGTCCGTGCAAATTGACCGTTGACTGCTCCAAATCAGTCAGATGTCATGCACTGTGAGCGATGCAGAAGCAGAAGCGTGGCTAACCGGCTAAGACCATCGACCTTACTCACGCTCAAAGCATGCGCCTTGTTCACCAACCACGTTGTACACATAGTGAGTGTTTCAATGCATGAAAAAAGATGACAGGATCCCCAGATCAGACGTTATTTCTGTTGATCTGAAGAGCCACAGCATGCAGTTGGAAGTTCGCAAAGGTCGTAGGCACCCAACCGAGCACAGGATCGTTAGGGGTCAAGTGCCCCCACCTCGCCACAAACCGCTGGAAATACTCGTCAAGGAAGTCCTTCAAAGTCAATTCCATGGCTAGGAGATGATCTGGGAACCACACGTTCCAGAAGGCCTCGAGACTGATGGGGTCTGTTGGGTTTTGTTGGTTCCACACGGTGTCGATCTGACGCAGTTCGGCTCGAATGTCTGCACTGATGGCGACCATGTCAGCGTGCACATCGACGTTATTAAGATAGTCAGTCACAAGGAACATCTGGTGCGGAGTTAGTAGTGAGCCGAGAAAGGAGCAGAAGAGGGGAGCTTGCCGTCTTGACTGCTCTAAACCAACAAGTGGGGTTGTCCAAGTGTGCAGTCATCTTGCTTCGTTCAACAGGAGCGTTCAGGTCCCAAATCTGCTTTGAAATTAGTCGACAAAATCTCATGAGTGGCTGCAGAATGACTGACATCCGCCTTCATAAGGTTCAAGCTTCCCTGCAGCAACCAGAATCGACTTCTGTGTTTTGTGGAGCCGAGTAATTGATAAAGACGATCAACAGGCTTTTTGACGTTGGGTTTGCCATTGATAACAGGGACTCCGGTCATCAAATTTTCATCGAAGCCTCGGTCAAGGAATGCGCAGCTTTGGAACGGTGCGCGATACCTATACTGGACGTCTGTGAAGCCGCTCTGTGCAGCCGTCAAGAACTGATCTATGGTTTGCACTTCGATGATGTGCTCTATGTGGTACTTTTGGTGCATACATGTCGACCGTACAGCGACAGCAATATGTACTAGCCTTGGAGCTCTTGATTGCCTAAACTGTTTTGCACATGTTAGAGGTCTGCCTGTGCGAGCTTCATGTTGTTCGGCAGTCTACTGCTCTACAGCATGCCTCGAACTAAGCATGAACACTCATCACAAAGTGCTTTGTGGACAAGGCTTTGCCTGGCTGGTTCAACCTGCGAAAGGATTACAACATAACGCATCGTCATTACGACCGCTTTTGATGCTGCGATTTCTTGCGGCCTGCATTCAGTCTCGACCTGATTCACACCCACTCGATCACTCACTTCTGGCACGACTCCAACCACTCACTAGCAACGACCATGTGGACGTCTTTACGATGACTGAATCTGTCATCATACCTCTGAAAATACTCCAGCAACTCGACATTGACATCTTTGCTAACCTGAACTTCGACACAATGGTTCTACAGACTATATGGACTCGTCTTGCGAATAACAAAGCAGGCTCTCCGGATCCAGAACGTGGCTTCATCGACGAGATCACTCCATTGCTTCCGTTTTTTAATCATAGCTGCGAGCCGAGCTTGGACTTCAAGAGGGACAATGACAGTACTACGATTCGTTTTTTCGCAAGAAGGGAAATCAAGAAAGGAGAAGAAATGTATATCAGCTATGCAAAAGTGCAGAACATGCCACTTGAGGAGAGAACTGGGATTTTATGGCCGTGGTTTGAGTCTTTATGCTTGTGTAAAAGATGTAAAAGGGAGGCTACATAGAGGTCGCCAATGTTGCACTGTTTAAATCAGGTTGATGCCCGGTCAAACTTTCCCATCTTCATTGACGATCGTCCTATACAGAGTCCCCGCGTCGGAGCTGGCTCCAGCCTCCTCGCTTCTTATCTCTGCATCGTTCAAGCCATCGGTGATTATCCGGCTAGGCGGAGCTCACACCTACTGTAGAAGTTTTGCAAACCACTGAACACTCTCTGCGTCAATTCAACCACCCCTTCCTCTACGCATCTATACTACTGGATGCAGTCATATACACAAACGACATCTTGATGACAGTATTCAACAACACCAGTACCAAAATAATGGTCCTAGATGTGTGGCAGCATGACTACACCTGGTTTGGACAGCCAGTGTGCGCTGCTGTTGCACTGAAAGCTCTCGCTATCATCGATAAGAAGAACCTCTTCAAAATGCGCGCCGAGAGGGGCCGGACATTTCTCAGCATCCTGAGGTCAAAACTGGAGAACCTGCACGTGGTCAAGCAGGTTCGCAGCACCGGAGTCATGCTCGGAATTGACCTCACCTCTGATACAGCGACGGGCATCAAGCAGAAGGTGCTCAAAACGCTCTGAGAAACACGGCGTCCGCGCTATACTTGAAAGTCTAAACCAACACGTCCCAGCACTGCCAACATGCCCTTTTTCTCATAGTTGCAGCTCCACCATATCCCGGGCTTGCGTTATGCAATAGTGATTAGAGAATTGAGTCATGCTGTCGCATCATAGCCCGCTACCTCACAACTACGGTAGATTTACGAGAAATGGGATGAGAATATCGCGTGAGCTGTTGCGCAATATATGCGTGATGTTGATAGAGTGCGGGGGCAAGATAGGTCTTGATGTCGAGTTCTTACACATCTTTATCTGTACTTGATTCCCTTTGTCTTTTCGACCTTCTTCCTCAGGTCAGCTGTTGATTCAAACGCGATACTATTGCTACAGTTGAGCTCATTATGTATCATAAACTTACCCGTCCGATCTTCCGCGCCACAGGAGCCATGAGGGCTGCTGGTGTCAATGCTGGTCAAGGAGGAGCATCCTTCATTCAACAGATGACCCACACAGACCCACGAGCTGACCACAAAAGACTTGTCAAAGAAGCCCGGAAAGATCCAGAGCTGCATGTATGCGTTCCTTCCTTTCGTCTTTATTTCTCCACTGACCTCTGCGTCCCTGCCGAAGGTGCTTTAAATAATCACCGCCGCCACTCTCGCTTTATCCGGCTGGCATCTCGCCCGCTTCTGGTCTGCTGGTAGCGACGAAACTGAGACCTCTCGAATCCCTGATACTGAGCCCTGGAAGGGTGGCGCTCAAGGCAGTACTGGGAAGTATAAGTACTATCCCCGAGGTGATACCTCTGAGAAGCCAAAAGATGCGCCCTCTGCCCTCAATTCGGTCATTGTGCCGAATGTAGACCTTCCACGGGTGAGTCGGAATGTGTCAGAGAGGAAGCAAAAACTGACTAGTAGGCAGGAGTTGCATGAGAAGTATAACAAATGGGGGAAGGAGGAGTATAATGACTACTAGCCATGGGAGGATAAGAGCTCTCGGCAGTTGAACAACGGAGGAGAATGTCAAGAATGTCGCTCTTCTATGCTTTTTTATGGCAATCGCAAAGATGGAGGTGTATGTCAGCCATGAAGAATTTGTACCAGGCCTCTAAAAAGTGCACGAGAAGGAAGGTTCAAGCCTAAACCGCGTTCTTCAATCTTGCGGCTCAACTGGAATGTAGATCATGCATATTGTGGCTCAAATAGGGTGCGGCTCAAACGGCGATAATTCGGCAACAAGGGTGGATTTCTAGTGCATCTCCACAGATGCAGAATCGCTTCTACACTACTCTCGGTTGAATGGTGTGTTTACACTATAAAGCTGAAAATGACCACTCAACAACCTGTCATGACGAACACACGACGATACACGAAAGCATTCATCTGCCAGAAGCACGGACTGCGTCACGCATGGGTTGTACTTGCTACTGAATCTACACGTTTTCTCACACGATGGCGTCAAAATTGTATCATTATCTGATTGAACGATTCTGTAGCTTGCCTCGCTCAACAAAATTCTTTCACTATAAAACAGCTACATAACACGACGTGACAGACGTGAGCTGCAAGCACGAAACATGTCTCAACCGCAACCTTACCACAACCGCCTTCCCTCTCAAGCCACCGCGTCGATTTTCGCAACGTACCCTTCGACATTTGTGCCAAAGGCGTCGCAGATCATCTCCGTCATGATACCCTCGGCGCTTATGAACATGATCATATCAGCATTGAAGGATGACTACAACGATGGAATTGCCAAAGGTGGCGGCAACTTTTTCCCACTCAGTATGTTCTTCCTTTTTTATGGCCTAACCATCGCCTTTGGTTGGGAGACAGGGTAAGTGTTTGTCGTACCGTGTCAGCAACATCTTTTATACTGATTCAACTCGAGCGTCGCCATAAATCCAGCTCTGGATTTCGCTGGCCGTCTAATGTCCAATATACTGGGCTATCGTCGAGAGGTATGGATAGCTGGGTCACACTACTTCTGGATGAGTGAGAAAACATTCATGTTGCGCGTACCAAAGGCTTACAGGCAAAAGATCCCAATTGTCTTCCCACTAGTGGGAGGCATCTTCGGTAGTTGATTGTATGACATGCTGGTCTACACAGGGCCTAGTCCGATCAAGTCACCTTATCTGGGGCGTCTCCCACATATCAAACCTAGCTTAGAACGTCGTAACTATGAAGCAAAAAAGTGTGGTCAACACGAAACTGGGGATGAGAGTGTTTGATCAAGGTCTCTTTAACAGTCCGGTATGAGTCCTTGTTACTCCTAGCAATATACCCCAGATAATAAACAAGGTACACTAACCAAACAATAGGCATCGAGTAGTGAACCCTACGTTTACAATACGACCCTCCCGGTAGCTTCTCTTCCCGTTGTAAGAGTAGCCAGATGACAGTAAACGAGGATTGCCTTCTTTTCGTGGTGTGGTATCCCGAGGTCGAAAATCCAGCACGGGTCTGCAGCATAGATGTTGTGAATTTATCTTCTTTCTAAGGATTGCTCCAGTGAGGTGGCACTATATACCAGCGGGTATGGGGGTGGTGATAAGAGCACAGAAACAGAACAGCCATGGTTACGTTCTCCTCTAATTGTGCAATCATTCAAAGCTGCGATGGAATGCGCAAAAAAGCAGCATGCAGACTTTAAAGCCAGACATGAACAACTAGACGCAGCCGGACCTGGCAATCTTGTTTTGATACTCCCTGCCGGATGTGACTCCGGGCGCGCCATGTGATGTGATGGAAACAGGAAGTGGGACGGAGGCTGCATAAATTGATGAAAACTCCGGGGAAAGCACTAAAACAGATTAGCGTGTAGTCCGAACATCAACCTTATCAATTCTTATATCATTTTGACGCTGATGACAGCTAAACCACGCAATCGGAAGCAATGCTGACTGACACACGATCAAACATCCCTCGAGGGCCCAACCTGTAGCTTTCTTCACAAAACACTCTCAAAGATTATTGCACCGCATCAATAACTCGTTATGGGCATTCTCAATAATCTCTACGACACTGTCGAGCTTGGACACTTTGAGTGGCCGTTTCGTAACAGGTAGAGCTTATGTAGTAAGAGGCTGGGAAGGCAAGATAGCTAACATCACTATCACAGCCATCCAGTACATCCGGCGACCGTCCACTTCCCTCTGACGTTTCTCTCGACCGCCTACAGCTTAGACACTGTCTACGGCTTGGCCCAGCGATACAGAGCCTTGACCGTCTTGACCCCTTTCCTCGGCAACATCTCTCAGCTGAGCTATCTATGTCACGTCGCTGGGCTTTTGACATCATTGCCCAGCTTTACCAGCGGCACGGCAGAGTTATGGGAACTCTATAAGAACGGGGGGATCAACCGCATGGACAAGGAGCTCACCCATCCTAGGTCCCACGAGGACCTCATCGATCGCAGCATCAAGATAGGTATCGCCCATGGGGCCCTTAACTTTGTCGCAGCGGGCGTATCGACGTACGCCGCCTTAAGCAGGAGAAAGGTTCCAAGTTTTGCCCCAGGCAGAGCCAGTATACTACTCAGTGTGCTTATGTTGCCCGGCGTTGCTCTCAGTGCAGCGCTCGGTGGAGAGTTGGTGTATGGCAAGGGAATTGGCGTGCAGAGGATGGGCAACGCTCTAGATGAGAAGAAACAAGGATTGAAAGAGAGCGCAAGCAAGGCCGCATAAGTTCTTCCATGTGTGCAAATTACTTCAGCCTATGATGCTGTAACAGTCATACTAGTAGTTCATGTCCTACGAATGTATCTCGAGATTTTAACCAAAGTACACTTTGACCGTCTCACCTTAGCTCTATTGTAGCTCTTGTGTAATTGGATTATCATATGTCATCTTGGTGTCTTTGAATAGCGTCGTCGAGCCATAAATTCTACGCAGATATTGCAACCCAAGGAGCAGCCTTGTCATGAATCGGTCAGGTATAGACAGGCTAGCAAGACCGTCACTCTCTATCAAGAGACCAACGCATTGAATTGAACAGCCTCAGTCTCCCTTGCCACTGATGATACCCCAACAGGATTTGTGTACAGACAGACCCACACTCCACAGACCACGCAACCATCACTGCCCGTAGCCGAAGAAAACGATCTACTCAGGAGGAGGCATTGATTGAAACTGGCTTTGAGACTGTTTCGGTCTTCCTCGTTTAGCACGGGTAGGTGGTGGTAATGGTTCGTGAAGGTCTTGTGAATCGAAGACAATAAATGCCTGAGAATTGACCATGGTATAATTCTGAGTTGGCCGAACAATCGAGTACTCTTGCTTCGCAGCCTCAAGATGAGTAAGTAACTTCTCCATAGCAGGGATTACCTACCGAATTGCGCCATGACTAGCACCTCCACCCCTACCTTCGAGACGCTAAGTTGCGTGATAGAGAGGCTGAAGAAGCTCGTTATAGATAACAAGGATTGACCAGTCGTCTTGAGTGATAAAGTCATCAAGGAAAGCCGGCTTCTTACCGCGCTTTTAAAGAGCTGGTTTGCTTCCATGATCAGTAAGCTTGTTCTAGTAATCTTGCCACTCTGCGTGCGCCTTATGATGGAAGTCCTCAAATCGCTGGCCTGAGTTTGATAAAGTCAACAATAGCGCGTTCTACATTAAGTTCCATCGAGTGTCGTTAGGCACATGAGGTTCGCTGATTTGACTGATAAGAGGGCGGTCTCGTTGCAACTGCTTATAAGCCTCGTTGCGTTAGGGCGAGGACCGGATCCAGACAATAGTGTTTCTCATCATGCCAAGGGGGCCCTTCTTACACCAGATAAAGAGGTCGTGGTCCCCAAGGTCGATTATTGCGAGCTCGTTTTCGAAAACTTCCTCATCTGCACCTCATAGCATAGCTCGAGCTACAAGGTCGACCTTATGGCCAGAGCAACGAAGGTGCACAGAGCAACGAAGGTGCAGGTGGAGGGGTTTAGAGTTATATTCAATGCCTAGGCTTCAATACAGGTGTCGTTATTCGTTGTGTTGTCAGTCATAAAGTAGCCAATGCTTTCGCTAACGTTGAAGTGCTCAATAATTCCCGCAATCTTGTCAGCAATATTAACGCCGGAGTGCTGGCCAACTTGTTCAGGAAGTGATAACAAGAACGTCTTGTGGTTGCCAAACTCATCAGCGAAGTGACAGTTAACACCTAATAGAGCTCGCAAGTTGCGAGAGGTCCAAAGGTCAAAGGATAGATGGATCTTGCTTGTGGCGGCATGTAGCTTCTCAGTAACAATGCCTGTATGGCGCAAGGGTTATCAATGGAGCTGAGTATTCGCTTTGAGACTCGAGTAAATTGAAGAAAAAGGGCATCTGAGAGTTCTGTGAGGTCTCCGCCGGAGTTTGAGAAGGTTGTGTGGCCATGGAGTAGCTTTATCATGGATTGCTTGGGACGCGTTGTAGAGAAGGCCTCGGCCGATTTAGCTTCCGAGGTTTGACTGGACCAATCAAAAGCCTGCCGGAGTACTGCCGGCGGAACTGCCAGTTCGAACTGGTCCACTTCGAGAACTGGCAGTTCGAACTGGTGGATCAGCTCCAAGAACTGTCCAGTACCAACTCTGCAGTAGGTCTCCAAGCATAACGACCAAACAGCTACATCGAGTGGTACATGCAGGAACCCGTTAATGACCTTGATCTCAATGGCCTGTCGTTTGAGAAGTCCAGAATAGCTGTTCAATAATGCCTTTGTGTTTAAATCGCATCCTCAGCTCACACATTCCAAATCCAGAACCAGCGCCAGCTCGTGCACTTTCGCCTTCGCAACAGAAAAAGGATTGAACCCGCGAGTTTGGGCTTTGACAATTGACACAGAACCAGTTCGTTCCGGACCGATGTCTGACTGATAACACCAAAGCGAGATGATATCATTTCTGCTGCGTTGGAAAAAGCGGTTTATGCATGACAATGACTCTACGCAGCCCTGTACCTCTGACTCGGTTATTTTTCTTCTTTCTTTTTTGCTTTCGATGGAGAAAGAAGACGATATTCTTAGAACTTCGCACCGCTTTACCGACTGGTTGATGTGAGTTACCCAAGTACTTATATAATGATTTGGAACGGATTCACGAAGTCTAGGGTTGAGAATTTTGGCCGATGAAAACGCGGAGTCGGAAGTCACGATCCGCGTCCAATGAATGCCAAGGGAGCGCAAACCCGTACGCCCACATCAAACAGGATCCGCATGTTCGCAACACCAAGCTTGATGTCCTTCCTTACCTTAGTGCACCGGTTTCCGCCATTGGTTGACAGTTGTTTCATCCCTTGCTCTGGATATCTGATGGTTCTCAACTCGCATGTACATCTTACAGCCGAGCAAAGATCGGTTTATCATATAACCTTGTCATGCTGCGCAGCCTCTTTGGGTACATCTGTGTCTGGCATCGAATTTTGCACACGAGAAAAAACTCTATTCACCTCTGTTCTTTTTCAATCACACTAAAACACTCCTACTCGGAATTTCCTCACTCATGGCGAATCGGCGATGTACGGTTTCTGATGTCAGCCGAGTCACGCCCATAGCTTTATCACAGCCCTGTAGGCGGTATGCTGGAGTCATTTCCAGAGTATATCGTCTCTGTTCTTCAATAAGCTCCGCCGTACCCTAACCTCCTCTTGTCTCGCACCACCAACACCCTAACCTGCCGACTAAAACCGAGCTTAGGACCGATCTGCCGGCCACGCGACTCGCATGATTTGGTAGCACTGGACTCTCTTTTCGGAACCGTTTCCTAGTACCACCACTGGTTACTCAAGTTATATAACAGGGTCGCACAACTCACCGCAAGCATTTGCTTCGGTTTACATTCATATAAACATCCTCCCTCGCATAGAGTCATTCTTTTCCTTCCCATTTCTACTTCGCCATCATCCTAACACCACCTTCACCATCCCCTATGCTCGCCCTAAAGCCTTCAAGTGCTTTCAAGATGGACATCTCTTCCCTGCTAGAGGAATCTAGAGATCCTTCTGCTCGTTCACCGGGTCCGGTCTCTCGCTACCCTTCCAATGGCTTGTTGCCCAGACTTGACATGGACTCTGGATACACTCACAACACTCAACATCAACAACCCAATGTGATGCATCTCCAACCAAGCATTCAGCAATCGTTGTCTACTCGCTTCCAGCCACCCACATTCTCACCGCAAAGCTTCGACCCTCAGTTGCCTCCTTACTATTAACAACAAAGCTTTGGTCAGCTTCCTCTTATCACAACTCAGGATCAAAGGTTGCCTCCACCTCTTGTTAATGGATACAATGCCAATGGCCCTATCAACAAGCGTCTGGCACCATCTGTACCCCACCCTTCAGAGTCTCCTACTAAGAAGAAGCAATCCAAATGGAGCTTTAAAGAGGATGGCGCCATCATTAAACTTCGTGGCAACGGTATGACGTGGGAAGACACTTCCAAACACTTGCCTGGTCGCAGTGCCATCAGCTGCAGACTGCGTTTCCAGAACTACCTCGAGCGACGTTCTAAGTGGGATGACGAGAAGAAGAACAAGCTTGCTCGTCTCTATGAAAGGTCTGTACTCTATCGAAGTTCAAATGAAAACAGACATACTAACATATATCCAAGGTTCAGAAAGGATATGTGGAAGAAGATTGCCAAAGAGATGGCTTCGCCATGGCGAGCTGCTAAAGCAATGCACTGGCGAATTGGTCAAGTCGAGATGGCCAGTCGCGCCAATGTTCCCGTCTTCCATCTTGCTGATTCAGCTTCGCAATCTCAGACAAATGCCTCTAGAGCACAACACTACTATTCGGCGTCAAGTTCAACATCGACATCTGCTGGTCCTGGTGAACCCCGCAGTAACAGCACCTCTCCCACCTCGGCCCACACCCACTACCAGCTTCCTTACACTTTCGTCCAACAAACTCACAACCACACCCTGCCACAAATAGTCCAACCGCGACCCTTTCTCCGGGAAGTGCAAGGTCCCGCAGGAACAGCGCGGCCTCGCTCAATGGTGCAGATATCAGAAACCGTGCGGACAGTGCACACAACTCTGTGATCCCCCAGCCACGCTCAACACTCGAACCCAACCAACAGCAAATCCACAAGCGCTATTTTTCACCCTTTGCCAATCAGGTCTAAGAAAACGAAACAAATTGAGATGCGATCTTATGACTATTTCGTCTTTTCAGAGGAGAAAAACAGTATCCTGCGTACTTTTGCATTTTTTTTTTTTGAACATTACAGATAGGCACAAAGGTGTTGCTCAATATACACGACAGGCACTTTTCTTTGTTGCTCTCATCATTCTATCATCATGGCATATACGTTGTTCGGTGCGGCATTCTGGGGGTACATTTAATGGTTTTGTACAATAATGATCGGTCCAGGCTTGGAGTCAAACGTCGGATCGCCAAAAGGAAGGTGCATGGGACGGGAGGTTCTTGCCAGTTCGTGGTCAATTCATAGCCAACCGCCATCTCAAACCATAATACTGATCTCATACTCATCTCAACCGCTATCCAACGTATTCCGTGCAAAGAGGTGAAGTCACTCAGCGTACAGATGCACTAGACCAGGGCCCCGTTGGATCCTCAAGACTCCGCCACCACTCTGTCTCTGATGCTCGGTGTACACGAGTACGCAACTAGTCAAACAATGCCTGCTTTCAGCTCTGACCTCACTATTAGACATCGGTTGTAAGTCCGAATCCTAAGACTCCAACTAATAAGTTCTCAGTCCCTTACTAACGACTAGCACGCCGTCTAGCTGGATAAAGCATGTACATAGCCCTGGGAAACTGCTCGGTATTGAGTCCG
Source organism: Aureobasidium sp. SLJ-2021a (assembly GCA_019677095.1). NCBI lineage: Eukaryota > Fungi > Ascomycota > Dothideomycetes > Dothideales > Saccotheciaceae > Aureobasidium > Aureobasidium sp. SLJ-2021a. The sequence continues at coordinate 152,609 of JAHRBU010000037.1, forward strand.
AGATGAAGCATAAAGCATAACGAATGCACCACGTCGCTCACGTTACTTCAAAGGCCATTGGCCTATGGTTTGGCGAAACTTGGGGCTATACTAATCTTCTGAGCGTAGTATATGGCGCTGTTGTCGGATATCTCGCGAAGGAGTCACTGCATTGGGCAGAAGAAAAGAAGTACGTGGACAGAGAAAGCTTTCTGGTGTTTGCTATCACACTTGCCGTAAGTGCATCTCGCTGTCTCGAGACATATGTAGTTTCTTTGACTGACAAGACAGCTTTTCATCGTCGGAACTGTTGGTATGATCGGCTAAGATGATGTCCTCGCCTGCTTTGTTGCTGGAAACGTTTTTACTTGGGAGTAAGTACCCGCCGCAGTGTCTTGTATGACTAGCCTTTCGACCGATTCCAGCGACTGGTCTCGCCTCGAGACACTGGATGATTCTTTGCAGCCGACTATTGATATGTTGCTAAACGTATCGATCTTCATGTGGTTTGGCGCAGTCAAACCCTGGTACAAATTTGCGCACAACAATGTGATCCCTCTTTACCGACTCATATCACTGGGCATTCTGGTTTTACTGCTGCGTCGATTGCCTATCGTCGTCGCTATGCATAAGAAGATCCGCCAGATCGAGGAACCTCGCCAAGCTCCTGTCGTAGGCTTCTTCGGTCCTATCGGCGTCAGTGCTGTGTTCTACCTGTACATCAGTCGCGACTTCCATCGTGGCATCAAAGAGGACGGCGTGGTCGGAGAGGATGCAGAACGTCTGTCTGAGACATTGCTGGTGGTGATTTGGTTCCTAGCTATTTGCTCAATTGTAAGTGACCATTATCGTTCTTGGTCAGAACCATCTTGGCTGCAGTCTCGACCGAACGTTTATCTCGGAGATCTTCGGACGAACCAACGCCAATCGGCGAGGACACCCTGTCTGGACCCTTGCCAGTCGGTTCCGTCGCTATAGAGCCACCGGTACTGCGGGCAGTAGTTCATCTCTATCACGATCGTTCTACCGCGTAGGGAAAAGCATGGTCTCGGATCTGCGAAAAGGACAGCAGAAAGTCATTGGTGTAGATGATGACAGCTCGGTTGCAACGAACGACACGAGTAGCAGGAACATATCCCGACCCTCAAACCCCGTCCCCTTGGTAGGGCGATCGCGAGAGACATGAACATCGACTCTCCACTTAGCGCTATGCCTACAGCAGGCCGGTTTGGCGACGTTACTCCAACCGGCTCACCGCAGCCCCAACACGCCCCACTCCTCCTGATCACAGACAGTCTCGTATGCGATCTAGCCTCGATTTGTACAAATAAACCGCGTAGCAGTTTTTCTCATCCTCTGAAAATCACACAACACTACTGTCGGCCGCGAGTCAAATTTGAATCACGTTTAGAACAAGTTCTCTTAGAAAGAGGCGGAAAGGAGGTATGAGACATGAAACTCTGCATGGAGCTCGTGCAGCTACCGGCATCGTTCTCGGACTGTAGTCCGAACAAATTCCTTTAGTCCTTTGTGGGCCTGTTTCCCGTTCTTTCCACGGACGCCTGACCTACACGTTGCTAGTGACATTGGCTTGTCCTCTACTTGCTTCCCTGCTCGGGTTCTTGTTGCATGACTATACTACCTTTTTATACTATTATCTTTTTTCTTTCCAAAGGATGAGCCCTTGAGACACGCCAACGATATGGCGTACGAACCAGTTGTCTGGATCGCGTTCCTGCATGCCCGTCGGCAATTCACGGCCCAGCAGTGGAGATGTACAAAAGACCCCAAACGTTCGTCAGCCGTAGTCTTGACAAGGTACGGAAGTTCATGGCTCTCGATATCGGATTCGTCGGCCAGCTTTGTTGCACACTAATACTTACAAGAGAACAGTTGGGTTCAAAGCCAACAGTTGAACTGTTGACCCGTTTATGTCCACGGGTGATGGTTGAACTGGTCTGGGGGTCTCGTCGTGCGTGGGTCTAGATTTCTATCATTCCCTGTCCCTTTTGGCACTACAGCAAGTTTAGTTGGTTGATTCTTGTAAGCTATTCACAGTCTTGTCGTCTGTATGAGCTATCCTAACCTTTTCTTCATCGCTGTGCTCGCTCCTTAGTCTCAAGTTCGATCTGGTAAAAAATTCAAAAGTCCCCCTATCCCTGCCCATCCTCACTCTGTCCTTGTACTAGCGTGGCTCCCGTCCTGGTTGTCTGTTGAAGGAACTAAATCGTTGTCTTTACCATTTCCAAATTTGGCGCCCACTTCTCCATTGGGCCGTCCATTGGCTTCCCTGTAAGTTGTACCGTTCTGATCGGCCCCCGGCCGCTTCCCATTACTACTGCGCACACGCTGACCCCATTCCTTACTGAGGCTTACGTGTAGAGGATAGCGGTGCCGTATCTTCGCTCTCGCTCTATAAACTCCTTTACTTGGCTCTCTTCTATTGCTAGACACTGGTCCGCTCGGTCTTTCCAATGTGGGATGATCCAAGTCTGGAGCGGAATCGGTGTTGGGCCTCCTCTCGGACTGTACTGCCTTCTGTAGGCCCACCATGTCTCTTGTAGTGGCGACTGCTGTGTTGTGGCCCTCCGTTGCATGTCTCGCATACACTGTCGGAGTGGATTGCTCTCTTGTAGCGATGTTAGACTTGCTACGTGTTCTACTGCCTTTCTCGCGAGCCTCTCCCTAGTCGGCTCTAAGCTCGCCTCGGCTTCAAGGATCCGTAGTGCAATCCATTAAAGGCCCTTAGTATGATCTTGGCTCCCATTTTCTGTACTCTCTCGACGCGACTGACTAGCCTTGATATACCTCATCTGGTCTGCCTAAACCACGATGATGCCGCGCAGTCGGTAGTAGGCACCACTACCGATCGATACAGCTGCCTCATCTGCTTTGGCCTAGGGCCTTTTAGCCTCGCCAGCGCAAGACACTTGGCCGTCGCGGCTGTTGTCACCCTTTCGACGTGAGCATCCATCCTTAGCTTTTATCAGCCTGTCTCGTTGACCTCACAGAAATTCGCTCCTTCCACAACTATGACAACTAACACGACCGAAGACGCCGACCAGCGGCAACGTCTCGAGAGGTTCTTTAGCGTTTCTCGCTAGGGTATCCTTGATTCTATCGCATGAGACACGATAAAAGATGGAGGGCTCGTGCAAAATATACAATCGGAGTTCAATACCCTGGGGACGTTTTTCTCAAGCAGGGAACAAAAAGGTCTGACGCGCAACTGGAGATGCAGCTCAAGGATCTTTGGTGGAAAACAATCGAAGCAGCCAAACTCTAGCCAGCCGAGGATGAAGGACGCCAATACAAACTCGTGGCCTGGATTGCGGGAGCGAAGACGCGTTCACCCGTACCGAGCTCTCAGCAAGATCCGTACGTCGCAGATGGTGGGAAGGTCTTGTAGAAGGACCTGCCATTCTTTCAAGAAGCCCTTGAGCCGACATGGGTAGACTGGACCAGCTTGTCCTGGACTGAATGGCAAAACCTCAATGCTTTCGTTTCTGGACTCATCGCAGTCACTGGAATGGATCTGATGGCTCTTGGCCTGAAAACGATCCGAGAGACATTGGAAAAACCGAGGCCTGTATTCTCGATGGCTGGTGGGAGTCAGCAAGAAGAAGGATGTATAGCAGATCTGTTGCCAGCTGCAATATTTTGGTTGAGGCATTCACACGGGTTTATGCGGATCATGACAGTGGTAATCGAGCGGGCTGTAAAGGAAGGCGTCGAGCCACGATCAGGGTGTGGAAACGACGTTATGCCAGGAGAGCTAGCTATGGCCAGTGGTGTTTCGAGGGGTGGTTTGAGTCTCGCACGAAGACGATTCTGGAGATTACGGCTTTTGGAGATTGGACAAACGGATATTGGAGACGGATGCAACAGTGATACTACAGTTGCTAATGCCTATCAATGGGCGAAGAACATCGGGACATGGAATCTAGATTGGCCAGCAGAACTCCGAGACGTGCCTGAATGGGAAGAGGCTATACGCTATCGTCGAATTTAGTACTATCTCGGTACAGATCCCGCCTTGCGATCATGTGTCTACTGGGACTGACACTGAACTAACGAATCTACATACCGACCGATCTATTGATCGAAGTTCTCATATGTATCTTCGACTTAAGCTTCAGCAATTCGATGTAATTGACAGAGCAAGCTCTACTACGTCATCTGGACAGATCTCCTGATACTCATCCCTCCATGCCTAATGCTCAAAGTACAGTTATTAGATCGCACCTGTGCTTACCCAATACGTAGAATCTTATACGAGTTCTCGAAGGTAATTAGGTAGGCAGTTGTGACTATAGAAATTAGTGACCATAGGGATTAGTAGTTATAGCTTGGAACGGATCTTGACAGGGAATTTGAAGCTGGTCTAAGATCTGGCCTCGTCGATCAGCGATTTCTCCTGAAGGACAAAGTCGTGTAAGATTTTGTACTGTCTTAGTACAACTGTTTTCTGAAGATAGCAGCAAGTATGTAGGGCGAAGACACAAGACAACTAAGCAAGTTGCTGGGTCATCTTCGGTTAGAAAGTGGCAATAGGTTTCTGTCTTACATTGGTTCTTTGTCTGACAATGACGTCTCCTTTGTTGGCCACGAGGAAGTCAACTAGGTAGTTGCTCAGCGGATGATGGGACACCCAAACAAGACTGTGAGTATCTGTGTTCTTGGACACCGAAGCCAGAGACCTATGCAGAGAGCTGTCAGTGGATGCCGACTCTTTTCCTACGTGGATGCAGCCTTGGGCAGCCGCAGCTGATCCTGAGCCACAAAAACATGTCATGGGCACCCCAGCAGCATCGACCGCGACCGCTGCGGTGCTTGCACACAATCGGGTGTGCATCCTTACAGAGAAGTTGACAGTCTAGACAGAGCCCACATCTGTCCCCGCAGCGCCCACGAATGGTTCCATAAGAACAATATGCAACAATACAACGATCGTCAAGACTTGTCTGGCGATCTCGTCACTGACGACCTCGCCAACGCACTTACCATGAGCTGCAGTCGCCATCGAGCCTTTGACGCTGGCTTCTTCGTCTTCGTGCCCAAATGTGGCAGCTGGGTTGCTCACTTCATGGATGTGACGGCGCATTACGGCGCGCTGCACTACAACAGGCCTATCAAGCTGCCGCAAAACGTCGCTCCCCAGTTCCTCCTTGCCCGCTTCGCCTGGACTCTCTTTCCTCGCATCAAGAACTTCCTCGAAGCCGGCGTACTCCGCCTTGTCAGAGTTCAAAACCAGGATCCTGTCAGTGGTGAATGCAAAGAGGAGGATAAAATTCTGAACAGGCAGGACATCAACAAGATCTTACAAGCTGGTCGAGGACGAAGCACAAGCCCGAGGAAGCGGTCCGCACCTGAGCCAGAACATGACAACGTCGCAGACGATGAGGACCATCATCGCAAACGTCTTTGTGGCGACTTTAGTGGCATTACGACTGATAGCGATCTTGCAAAACAATTCCAGACACCGCACTCGTCAGCCGTCGACTCCATGCATTCAGCACCGGTCGTCAAGTCGCAGGTGCAGCCTTCACGCCATGCTCTACAGCCTCGACAGCCACAACTCTCTGATCGAGACTCTGAGGACCGCCAATCAATCACAGATGGTGAGGAAACCGACGACCGACACCGCATCTCTAGTCTTGAATATGCCGCTCTTCGCAAGTCTCGTCCCACAGACCCGGAGTTGATATGCTGCGACTACTCTGCTGCTGAAAAAGCAAATGCCATGGGTGTCTATGGCAAGGAGAAGTTTGGTGGTGGACATCTATGCATGGAGTGTCTGGGTATGGAGGTAGACCATGATGCAGTTTGATGACACTCTACGGTATCAGCCCTATCATTGTCTTTAAGTAGGAGATTGTGTTATTCATAACATGCCGCCAAGGTCGTAGCTCTCTGACCTCTGATGGTTTCTTCGGAGGTCTAAAAGACAATCGGAGCAGCCGAGCTCACCGATGTGAACGGGGCGTTGATTCGCTATTGCTTGAGCGTCCAAGGGGGAAGCTGCGAGCTAGGATAACGGCGCCAGCACTCATCCGACAACTTGCGACACCAGAGAAAGGAAGTGCCATACCCACAACCAGTGCATCTGGGCAGAGCCGAGAACCAAGTTACACAACTAAGTATCTCATCTCTCCGGATCTCCCAGGCTCAGTTGCAATCGTTAAGCTATCATTATATGATCTTACGTCCTGCCAACAATGCTGAAGCTTTCCTTTGTAGACTTCAAACTGACCCGCCAGGCGCTTTGACCTGCTAAGCGTGTCTTTCCCTTGGATAGGCATCGAAGCTTGACGTACTGTCAACTCGTTGGTATGAAAAACTTAGAAGACTCATTATCATTTTACAAAGTGCCAAGTAAGACTTCCTCAGTGCCTCCACTGCATTAGCTTATTGGGCTCGGCCGCGGGATCATCCCTCCTAGCTAACAGGGCGATCCTGCTGAGAAGTGACAGGAGCACCACCGACATTCTGTTAGGAGATATATTTGGGGCCTGCTATCTCTAACGGATCCGTGTTTAGCTCGAGGACCTACGTCCTACTATTGAACTTGCTCGTTGGTTCTCTGGCTAGACTGTACATAGCCTGTCATATATCACAATTCCTCTTACCGCAACGTCTTTCTTCTCGTACCAAACTTGGCTCCGTACCAGCTTTCCTTTCCCTTTTCCATGCTCTTTACAACAAGTTCTCAACAGTAAGGAGAAGTCACAGCTCTGCTACTGTCAGTGTGGTCACAAGTTGATCCAAGACAATTCCTAGGGTCGGAATTGCCTTGATTGCCAAGAAAATATTTCGGCATTGTATTGATTGGTATTGCACAATTTTCACAAAGTTTTGACAATGCGCATTGCGATTCCGCCAAGACCGGCTAGACTGGCCCAGTCGGGTAATCTTGGCATGATTTTATCAGATGCTCGGCTTCCAGAATGTCCCGAAACACCTCCGACACGCCTATACCAGGGGTCACAATGCTACCAATTCCTTCTAATTTCCAAGCCGTTTTGGAATTGTCTCGATTGTCCGGACCGAGTCTAGGAACTGCTTTGGTCTTGGCAATCGATACCGATGCGCATTGTTAATTGATTAGTCTTGACTTATGACCACACTGAGTCTGGTTGCCACTAGTCCTTCTCGCCATCCACCTTCTTGCCGTCTTTTATGTGATTCGAGTATGCTCTTGACGTGTCCGACAGGCTCCCGTACCTGCTGCTATGAGCTGGTTTCATGCTTCCTCTTTCGTCTTTCCATCTCAGGCACGAGAGTAGAAATTGCGGTATCGTTCAGTCACTCCACACTTGCATTTGTCCGTCTCTGCGGCCTTGATCTCCTGTAGGTAGAGGTCTAGTCTTGATACGTTGGTTCGAGGCTGGGCCAAGATGGTAGCATCTGTCCTGTTCAGTGCGTTGTACGTCTTCTTCACGTGCTTCCCTAGCAATGCCTTGTCAATCTTCTGCCGGAACTTTCCGGGTTTTGCTCCATAGAACTCTTGCATAATTTACTGATATGACCATTATGGCCAGATATTTTCCGTAAGGTTCTAGGTCACGGGGTTAGGCTCGTGAAGAGGAGTATTGAACAACGGTACGCAAAGGTAAGTGGTCGTGATGCAGCAACCTTCTGCAATTTGCTCGGTGGAGAACTGGTCTTCTGCCAGGATCCTAAGAGCAGGAGTCGTACTGGAGTAGTGATAGGTATAGCACGGGCCAGAAACGGGTACGCTCAACACTACGTCGTAACAACCATATCCTTGTCCATCCAGGCCCCCATGCATGCTTAAAGGCGTTGCCTGGCGTAGGAGCTTTTTATCATCTTTTCCCTTCCACTTCCAGACGTCAGGATAGAGCTCGTGAAGCTTGTCTTTTAGGTGAGCTCAAATGTGTTCAATAGAATTAAGGTTGGGTGAGTATGGGGATCATTCAAGGATGATTGACACGCAATGATTGAGAAGCCAGACCATGGTTCTTCTCGCTGTATGTTTAGAAGTGCTATTCTGCTGAAAGATTCTGTTCTCATCGCGCCAGTAAGATATTCAATCATCGAGTACGTTGATGTATGAGTTTGCTAAGTAACTACCTTCGGGAAACTTAGGACCGCGCTCCATCATAACAAGATCTGTCTATACATCGTTGAGAATGTCTCTCCAGACCACGATAGTAAGCTCCTTGGTTTTCTTATAGGTTTCTACCCTATCAGTATCCTAGTTTTGACAGACTTGCTACTGGATGGATCGGAAGATCCACTGGATCATGCCAAGAATCAGCTAGAGCTTTTATAGGAAATCGTTTAACTTAGATAGGAAGCTTAAGTGGAATCACGAAGACGGCGCGTTTTCACGACCAACATGTTCTGACCGACCCTCTCTTATACGTCCATTATGCGTCTTATCATAGAGATGTTCGGTCGTATGCTTAATGGTCATGGCGTAAAGGAGGCTAATCAATGCGAGCTACGGATGTCTGTGCTGAGGAGTAGTGCTTGGCATGGTCCAGTGGATCTTCCGATCCATCTAGTAACAAGTCTGAGTTTTGAAGTGGGTAGTGAAGGATATAGGCGTTCTTCTTACTCGCTCCCCTCTCTACGGAACACTCGTTTGAAAATTGACTTTGTACCCTTGATCCACGCTCCAGTCATGGTATCTTCGACACCAATTAAGGCGCCCAAGGCAGTTGTATCTGTTGGTGGAGGGTGCTTTGCTGCGACCCATATACGTAGATGGAGAGGACCTACAATCCGGTGAATGATAGAATACTTGAATGAGAGATTAAGTTGTATTTGGATTTCTTTATATGTAAATTACGGGTTTTCTCGAATCAAGTGCATAATAGGACGTTGGTGACGGTCTGTCCGTTACCTTAGATGACCCATATGAGGAAGCTATATCTGATTGTTGCGTATCAGTGCGGTTCAGTAGTATCCTTGACGGTATATGTTGGGACATTCGTATCCATCGCAATTTCATCCATTGATGCGCCTTCGGCACGGTTCCCGAGGATAAATCCGCGGTTAGATCATGTTATTTCACGCCTTTTCTGTGCTACATTAGCTTGGAAAGGCGCGACTTGTTGTCGTTGACTAAGCATCGGTGGCTGTTATCTAAGGGTTAAGAATCGAGCAGTGCGAGAGACGCGTCGTTATGCTGGGCTGCGCGGAAACTACCTGGAGCAGATTATAGACACTAGTCAAATCCCATCTTTGCCATGGCGGTCTCAATCTTTTGATCAAGTTCACTCTCGACAGCTCCCAACTGGTACTCTCCAAAATAATTCTCTGTAGCTTCTGCGATATCCTCCGCCTTCGCACAAATCCATTGTTGCAGCTTCTCATATGCTGTAAGGAACTCGGGTCAGTGAGCCACCATCCTTACAGGACCGTATCAATCCCACCTTGAACCCAACAGACATACTCGAGAGCTAATAAGTCACATAGTCCACCGCTGTATTTAACGAGGACAAGCTGGCTACCGTCATGAAGATATGACCACATGCAGTGATAAAGGATGCGGTGGACAAAATCGTTGAGTGGCGTTCTTACTCGGAATCCCTTTTCTTTGTGTGGGGGAATTCTAAATCCTTTTGTAGAAAGGGGGGGAGGGGAGGGTGTGGCTACGGTCTCGTTTGGCCATCCATTCGGTCGACCTCTTGGTACGAGCTCCTCTTCAGGCGTCCCCTGGCGACCAAAAATCGACCCGTGAAGCCATGCAACAACCTAGCCCCAACCACTCGTCAATCAACCACCACTACGAACAAGGTTACCAAACCTCGCAGTAACCTTCCGAAGGGCCATAAGATCTTCACTGCGAAGAAAGTATTGTCAAATTCGGCTGCTGTCACTACGAGTCCTGTCGCCGTAGCACCTCCTGTCCCAATTCCATTTAAGCTTCAATTCGACACTCGCTGGGGCCACCGAAGGATCTCTGAAAGCGATACCAGCCTTGCCGACAGTAACAAGACATGGGCAGAGACTTTAAAAGAGATGGATGAAACCGTCATACCTTATTTAGAAGGTCAAGGGGTCGCGCTGTTTTATCCATGGAAGATCAAGGCCTTAATCACATCAACCGGTGCTCGCGGCCTCCGTCAAACTGAAGCAGTTATCCCTGCTAGGGTCGAGGGCGGTGGTGAGCGCTGGAAGATGGCCATGGACCTTGTTCAATTCAATGCTCGCAGCGGCATGAAGGACCTATCTCTTACAGTCGAGTCTATATGGACACCAGATGGTAGGGAACCAGAACCAGAGGCACCTCCTGCGTACGAAGCACCTGCAACTACACCTCAGTCCCCTCAGACTTCTCGCAATGCTCGCTCGCAGAGACAGTATTCACAACATGAATGAACATGGCCTATGTACTGGCAAGATCATATCACGCAATGTCGTAGGAGCTACATATGATCAACGGGGTCGCAGTCGTAAGGAGACCAGGGTGCGTGACTCTCAGACTCGCGGATGGATGTCCATTGTTGATGGATCTCTCCCAGCCGAACCTCAACACAACCACTCACCATCTTTGAAGGTGTCACCGTCAGTATGCACTGGAAACCTAATGAGCCACCTCCTTATAAGTACACGGCTGATGCCTTCGCTTGTGTTGATGATGATATCGCCATTTGGTGGTTGAGTGTGATATCCATATTTCACACAGTGCCACGAGGTACCCACTACCGGATCCTTCTATTTGGCCAACCCACAAGACACCTATCGAAGACCTTTAAGAAAATCTGGAAGGATAGAAGGATCATCACCCTCTACCTACCTTCTCACACAAGTGGTGTGCTACAACTTCTTGATTTTAGATATGTCCTCACCACTCCAAGGAAGATTCAAGGATAAACTACACCAGCTTTGTGAGCTTAATGACGGCGACCCTATTGAAAATAAGGACTTGTGCCACCTGCATCACGAGGCTGAGAACGGGACATTAAGCTCTTGAACTTCCAGTGTGCTTTTAAAAGGGCTGGTCTTGCTCCATTCAACTCTCAGAGTGTCATTCGCCGCCTGGATGTTATACAACCAACCCAAAACCAACCCAACAATCAACCCAACAACTACTACATAGTCCACTACCTTGTTCATATGAAGTCAAGGACTTTGACAACAACCCACGTATCATTGGAAAGGAGAACATCTCTCCATTAGCTGATGAGCTTGAGATGACGATGTAGGTCGCTACCAAAACCACCGAAGCCTTGAATTCAAAACCGCCAAATTGGCCTAATAACACCTCAAATACAAGACCCCTGAATATTGATACAAGACCTTACGAGAAGAGAAGGGACGCAAGAAGGTTTTACCGAAACGAGGCCATCATGTCGTCAAGGCCAACGATGTCGTCCACAAACGAAAGGAGTGGAAACGCGACAACGAAACACCTCCATCACGTCGATCTGTTCTTACGAGGATGAAGAAAGGAAGTACAACTGTGTATATAAGGAACTTCATACGTCCTGAGTCGCTCGTTGTGATATGCGACCGTGGCGAACCGCGTCGTTGTTGTTGCGACTGGCGTTCAACTTCTCCGCGCGTTTAGCTACATCCGTTTAGCCTGTACTTTCGACAGGCGAGCTCAACCATATGAGGCAGTCAAAGACCTGTAACAATGTTCTCAACTCGTTTAACATACACAGCTTCAATTTACAGTGCAGTGGCAGTAATGTTCAGAATGCCATGGATGCTGCTGGAGACTTGAAGCTGCTGTTCTCGTGTGCAACTATCAATGTACAACGTGTCAGTGGGGTGGCCACCAATGCCAAATTCAGAGCATTACTACGCTCTTGTTAGCTATATACACGTTTACTGAAGCTGTATTTATCAGCTGTATAGCTCAAGTTGAGCGTAGTACTTGATGACATCCACGGTAAGCTTCGAAATCATGACCCGAGCCATTTCTAACCTGTGATATAGTCCTCAACCATACCATCAAAATGATATAATCAACGCACGAGAAGAAGCTCAACGAGGCCATGTTTCCCGATGGCTGCATTGTTCCAACTGTGCAGAAGATCTTCTTACATGCTCCTCGGCAATTGCTTGGTCTGTTAGCACAACTCTGATTGCTTTGGTACAGTCTGGAAGCCTCAAAATACGAAGACGTGCTTAGGCTGTCCATGTAAGATCACACCATTCATGTGTGAATGGTTGATCGGACCGATCACCTTCCGTAACGGCCTCAGGCAGGAAGGATTGGTGGTCGAAATATGGTGTCAGCTTGGTGTTGAGGTCCACAGGTCGAACATCAATCGACTTCTTGATAAACGCTGCTCTAAGCAACAAGGTCATTACTCGGATAGCAAGTCGAAGAGACCCCTTTCAGCAAGTGATGTATCAAGAGTGTCTAGCAGAGCTCATGCGCGAGAGTGTCGAAAGTGGTACCGACGATGGTGCTGCTGACATGCTCTTGTATTTGGCCAAGTCAGCAGTAAGCGAGAAAGTCTTAATCGAATGATGGTCCTTGTCCCAGATAGGTCGCCCAGCATACACAAGGTTTGAACTAGTGTGAAGGATTCACTGTTCGGTGCTGTCAGCCCTTGATATTGACGGCTGTTTGCCTGGTCTGATTGTCGTGCTAGAGGACGCTGTGACCCAGGAGATCTTCGAGCACCGGTTGGAAACAGCTATTTCACCACGATGCGAGCCATTCCCCATTAAGAGGTCGGTGTTCATCATGAAAAACTGCTCAAGACACTACTCAGGAAAGGTGAGCATCCATAAGGCAGCACTTGGACTGGACTCTGACCAAGACCCATGGATCAGAGCCGTGTGTCAGCAGGCCAGAGTCTACCTGCTGTGTCTGTCACCCTTTTCATCTCATCTCCATTATATCGAGCAGTCGTTCCACCTCTCGAAGTAGTACTTACGTCGTTGAAGGGATCTAGCGCTGACACAGTCGGATTGTGATACACTAGGTAATGAGTATAAGTCAAGTTGGAAGCTGCATCTTGAGGAGACCTATACCACACGCTCGGAGGCAAGGACATCAGGGGCATGTTTAGACATCTTGAAGAGAAGTGGTGAGTGAGACTTTCTGTCAAAGTTTTGCGCCTCTAACAGAGAAGTGGAAGAAGAGAAAAGAAGAGAAAAGCAAGAACATAGGGACAAGTGTCCTTCCCGCGTGCTTGCGTATAGACTGTAGAAGTGCACGATAGTCTCGAGAAACAGAGTAATATCAATGAAGAAGCGACATCTTATCCGCTTTCTTTGGCTGCATTCCTGATCTCGAAAACAATTGTTCCTTTTCAATCGCCCTTGTAGGAGAAGGGTGGGAGTTACAGACTTTAGCACACAGAGAAGGTGTTCTAGATAGGAAGGCGATGATGACGAATACTACCTTCGGTTTGCGCTTGCGACGGGGGACAAATGCAGCTTTTGTTTGTTTGTCGCGATGGCGTGGTTGAGCATTTGTGTGTGATGAGGAGACGGAGGAATCTCTGCGTACTGTGCTATCGTCCCGAGGGTGTTGTGACGGTGAAGCTCGAAAGGATTGTGGGGCTTGCCGAAGTGGTTCTTGAGTGGATGAGGCGGTTGACGATATGGAGTCTACGCGCCGTAGTAGGACTAGTTGGAGTGGTGACAACGGAGACAATGGCTCTTGTATGGTTTGTCGATGGTGCGGCGTCGAGTGCGATGAGAGTGGTCATCGAAGCAGCGACGGAGTCACGTATGTAACAGTAGGCAGGCGTTGCAGCAATGATGGCTGCATTGGCGAGGATGAAGATGATTTTATAACCGGGTATGGCGTATCGTGGCTTGGCTCTAGAATGGCGGCGATGTTCGTTTCATTTGTTCTTGATGTTGAACTCATGGATGATCTCTTTGCACGTTGTTACGGATGGTTTGGTATAGCCAGGCGCGGTACGTGCTAGGTGGTATTATGATGGGAAGGTCGATTAGAAGGAAAGGATTCAGAACAACATACAAGAACTGGATAAGAGAAAGGAAAGCAGAGCCACACCGTGTATAAACTGTCATTTTCGTGGCTTCGAATCGCCGGACTCACATGCGTTAAATGTCTACCAATAGCACGAGGCATCTGCCATAATGTGGGCCTGCAACCCAATCTCCATCATCTCCGCGACTGGCAAGTTCAAGGTTCATATCAATCTCGAGAATGTGGTTGACTAAGTGGCGTTGTGGCTAAGACCCTTTACGGTAAGTCTTTCGTCACCATGACACGTAATGTGGAGTCTTATCCCTGCGAGTGCGGCACATGTCTAGTAAATCCCATACAAGACAAATGCCATGTCCACGAAGACAGCTCCTTTGAAAACCCCCTCCTATTGTCGCTTGTTCAAGACCAGCCATCACGTAGAAAAAGATCGGCCCGACAAAGACCGAACCTGAAGCTGCTTGCTACGCCTGACCGATCACATCATCACCACTTGGCTCCAACAGAGAATGGATGTTGCAAAGTTCCTCGACTAACCCATACGTTTCAACCCGCGACGCGCTAGCGCTCACTCGGTCTCCATGACAAGCTCACTCCTGCCATCGCCGCCCTACGAGAGTACTCCAATCTCATCTCCCGAGTCCGATGGGGCACTGTCGTCAGAAACCCGTTTCTTACCCACGCAAAACCCCAATCCTAGTCCTCCAAGAACAACGTCTCCTCTAGCAGACGGGAACTACCAGGTGTTAGAAGGACCAAAACGACAATCAGCGACACCAGACTCCCCTTCGAAGACAGTCGATGCAAGGCAACAGAGAGGTACGAAAGATCGCAAAAGCATCACAAAAGCAGCCTGCTCGGCATGTCAGAGGCGAAAATCAAAGGCTCGACTCATTCCCGTAAACATTTCCTTACAACCTTAACTAACCACTGACAGTGCGATGGCAAGCGCCCGGCCTGTAGTGTCTGCGTCCTCAAAGAAAGGTCCTGCGAGTATTCGGCCAGAGTAGGCCTATCGAGCCAAGCAGCCAAAAGAGAGCGACTCAAAAGTTATGCCACCATTCTAGGACTAATAAGAGATGCTGCTCCCGAAGACCGCGATCGGATCTTGCAGGATCTCCGGGCACCCAAGACTCTGAATGAGGCTATCAAGACTGTCCAGAGGAATTGGGTTTGCAAGTCTAGAGACTGAGCAGCATTCCAGATGCATGCCTAATAGGATAGGACAATGCCAGATCTACTGGACCTGAGTCGTGCATAGCTCTGCTATTTCCTGTCAGTCGGAGGGACGATCTGCTCGGCGACCGTAAGGTCATCTCCGGCAATCTTACCGACCATTGAAGGAAAGGCGCTTGACGTGTCGACGACGCAGGGTCAAACGCGACGAAGTCCACCCAGGATGCGGTTCATGTACTCGCATGAACAAAGCTTGCGACTGGGTCTGGACGTTGAAGTCTCGCGACCTCCACCTGCGTAACCAACAGGAAAATAGCCATTTTCGTCATCTTCGACAGTCCGCCTTGGGGTTACGAGATATTCTATCCGCTGAGCAAAGCTAGACCGGGAACGCCAACCAGTACAGTCTTCTCAGCTTTCGCAGGCTTGATGAACCACACTGATCGATAGGCAAAAGCCCTAGACAGACCGCCGGAAACCTTTAACGTTGTACCACATCTATGGAGCTTTACCAAAGTGCCAAAAGATGAAGAAATGGCGAAGCCATCGTACGGATCTCTCCAGGAGCCTGGGAAGAAGCAACAACCATCTGCAGATGTATCGGATTTTGCCATGCTTTTAGCATTCAAGGAATCTCCTTACCACATCACTCGTCTATAATCACCAGAAGACAGTATCAGTACTCCAAACCTCGTGACCCATGTTTCT
Source organism: Aureobasidium sp. SLJ-2021a (assembly GCA_019677095.1). Taxonomy (NCBI): domain Eukaryota; kingdom Fungi; phylum Ascomycota; class Dothideomycetes; order Dothideales; family Saccotheciaceae; genus Aureobasidium; species Aureobasidium sp. SLJ-2021a. The sequence continues at coordinate 168,372 of JAHRBU010000037.1, forward strand.
TGTGTGTTGTCGGCTCCCCGAGATGCAATCGACTACGACATCTCTAATGGAGGAAAGTGGATACTGCAATACAAAGAATTCGCTTCAGAGAGGATAATGCCGCTCGGAACGGAACGTAAGCTATGTGTCAGATCTGGAGGCGAGGAAGCAGTGTTGAAGCAGTGTTTTTAAGCCTAAACCAGTGAGTACTCGATGACTCTCGTCTAGGCTGGCAAAAGATTGCACCTGATTGGCCGTTCTGATTCCGCACAGAATCTGACTGCTCTTAGTTATATTACGCCGTATGTGTCATCGCAGTATTGAGTTTAGCACTTCAAGGTCAGAGAAGCCTCCTCGAAGGGGCTTTCGAGCACTATCGCCAAGCTATCTCTGCATGTGACTCATGCGCGGACGCTCCGCCGAAATCTTTACTTTGTCTGGACTTGGTTGTACTTATCTACGAAATCTGCTGTGCTACTCAAAGCGAGTCACGAGAACAGATGTGGGCACCGCACTTCCGACAGATTACACGCTTAGAGCCTCGTCTGAAAACAGGCAGTACGGACTGGGTGCAGTTATACAGGTTGTGGTATACCATCTATCTCGACATACAGGCATGCTTAGCAGCCATTGGAAGCTCGGGAACGTGCATACAAGCTCAGCTAGCGGACAGCGTCTTTCTATCTCGCCTGTCCGAGCTCGAGTGTTCGCAGCAGAAGCTCAAGTTGGAGGACGACCACGGGATACCTAGCGCGATCTTTAGGCTGATGTTATATGTATACAAGCGTTTGACCGAAGTGATGGCCTAGTTTGTATACTCTTGATAGAATTCTATGCAAAGAAAAACAGCACCACATGCTTCGTTGCGAGGAAGGAAGTCACTTTGCGCCAGCAGTGTCAGATTGCCTTTAAGCCAGAATAGCACACAAAAAGAATCATAAAGACGTTAGCACACATGTCACTACTTAGGATCAGCCGCGTGTTGAAACCCTTTCGAAACGTGCGCCAGCCGAGGACTCTTTGTGATAGTGTCAACGACAAGACCAACAGGCCTGCAAGCATAATGGGCAATAATCTGCTGAGGGTCCGGAGTCGACTTGTCGCAATCCAGCCAGTCGACATGGCTGTGCAGCGCAACCCCAATGCCGTCAGCCTGGTTGCACGTACAGTCGTTCTCTCCGACACGATCGGATGGCGGCGGCAGCAGCACCAAGCGATACAAGTCGCCTTCCATCTTCTTCAGATCGGGAACCAACCTGCTCGAGGGCTTGTCGTACGCAGTCCGAAGTGTGGCATAAAAAGGCCTAAGTGTCTGTTCAAACTTGCTAGCGATAGGATCAACGCTACCGCAGTGGTTAAGAACACTCATACACTTGTGAATGCGATCCAAGTTTTCTCCATTCCGAACACATGAGGGAGGTAGTTGCAAGTTGTCCCGGACGAAGTGATGGAGGAGTATTATGCCCGCGCTGTAAGCCTGAAAACTATAGAAGCAATATTAGTATCGCAAAGGTAGAGTAGAGGAGAGGAGAGGAGAGGAGACGGAGAAGGTTGCTTACATGACGATCCAACAACGTTCAAATACACCTCCTTCGTCGAGCAGAAGGCCAAGAATGCGTGCAGACTGCTCTGCCGCTACCGCAGAGTCGTCAGCCAGTTTGCTCACACTGACATCCGAGCAGATACTAAGCTCGGCGTTAAGCTCAGCGCAAGAACTCTGTCCGGCAACGCGGCGATTGAGCAGTATCAGTGCACCGAGATAGAGCAAATGAACAAAATAGAGGGTACGACGGAGTTCGCCGCTGACGCTGCTCGAGTTGTTCTTCTTGGTCAGGTTGAATAGGTGCATGATGGGTGGAAGTTCACTGTACCACCGCTCAAGATCCTTCTTAACGGTTTTGATAGTGTTGGCTGCCAGACGTGGGAAGGCCATGTTGATGTGCAGGATGTTGCGCTTGAGAACGGCGATCTTGACCATCTCGATTTGAACCATGTCCTCAAGATCAGCACCAGCAGAGCGTTCCACGACAGTGAAGCTCCCTTCACCTGGTATGTCCCATCCATTAGGCGATAGGTAGCCGATGGTGGCAGAGATCCAAGCACCGAAGAACATGAGAGTGCGCCAGGCTCGCTTTCCGCTCTTCCATCTTTTCTCACTCAAAGTGGGAGGACGGCAGACAGTGTGGATCTGGAAACGTCTGCACAGACTGATACCGAGCTCAATGTATACCAGAGCCACAGTCGCGCGGCTCATGATGTTGTACATCGAAACGAGTGTGCAGAAGGTTGAGGAGATCAAAGGATCAGTCTCAATGCACGAGTCTAGCAGAGACTTGGCGATATGGTAGAAAGTTTGCTTCAGTTTGTCTCCTTCTTTGCCTCTCATATAAAGACAACCGACAGCGGCCAAGGCGCTCAACCTGCAGAGGGATATGGCGCTCGGCGGGTTGCCGTGAGGGTTGTGAAAGACATGATCGAAAGAAGCCTCGATCTCGCCCTCATCACACACGTGGAAGAGCTTGCCAGAACATTCGTGGAATGAAGCAATGGCATCTCGGTAGTTGTGCTCAGCAGGGATATCCAGGTGAGCTGGCAATTCTGATGGTCTCACAACGGACGGCTCTCGTTCGGGCAATGAGGGCTCGAAGTGCATGCTCGGTGCCGATGTGAGAACTGGGGGACTTTGGCTTCCAAAGTGAGTGCTATATGTCGAATCATGTCTGCGTCTCGGATCCAGAGGTTTGTGGGTCAAGAGTTTCTGCGGACGTAGCGGAGACGAGCCCTGCTGAGATGCATATGTTCTAGCGAATGCAAGAGAATCCTCACTGTCACGCATATGGTCCACAAGTTGTTCCGCAGCTGTTGTGTTGGACGAGCGAAGCAGATCGAGGACTTCTCGCATCGACTCGAAATCCTCTTTCATCTTCTCCAACCTGGCCTTCGAGACGTCATGCCTCGTCTGACCGACCGGAACAGTGTAGACGCACTCAGCGTGAGCGGCCGCGCATTTTGTGCATTGAGGCCTTAGGCCGTCGCACTAGGAAAACAGTATCAGAGGTGCTCAGGATCTACCTCATTTCTGATGTTTGATACCTTGCGTCTGAGAGCACGACACCGCTCGCAAGCGGCCGTGACTATCTGACGCTTGCGCTTGTTACCGGCTTTTTGTTGAGCCTCAGCAAGACTCGGCAGGTCTTTGGCCAACGAAGCCGTTTCATCCATGACTAATCGCTGGGATGCTCTGATGAGCGAACGAAGTGTAATAAATGCAGAAATGGAAGGGAGCTCCGTCTCGACAGGCACTGAATTGAAGTGGGAGACAGTAGCGTTGAGGGCGCGCCAAGAGTGAAGGCGGAAGGAGGTTGCCACTGCGCATTGCAGCTGGCTGGCTCTGGACCCTCAGACCATTTAATGTTGCTGCAGCCGGGCGTCGATAAACTACCGGTTACCGTTCCCTGAACCGCGATCCGCGAAGCCAAAGTTTTGTCTTGGTATAGAAATCTTGGGACACGACACTAAAACTGCTTATACGATGCGCAGTTCCGGCGACGTTCCGGCTCAACATGGTGTCTGAACCTCACGATGTAAGTTGCCACAACGCCACCCTGGAGAGACCAGTTCCTGTTCACATGTTCTCACCACCGTACTGTAGAGTGTCAAGAGCTTTAAAACCGCGACACCTTACCTGCTTTCCCTCTACCCACCCCTTCGGATTCAATTCAATGCGCTAGGCACAGAAACAATGGAAAGATCACAAAAATTGTACCGAAATGGTTCTCAGACGTGCGTTGTTTACAGGTGTCTTGTGCGCTTCGAAGTTCGTTCAATAGCGAGTCTACTACGCTCTTGCTCTGATGACTGCCCCAAGGCGTACCGGCATCGAGGCTACGTAAGTTATGTGCAGTTCAATCACGGATCTGTCCTAGACTTGAACTGATGCATCTTCCACGTGCTCGGCTACCTTCTCCTCTCCACCCTTTCATAAATTGGTGTCCGAATATGGCTAGTAACAGGGCGTTGACTATGCGCGAGATGGTGGATTTATGTCGGTGAAATTCGGTAGCAATATCCTGAAGTGATCGGCCGTCTTTGTTCGCTTGTACAATATGGCTGCATCGAACGCATCAATATTTGGACCCCTGCGAACACGGCTGAATGATTGCGCACATCCGGTAGGCAGCGGTGTGGGGAGACGTGTAGTAGAAAGTGAGGGGTGGAAGCTCGATTGTGCGGAAGCACGGATTAGAAATCGGGGTTGCAAAACTCTTGACACCCCACAGTATTTCGATTCCCGCCTCCTGCTGCATATTGTCCGTAACACGTCACGATGAACCAATTCACCTCTCACATTACCCACCTCTGCTGTAATTCGATCACCGCCTTATTAGCTGTTTCGATGTTGTATTTGAGAACGTACGGCTGACTGCCTGTACTGCAACTCTGTGGACGCCTCTTGTAGCTCTAAACTCGAAGAATAGTCTCCTCCAGCAGTAACAACACACAACCCCATCGACCGCGATATCGAGTTCCATCGCACAGTTCCAGCCAAGCTTGCCTTCTTCCACACAGAGTTCAGAACTGTACTGTTGAAAGCGCACACAGCTAATGAGAAGGCCCGCTTTCGAGGCACTGTCATATTAGCCACGCTGTCACCGCTTGACCCCCCGTACGACAGCGCCGGACAGGACGTCTACCCAAACTACCTTCATCAAAACGCCGTCGCATCGCTCTTGACAGGATATTTTCATGGATCTTTTCGAATTCGAGCAAGCCTCGGTCCAGAACCCTGGTATCGACCCCTTGCCGGACTACGACCCAGAGGCCATAATTCCAGCAATACTGGAACCTGGCGTGACGTTCTCGAGCCATGATGTCTCTTCGCTAATGCGCATGGATAATGAAACCGTTTGGGACAATTATGGCACTCTTCCCTTGGGTTCTGGCACACTGTCAGAAAGTTACCTAGATCAAGTGGACCGGGCCTTCAAGCGTGTTGTTGATCCGGAGGATACTAATCTGCATGGCTTCTCGAGAGATCGATCCAACACCCGAGTCGTGGGTACTATGGGCATCAATCCCAAAGCGAGCCTTTCACCACGAACCTCGACGTCTTCGAAGGGTCGAAATGCAATTCGTCGACCAACGAGTAAACATTCGAGGCATAGCAGGTTTTCTGTTGATGATGATGATGATGATGGTCTGGGAGTCATCAAGAAGCGAGACAACAAGGACATTATAGGGAGAGGAATCGTATGGCCGCGGCTAAGTGTCGCGCCAAGACGAAAAAGCATGGTGACTATTTGGAAGAGACCTACCGCACACAGACCGCCTTGAACACCAAACTAAAGCAAACCAAAAAGCACCTCCGTGATGAGTTGTCTTCCTGGCGTACACAGGCGCTGCAACATGCCTTTTGCGGTTGTCGCAGCCTCCAAGAGTACAACTTTCAGAAGGCCCGGAACCTCTCTGCTGGATCTGGTTACAATGCCAGCCTGTCTCCAGCTTCGTACAACCTCGTCAACGATCGGTCGTCTTCGAACACCATCTCGGGAGGTGCTAGGGATTTCCGTTATTATTCGTCCTCATAGCCTAAAGCTTCTTCACTGGCGTTGAGCAATAGCTTTGAGAACGACTCAACCAAGGACAACGCTATGTTTTGCGACCTTGGGCAAAGCCAGCCAAGCAGCCTCTCTTACAATGTAACCCGGTGACCCTTCTCACCCCATTTTATCCGAGCTGGAACATCTAAACAACCATGTTGACGATGTGACTAACCGAATGGTTCGAGGGATCCAGAGCTCGGACGCATGCAATCATTAATACAACTCGTCCATCCGACACCGACGTTTATCACATACCACTACAGGATATCTGGAGCGCTACTAAAGGCATATCTCATGAATTGTTCGGAGGCTTCCAAGCTAGGGTGTTCATAGATGGCCAAACGACTTTGCAATACAGATTCAAGCAGAAATCCAACAATAGCTCCAATCTAGTCGTGAAAGGCAGGGACTGGATCGGAGCAGGCTTGTTCCCACTTCATTGGTCGCTGAGGCGAGGGAATTGAAGGTAATGAAAGGGTCCACCTGGCACAGAAGGCCATAGGAAACAGCACTCTACTGCCGTCCCGTTCATATACAGCACCGATCTAGGTGATATACGCAGATGCTAAGAATCTCGCCATCGGACTGAGGATAGACCCCTTCCACGGCTCTGACAGGGGAAAGTTTCGGAGGAAGGTTGACGAGGCACTGTCCGACAAGCTCGAAGAACAGCTGTACAACGGTCTGAACAGGACAGACCCGGCCGTTCCCACACGACTACGGGCAATTGTTTAGGGTTGAACGTTTGGCTTAATAGGATCAAAGCGACAGAGTCAAACAATTGTGAGTGCGGAGCGCTCGAACACATTCCATACTACCTTTCGGCGTGTCAGAGATGGAAGAATGAAAGACAGAACACCAGAGATCCTCATGGAAACGGGTACTTGGACCTCACTCCTGTTCTTCGAATTGCTCCGCCTCTGGAAGAAACGGAGAAAAAGTTAAGGGATGCTTAGGATGTTTCGACTGTACCAAGGTTTCCATAACCTTTACTCTCTCTTATTTTAGCTTGGCGAACGTGTTGACACGGGAAAGTGCCAAACTCAGCGTTAGCTCATAGCCATTATGGGGTAAATGACTTGATGGTTCAATCAATGATCAATCAACCAGTTGATCAATTTATCCCAGCATGCTCAGAATCTTAGAACGTATTGGGGGTGAAGCTACATCCCAGAGGATTGAGTTTGGTGTAAGTATCAACCTTGGTCGTAAACCTCACGTTGTCCTTCAAGCATACCACAACCATGTCCTAGTCACACCACGACCAAATCACAACTAGGTACAGGATCATACTTTGTAACAACTAAAGGTCGAGGGAAATCTCTGGCTGACGCTTTGCGGTGATGACCACGAGTGGTCTTCAGATAATACATGCTGCGGATCATATCCAAGGAGAATGAACGTTGCTGAAGGTGAGGTGATATGTTCCACATGCGAGGGTCTCACGTCTGGATTGGAAGGTGTGCTTGAACTGCTGGTGCGTACATATATCTTCGTTAGCAAGTTTGCATGGAACCGTATCTGAGCGTGTTTTCGTGCTAGGATTGTTTCGGGCAAGTCTTTGACCTCTACTTGATGTTGCTAAGGCTTGCGCTACACTCCAACGGCGATAGGTTCGTAGTTGACAAGTAAATGATTGATGTTGTTAGTCCTTGCCCCACACTAGGATTCTTTGTGGTTAAAGAGCTAAAAGGGAAAACAGGGAAATTGTACTCAGGATTGACTGAAGAACAGATCATGGACAAGATTGTGAGGGCTCTCAAAGGTACAAAAAGGTTGTACTAACAGGCATTTATAGAGAGCCTCCCAGAGATCGTGGAGATCGATCGTACAGTGTTACTCGACAACGAGGAGGCTACGCGGAGTGTACGACATCAGCTGCCAACATGTCTCCACCCACCGTTGTCACATGAACTCTAGTCATTAAAAAAAAACATACGATACCTAACACTTTAGCCGATATTTAGAGCACTGTCGCAGCACAGTGTGATAAGCACGTAATCGTCTTAGTCAACTGGACCGACAGACCCATATGCAAGCGTTGCGTCTCGGAGAGCACCCCTACCTGATATGAAACTCATACAGACACGTCGCAGATCACCAAGATCGCATGTCTTGTTTCACGTCTCTAAGCAACCCAACTCGTCACTCACAGAACCACAAACAGTATCTATAGAGGGCTGAATTAGAAGCGTTGTAGAAAATACAACACGAATACGCAAGAAGCAGACATGACCACCGATCTGAAAAGTATTGATATAGAGAGGTACACAGGGGCAGACCGCCTAGCAAGAGCCCACAGGACAAGGTCGAGAAGACGACGAACAAGAATTGCTTAGCCGACGACAAGATGTACAGACGGCTATGAGCAAAGAAAGCAAGGCTAATCCAGACTGGAGATTTTCGCAGCAGGTGACTTTAACCGTGATAATAGTTCATGGGGAGAAAACAAGGTAGTCCCCAAACCAAGATAAGGAGAGAAAAGCAGAATGCTAGACTTCATCGAGATGAACAACCTACAGGTGCTTACGCTAAGGATGTAGTAACCTGGGAGCGAAGCAAATCGTTATCCACGACAGACCCAGTAATGGTGGGCGCGAGGCGATATGAGGTTATTGTCGGTCAGATCTTTAAATGAAGACATCTATGTGGACCGTTCCACGATCTTGCCTATCTGATTTACAGGCTGTGTTCATGTGCAGAGTAGGTACTGGATGGACTGGACTGGACTGGCAGTGGAACTCATCATCGATCCGGTCCAGTTGAATCAAGTGGATCGCTGCTGGAACCGGACCGTTCCAGCGAGAAGGTCAGGGTGGCTCTGGTAACATAAACTTGGCTAATATCCGGAGTGGTCGGATCCAGTTATCAGCCGCCATCTAATCTGATGCCTACCTCAATCACACTCCCTCTAGCGCCAAGACCGTCTATACCATCGACTGGATCGATCCAGTGGATCCCAAATAGCGATCCGATCCACTTAGCGATCTACTGGACTGGATCCGAGATCCATCCAGTACCAACTCTGTTCATGTGAGACCAAGCCTGATATCCTACATCGAAGGATATAGATTCCTATCGGTGATTTTGTAATCCGTGATTATTGGACTCAACTGAGTACTTCCAACTCGCGAGCAACCAGTTCGAGTTATCCAACTGATGGAAAGAAGGACTGGAGTTGGTCCGTCTATACTATTTTTCTTCTACGAACACGTCGATTTCATGTGACAGACTGTCTTACAGAAAATTAGCTATACTCAAACATGGCAAATGATGTGCTTACTTGACGCCTTTCACGATATTCTCTATAGACTTCGCTGCAGACCATGCGATTAGAGCAGTCTTGTTTCCGTGACACAGTTTTGTAACACTCCGGTTAAAGTTCTAAACCAGTGTGGTCACAATCCAATTCAAGGCAATTCCAACACTTGGAATTGCCTTGATTGGTCGTCGTGGTCAGTTGGTATTGCCTTGATTGGTATTGGGGGGTCAGGAATTGGTGAAATTGGTGGAATTGTCAATGCTATACCATGTTTTGCTCTGATGTCGTCGTCGTCGTAGCTACGGTGGTGAGGGAGGCAGAAGACGGCCATATCGTGATCAGTCCTTCCTTTAGCCATGCCTTGAGTAATTGATTATCCTCAGCAAGGTCTGGAAGCGTACGGACTCGTCGCTCTGTAATGACAAGCCCAGCAGAGGAGAACAACCTCTCTACCTCAGCAGACATAGCTGATACTGCAAGTATACCAAAGGCCATTTGAGAGAGTACGGGATAGGTCACCTGGTGTGCTCGCCACCAGGCAAGAACGTCTGAAACTTCCTCTATATCAGTGGTCAGATAGCGCTCAAGTTCTGGCTTCACCTTCTTGCGCTTCTTGACCTTGTTGAACTCCTCGTAGCGGGATAGTTCCCTTACCCCATTACGAGGTTGTGCGTCGGTAACAGGTTGTGTCTGACTCCGGTATTTATTGTACATCTCTTGCGTCCGTCTCTTCAATTCCCTTACCTCGTGCGGTGCTCTTTTAGACCAGTGTTCCTCGAACCAGTCATAGCGGTAGTTGGGGTTCAAAACAATAGCTAGGCGGTAGGCAAATGTATCATCAGATAGCTCGTAATAGGTCTTTAGCTTGTTCCATGCGAGGTTGACGGACGTACGAAGGAAGGAGGCTGGTTGATTGAGCAGGTCTTCTCGCTTGGTTTCAAGAATAGTCAGTAGGAGCTCAAGCTCAGTCATCCACTCCCATAGAGCATTATGAGTGCCGTCGACAGCTTGCCCTTGTGTGCGCATTGTAGCTTCCTTGAACGGCTCGAGAAGCTCTTTGAATTCGGTCATATCGCGCCAGTCGTCGATAGTGATGATGTCTTGTAATTGGAGCTCACCAACCTCGAGCTCGTCGCTTTGGAACAAGGTAACAGCATCTTTAAGAAGGATCAGTCGTTCAAACATGGCGTATGCTGAGTTCCAGCGGACTCCTCCGTTAGCAAGAAGTGAATAGAGGAACGGAACGTTGTCGTCGACCTCCCTTTGCTTTGCCTTGAATCGCTGTATTCTCTGAGGCGAGCGATTAACATAGATAACGAAGTTGTGCGCCTTGCCGTAGAAGCCCTTCTTCCTCCACTTCTGAAGCAGCTCTTCTTCACTCATGCTCTTAACCGAGGTAAGGAACTGGCGAGTGTTTTAGTCAGCTTCCTCCGTGTTGATGTTGGTGATGTCGATGTGCTCAAAACTCTCAGCATCTGTGCCGTGGAGCATAGCTTGACAAGCAAGGTTGATAACATGCCCAAGGCATCGTAGTCTCTGCTCAGGAAGGTCAAGAGTAAGGTGAGTTCTAAGGCGCTGAAGGGTAGTGTCATTGGAAGAGGCATTATCGGACACGAACCAACCAATCTTGTCGTTCAGATCATAGGAACAGATGACTTTGAATAGTACGTCACCCATGTTGTCGCCAGTATGTCTACCCTCGAGGTGTTTAAGGCCAAGTAGACAGGTCGCAAGGCGGTAGTCTTCGTCAATAAAATGCGCGTAGATACCGAGGAAGGGAAGGTGAGATCGAGAGGACCAAGCATCAAAGGAAAAACTAATCTTGCTCCGCGCCATGTGTAGCTTCTGAGTGATCTGTGGTCTCACTTCTTCGACGGTAGACTGGATCAATGCTCGTACAGAGTTATGGCTTGTGTAATGTAGTTCGCCAGCTGTAGGATGACAGCACTCGAATAGCTCGTGTAGATGCTGAGAACTGGCCTGCCGGAGCGAGAGGTTATCCATAACAATCCACTTGATGAACCTTGCTCTCCATTCGTCAGCATGATAGTCTCAAGTCGTGCCTTCTCTACTCGCTCTACCATAACCTCGAATGAACTCTTTCTCCCGGAGGAGAGGTCCTCGGATGGTGTATAAGGAGTTTGGGAGCCGTTAACAGCAAGAACGGATAGTTGGGTAGTCATTGGGGGTGTAAGGTGTTAGGATAGGAAGTCGCTTTCCGACGCGGAAGAAAAGGTCTAGAGTGCGGTCAGTTCTACCCGATCAGAGCGTGTCAGTTTCGTGTTCTGACCAATCAAAGCACGCGCCGAAGAGTCTTGGCGGAATTGGCAATCCTCCAAGTCGAATTGGTTACCTTGGAATTGTATTGAATTGCCTTGACCACCTCTAGAATTGGCTTGAATTGGCTTGAGCTTGGCAAGTAATACCAATGCGAATTGTAAGTGGTATTGGCTTATGACCACACTGTTCTAAACCTCTTCACTTCGCAACCTGGCATCGACGGCTTAGAAAATGGCCAGTCAGAAAAGTGTACATACTTAGCCCCCTCCAACACCTTCCTTGCATTCTACTTCTCCGTCGTCGATTATAAATACCTATGGTGCTCCTTCTTATCCTGTAGGGAGATTGTAAAGTTGGTGAGGGACAATGATGCAGTCCTGGGCGCAGAGATCGACCACGGCTCATAAACTTAGAATGTTGAGAATTTTCACTGGCGAATCGCTAGTTGCCAACAAGATGGTCTAACAGTGTTCAGCCAGAGTAGCCAGTTCGACTACCATGTAAGCTAGTATTTGTTCTCCTGCTCCGAATTGGTCACATTCGCGCGCGAAGTCATCGAATATCAGCTGCATCGATGCTCGTGCTCAGCTATACTTCCAATCACCATGGTCCAGCATAGCGAGAGGCAAATCCAATGATTGGAGTTACAAGAGCTGAGAATAGAGATACACATGGTATACATTCAGGAGCTGACCCTGCCCGTTACCTCCCACCTCAAGACAAGCGAGAACTCAAGCCGTTGTTTGACTCTCTAATGCTTCCACATGTAATAAATACCAGTCAGGTGCTGCTTCGGTAGACCAGCTTGTCTAAAGGCTCTAGCCATCGGAAATGATATGTGAGGTGTAGAACGACTATTGGTAGAGACAGTCCCAAAGACCGAGGCCTACGCGCAGTTTTCTGGTGAGTCCACGTATGTATGCTTGACATTTGTAGCTGACAAAACAAGGGAATTGGTATATCTGCCCGCGACATTGCCCTGTTCATCCAAATTCCGGCAATTAGCTTGGGTAACTCGCTTGCGATCTTGGTGCGACGAAACAGCTTAAGATAAGTCCTCTTGACATTAGATCGTGTTCTTTCAATACGGGCAGACTCAACCACTCCGTCAATAATATTTGAACCCTGGGGTGGCGCTGCATGAAATGGTTGAGCCATTCGACGCCGAGCGGTTTAGAACCAGCATTTGTGATACAGACTTGATCGGCCGTCTCTCTCGCACGCTCGTGCGAGGGAGCACCCACGTTCGTCTGTCTCTTGTGTTCGATCAACAAGCCAGAGCTCTTGTGTATTGCTCAGTCGTTGCCGGCGTTCGTGCGATCCAGGTTCAAAGAGGCCGCCAGTGAGATGTCGTGTGGATGTTTTTGGGTCACGGGGTGTTTGAGTACGTATAATAACGCCTGTAGGAGAATTTGTTCCAGTGATTAATCACCGATTCGCGATCTTGAGCCTTTGCGTACGCACAAGTTTCAGAAGCATCTCCAATGACTGCTGAATTGACACAGACACTAAGGGCTCGGATTTACGACGCACCAATGAGTCAGAGTCTCAGAGACGGCACCGATCTCTGTGCTACTCAGGAAAAGACTGTTTTTGTACAAGTCTTTTCATGGCCGACTCGCCATTGACGAAGACGGCACGAGGGAGATGGAAGCGTACAAGTCAGTTTGTCGCAGTGCCAGCCTCCTTTTGCTCAAACCCTGACTGACTTAATGCAACCCCAAGATATTTCCAGACAATGCAGGACCTGCTCGTCGATACCAAATCTTCGTCCACGCATCCCAAGCCTTATGCGTCCCCGGACCGTGCCTTGGCAGCCTTTGCGCAGTTGGGTGCTTTGCGTTTAGGAGTCCGCAGAAGCTTCATATCCTTGATTGACCAAAAATACCAGTACGAACTCATTGACCTCACAGAATGTTGTCCATTTTGACCGTTGAAAGATACGTCCTTGTTGAGGCAACAAACACTTTTGCTTCCGACAAGAGCACGGTCGATGACACCAAAGACAATCTGCGGATTGGTGTCAACCAATTTGAGCGACGAGCTACACCCTGCGAATATGCTGCGGGTCTTCTGGATGTTCCGGACGCTCTCGCCATGGAGAACTACAAGAACGTCACCGTTTTTTCAGATTTGTTTCAACACGAATTATTCGTCAATCATGCTCTTGTCAATGAGCACTCCCATGGTACATCAGCCATTTCCCTTCGTCGTCTGTTTTTCGTGTACCCTTCGCTATGCTTGCGAACACTTTGGGCAAGGACATGTCCTCGCAAGAAGCTCGGTGCGCTTTATTCTCCTGTGCAAAAGTCGATGTACAAGCGACGCGCGGAGGCAAGCGCTATTGCGCTTTGACGGTGTTTCTATAGCTAATTCAGTCTACCATACCACAACCACATTGAATTACTTCGTTATAATCATCAATATGGCTACTTCTACTGCCGCGCATACCCTTCTAAACGCCATACAGCAATCCGACACCACCCACGAGCGGGGAACGAGCTGCTTCGATGCCCCTACTTCGAACATGTACTAGGGCCAAGACAGGGTCTCATAAAGCGAGCGAGCACACAAAACGTTATGCTCTAACCAGCTGGCATTGCCTAGGTCATTTCTTCGCTGGAGCACCTATCGTTTCGCCTGGCGGTCACAATATCGGGGTTTTCTGCGTTCTAGACGATACGCCGGGAGAAGTAGGTCTTGCCACTAACGAAATCCATTTCATGCGGGATATGGCTCAAACGATCATGGGTCATCTGAAAATGGTCCGAGCGACAGCAGAGCTTGCTCGTTCTCAGGAAATGGTTTGCGGACTTGGCCAACTTGCGGGCGACGAGGTTAACTTGAAGGATTGGTGGAATGGTCCGGACCAGGGCCATTCGGGCTGCCCCCAACCAAAAGCGAGCAGTGAATGTAGCAGTTACTCTGTGGACAGGCCTTTGAAATCATGTTCTCAGCCTCCAGGACCAAGTTCCAATCTCGTCAGTTCTCCGGATATCAGGCAAAGCCCAAGTGTAGCACGCACTCGATCACAAGACACGCCTAGTTCTCAGGCCTATCATCTGTCTTCCCTCGGCCTCGAGGAAGAACAAAAGCTCATGGAGGGAATTGAGGTCGCTGATAAGCTACAAGAAGATTCAATCCCGCCTGAGGTCAAGTCTTCATTCCAAAAAGCTGCTGAGGTCATACAACAATCTATGGACGTCGATGGCACTGTTTTGCTTGACGCATCTATCGGAAGTTTTGCCGGTCTGATTGGTGAAACCCAACAGTACATTGATTCGTTCCCACGATCTTCGGCTGCCTCATATTTGAGCTGGAACAGGACAAACGAAAGCCCGCAATCAGCCGACGACAAATGTTGCATTGTTCTGGGTAACTCAGAGATTGCTGCGAACAACAGCCAAGCCTTCGTTACGGCGCCTACCCAATCACCATCTGTCAGCGAACAGTTTCTACGGAAGTTGCTTGCTAAATACTCCCGGGGCAAGGTTTGGAACTTCGACGAACACGGAAGTAACACGGGTGAGGAGGTCGACTCATCCCAAACTGCCAACTCCCACCGAGGAGAGGAAATCCGGCGGGAAAGGAGATCTATCCAAAGACTCTTTCCCGGCGTGCGCAGTCTAGCGTTTGTGGGACTGTGGGATTCTCACCGTGGCAGATGGTATGCAGGAAGCATAATTTGGACACGCAATCCCATGCGCATGCTGTCTGCCAAGAGCGAACTTATTTACATGGCTGCGTTTGGTCGGTCGGTCATGTCAGAACTCGCAAGGATTGATGTCAATTTGGCCAATTTGGCCAAATTGACGTTCATCAATTCAATCTCACATGAATTGAGGTAGAGTCATCAATAACCTCGAGCATTGATACATACAGCACTAATCTGTCTTTAGGACGCCTCTGCACGGAATTATGGGTAGCTCCGAGTGCCTCCGAGGCACGCGGTTGGACAATTCCCAGTCAAGCTTGATCAACACAATCGAGATGTGTGGGAAGACATTGCTCGACACTTTCGACAACTTGTTGAGCTTTACCAAGATCAACAATGGGTGTACCAGCACCGCCCACCAACCAGCTTCTGTTCCTTCCTCACAAAGTGAAACGTGCCGGATTGGGATCGGTGCAAACAGCCCTATAGATCTGAGTATGTTAGTAGAAGAGGTTGTTGATACTGCTTTTGCTGGGAACGAATTCATCAAGACGACGGCAATGAAAGGTAGATCAGCCACTGGTGGAACGATACATTTCCAATCGGCGTCAGCATGTTCCTCTAGCGGGCTTGAGGCGATTACTGTTCTCATAGATTACGATATCACTAAGGACTGGCTATTCGTTGCACAGGCTGGTGACTGGACCCGGATCATCCTAAATCTGGTCGGAAACAGTCTCAAGTACACGCAAAGAGGCCGTGTGACCGTGCGGCTGGACTCGCGGCCCCTGCCATACCTGGATTCAAAAAACAATGTGGAGATTATGCTCACAGTGACTGATGAATGCAGAGGCATGTCAATAGACTTTATGTCTCAAGACGTGTTCACTCCTTTCGCTCAAGAAGACTTCATGTCGCCTGGAACTGGGCTGGGCCTTAGCATTGTCAAGCAGATCGTCACCAGCATGGGCGAGACCATTTCAGTCAAAAGTGAGAAGAGTCAAGGAACTGAATTCGTAGTGGTGGTTCGCATGAAGCGCGCAGAGTTGGCAGCGAAACCAGCAAGGCCGTCGCCCGTCTCAACTATCGCCGATATGCTTCGAAACAAGCGTCTTAACATGATCGTTCCAGAGGGGAAGCAAGACGAAGACGGTTTCGCTGAGATCTGCAGCAGCTGGTGCAGCATTCCAATACGCTGCTCCCCGGCACCAGAAGAAGCAGATGTATACATTCTCACGAACAGGCACTTAAATGCATTACTCGGCAAGCTTGCATCTCGGTCTGCAAGTCTTAATTCTTTCGGGACGAAACCGGTTATCGTCTTGTGCAAAGATCTGTTATCTGTACACACTCTGCAATCGTTCAAGAGCGTGGTGAATATTAGTCCTCGAATGGAGTTTATGTCGCAGCCCCTAGCTCCCAGCAAGGTCGCTAAGACCCTTGTTCGATGCTTGGAGCTGCCAATTCGCGCTGTACCAGACTCTGCCCCGAGTTCAAGCAGCAAATTTCTCCAGGGACCAGTACTCCGACTCATCTCGCGCAAGACTGCCGGCCTGACTTTGACATTCCGCAAAAGAGGAACTCTTCCAATCTTAACGCGATGGTTCTTAGCCTCACGCAAGAGAAGATGCAACGGGCATCAACGATCGAGTGCATGCAAAACATCGAAGTCAACCGCCGAGGTGGAGCTCAGCAGACACAGAGGCAAGCATCAATGGCCCAAGCCTCTGACGTGTCGCCGGCAAAAGCCATATCAGTTCTACTTGTCGATGACAACAGCATCAATCTGAACTTGTTGGCCACATTCATGAAAAAACAATGCCACGAGTACGGTATTGCAACCACCGGCCTCGAAGCCCTCAAGGCATATCAAACTCGATCTGGCCTGACCCGTATGCCAGAAAACAGCGCAACCTCGCTACTCCCACAGCAGGTGCCCTCGCTGCAAACAAGATCCTATGATTTTATACTAATGGACATCAACATGCCTGTGATGGACGGTCTCGAGTCGACTCGGAAGATACGGACATTCGAGTTTTCCACACGTTTACGGCCCTCGATCATTGTGGCGCCAACGGGTATGTCGTCCGCGAGTGCGCAGCAAGAAGCATTTGCTAGTGGGATTGACATATTCTTGACCAAGCCCGTACGACTGAAAGAGCTGAAAAAGATCTTCGAGGAGCATGCACGATAGGAAATCGCGACCGGTACAAGGCAGAAGACCAAGTTTGAGGACGCTTGTTTTTATGTATGAGATCACGACGGATGCGTTGTATCTATGTTGCCTCACAAACTGGCAGACATCTCCTCGTGGTTATGCTGGGAGTGAGCATGGCGGCAATCAGCTGCTCCCATCGCTCCCTATGTTGTTCCAAGCATTGAATAATTGCCTTCAATCCTCGTGTGCTGGTATCTAATGCAGAAACAAAGCTCCTTGTCTAACCTATGTCCTGACTTCCATGCCTAACGTGAGACTGTCATTAACGCTTGGCTTGACGATTTGTTTTGAAAGCGTTCGGCTGTCCATTAATACCTTCATCTGGAAGTTTTTAGACTACTCTTGGGTGATGGCTGGAATTGCGATCTAGATGGCTTCTAGCTCTATACATAGACGTGCTCTGATGCTTGTAGGCTTTGGAGGTGTAGAGCAACTTGTGTCGCCGTGCTTTAGATTTGTTTGCTTGCTGGTCCTCTGTTTAATTCGGTTGGCCATGACAAGTCTGAATAGTGTAGGAATAAGTCGATGAAGCGTTAGAGGTACCCTCACGTCTGCAGGATCAGAGAAATCCGCTTCACTAATACCGCTGCACCTGCAACGATGGGAAGGTCGCCAAGCCCAATTTCTACTGAGAAGACCGCCAAGGACTTGGCAATCATCTTGCCGAAACGGAGACGTAGTTCCAATGCACTCCACGAGGCCAAAGCCACGTTTTTATCATAAAGCTTACCCTCCATGGGCTCGTCCATTCAGAGCTCTGCAGTATCGGTATGCACTTACGGCAAGAACAAGATTCCGAACTGTCTATCGTGCAGAGATGCAGCTAGTCTACCTGCCATGAGAAGACCGTTGCAGGTGGCGTGCAATATGTTCCCGCTAGGCCTATCTACGCGGTAGCATCCCCGACTCCCCGCAATGTTAAGTGCATGAGCGCAATGCCACTCACTTACTTACCAATCAGGAACTTTCGGAATTACACCTCCTGGCTACGCGGTAGTTCGGGAGACTCTGTGAGAGGCGAATCGAGAGAACCACAACAAGAAAGCGCTTGACGTGCTCTCACTGAACATGACCAATAGGTGATGCTACCAAACGCGACGTCGATCTGGTTCTAGAGCACGTTGGCTGCGAGAAAGTCCGCAAAGCAGGCATATGAATGCTGTCCGTCATGCAGCAACTTCAACATTTGCATTGATATTTGCAGCAACTTCTTCGCCAGCACTCTCTTTGCCAGGCGCGCCTAGGTGTATATCTCTTTGACGCGGCGTTACAAACAAGCAATGTCGTCCGCTAACTTGCCCCTAGAGCTCGACGTCTTTGTCGACTTCATCTCCGACGACGATCGCCCTACGTTTGTCCTCGAGCATTCGACGACTCCGAAGGTCCTCTTTCGCAACGCCGCCCTCGATGCAATCGTCACGAATACCTTGCAGGGTACGCAGTTCTTGAGCTGGATTGGTACAATACACGATATGGCTGGCGGTCAGGCAAATTGGCATGCACGCCGAGTCGCGAAGCTAGGCACTTTCGCGTTGCGACATTGGTCGTGCAAAAGATTGAAAGGGCCGTGGATAGCTGTCTTTTCCCGCCAGGAAGATCAAGTTGACAACCAATGGACCGCTCGACTGAGTGATCGGTCAGCCGATCCAGAAGATCTCAACCTTTTCAAGTCGCTGGGCAGTCGAAAGGAAGACGAATGCCCTGCCTCGACCCCTGTGGGCCAAGAAGAATTGAACAAGGACAGCCAGCAAGAGTCGACCGAGTATAGCCGACAACACTGGGAAAAGGACAACCAACAGGACTTGGATAGTGTTACGACGGCAGAGTCCAGTACAATGAACATCCTCCAAGAGGAACAGGGTACCACCGTACTGCTCGAAGACTGGACGGTAGACTGGCTTATGTTTCCTCACCTTACCAGTGATCCTTGGATACAATTTCTCGTCAAACACGATTGGAGTAGTACAGCTGTGGGTCCTATGCACAATTGGGACCCCGCACTTCGACAAATCTATTCTACCATCTTGTCGTCTAAACAACCCCGCGCAATATACTGGGGCAATGATCTCTGTATGCTCTACAACGAGGCAGCAAGGTTTGTCGTTGGAGAGATGCATCCTGAGCCGCTTGGAAATCCTTTGGCCAAGGTTTGGGGCGCTTCGATGTGTTCTCACCTTACTGGAATGCTTACCTCTGGTATCAAGCGGGGTAAACCCTTGCACAACAAGGCGATCGAACTTGTTCTTTTCCGCAACGGGTTTTCGGAGAGTTGCTTCTTTGACTTTGCCTTCCTACCAATTCCCTCTTCGGACGGTCGTTTCACTGGTGTTTTCAACGAGTTTACAGAAGTCACGACGGCTGTCTTGCAGGAGAATCGCCAGAAAGTCTGTAAACAACTCATCGAAGGCCTCACCAAAGCAACCGAGGTACGCCACGTTTGGGACACATTCCTACGTGTGCTTGAGGATTGCAAAGACGTGTCTTTTGCCATAGTCTATGCTCACGATTCACTCAGTGTGCCAGCCTTGGACACATCAACCATGCGGGCTCAGTCGTCCTTCGGCATTGATGCGTACGGCAACGTCATTTCTTCCTCAATCAACGAATTCATAGATGAATCTGTCAACAAGGTCCTGGTCTTGGATCGGTCGACCAAAACCTTGCCCCCAGAACTAGAGGTGGTCGTTCCTGATCTAGGCGTCGTCCACACCTCTTATGTGTTACCGATCGACGGACTTTATGGTCAACGTGTCTCCGCCGTTGTAGTGATAGGATCAAGTCCTGTCAGGGCGGTTGATGTTGGCAGCATTCAGTTCTTTGAATCACTTCGCGATCTACTGTTCAAGTCAATTGCTCTGCTATCGCTGCCCGCCGAACAGCAGCGGGCCAACGAACTTTCCACTGCACTGTCTCAGCAACTGGCGGTCGCAACTTCGAAAGCAGAAAAGAACGAGAGAAACTTCACCGAGATGATCCACCACGCACCAATAGGCATGTGTATGGATCTTGGTGACGGCTATCCAGTCTACGTCAACGATATGTACCTCGACCTCATGGGCACGGATAGGACGAGCTTCTACGACGACGCGAGGGCCGGCTTTGCATGGCGAAGTGCTGCCTTTCAATACAACGCTGATGCTTTCGAGGAGTCATGGTGGGCCGCAGTCAAGAGCGGAAAGACTACCAGTCTTGAAATCTGCGTCAAATGCGATTCTCGACTTCGTTGGTATGAAATGTTCGTGCAACAGCGATACGACGAGAACGAAGTGCTAGTGTTCATCTTTTCATGGCTCACAGATATTTCTGCAAGAAAACTCATGGAGTCCGTGGTGGGAGAGCGACTTGCAGAAGCGATTGAGAACAGAAAGGCTTCAGAAAACTTTATTGACATGGTAAGAGTGATTCTTTTGCAGCTCTTGCTCAAAGTCCAGAAGTCTTATCTTTCTAGATATCGCACGAGATACGCAACCCCTTATCCAGTATCTTACAGCTGGCCGACAATATATCATTGACACTGCCCCCTGCAGCTACAGACGAAAACCCCAGCTCCTTGACGACAAACGGAAGCGTCGGTGTGTTCACGGAAAACGCGCGAGATGTGCTTCTTGACACTGCACAAACCATTACTCTTTGCGCCAAACACCAGAAAAACATAATAGACGAAGTGCTCACCTTCTCCAAACTGGATTCAAAACTCATCGTGCTGGCTCCGGAAGCCGTACAACCACTGAAAATCCTCTCCGACGTCTTGAAAATGAACAAGCCGGAGCTTGCTCAAGCAGACATTGAGGGTTCTTTGGACATACAAGCAAGCTTCACGGATCTCGGCATCGATTATGTGTTCCTTGATCCTGGCAGAGTGTCACAGGTCATCATCAATTTCATAAACAATGCTATCAAGTTCACACGACCTTCCAATGTTCGCAAAATCAAACTTCGTCTTGCCGCATCACGGAGGAGACCTACTGCCGAGAGTTGCGATGTCACACTTATCGAGCCTCGTGAGAAAGCGCGATCCTTGCCGATAGCTCAAGCCGCCACCGGGGCAGAGGTGTTCTTGACCTTCAATGTGCAAGACACGGGTTGCGGTCTTACAGAAGCCGAGACGAAGAACCTGTTTCAGCGTTTCAGTCAAGCTTCTCCAAACACTTACAAACGAGTGAGTCCCAGGCGCAACTCACTCTTAGGACATATGCTGACTGTTGTGAAGTATGGTGGCAGTGGTTTGGGCCTGTTTATTAGCAGGGAACTGGTCGAGCTTCAAGGAGGCCAAGTGGGCGTCCACAGCGAGGCAGGGAAGGGCAGTACATTCGG
Organism: Aureobasidium sp. SLJ-2021a; assembly: GCA_019677095.1. Lineage (NCBI taxonomy): Eukaryota > Fungi > Ascomycota > Dothideomycetes > Dothideales > Saccotheciaceae > Aureobasidium > Aureobasidium sp. SLJ-2021a. Next base: position 189,683 of record JAHRBU010000037.1, read on the forward strand.
GTTCTACATCAAGGCGACTTGCGTCGAGCGAGCGCTGGAGACATCACCAAAACCTCCTGATATTGGCATGTCGCAACCAGTATCGACTCCCAGTCAGACAGCAGCGACTTCGGCAGAAGCTTTCTCAACCAGCAGAACAGAGACACAGGACTTGCACGTTCTCGGTAAGTTCAAAAGCCTTGTATAAGAACAGAATATTGACCCAAAGCTCAGTGGTCGAAGACAATCCAATAAATCAGCGGGTCATGTCTCAACAACTTTCACGCATGGGATGCGCCAAAGTCCACGCCGCCAACCATGGTCTCGAGGCTCTTGACTTTTTATCAACTACGACTTTCTGCAACGGCGATATCCCACTTTCGATTGTCCTGCTTGATGTGGAGATGCCAATCATGGATGGGCTGACTTGTGCTCGACGTATTCGCGAGCTCGAGAATGCGCAGGAGATTACCAAGCATGTGCCCATCTGCGGTATAACAGCAAACGCCCATACTAGTCAGATTGATTCATGCATCAAGGCAGGCATGGATGAAGTCTTGGTAAGTGACTCGTTTTTATGGATGTCGTTTTGGTTCATGAACCCTGCTAACATGCTATAGACTAAGCCTTTCCGAATCTCTGAGCTTGTTCCTCGCATGCTAGCTCTTGTCGATGAGCACAATTCACCTCGAGCGTGGCAAGCATAACAAGGTTCATTGACGTAAGCGTAGATGGTTGGGGGTTATGAGAGCCAAACCAACAATCTCCATTCCTTCGTAGGAACGGGTGTATACATGGCCAAGAGAAGAAAAATCATCAGGCGCTATAGTCGTTGAGCCATCCCACCCCCATAGGGTGATAGACTTGATTTGATTTGATTTGATGTGATTTTTCAAGACATTTATCCCGCAAGGGATATGAGCTGTCCACAATTAACCTGCTTTCCAGCCAATCGCAATCGCCAAACTCAAGGATTGATAGAGGGTGATGTTCACAATTCATCAGGGGTCCAATTAAGGTCAGGGTCGTCCTCTCAAAATCAGATAAGACTGCCAAATCTATCAATTAAAGACCATGCCAGGGCTGCTTTTAGCCACCGAAGGGTCCATCGCGTCGATAAGAAGTTAGAGATGTGTTAATCAAAGGCGCGAATAACCACCTGAAAAGCACTCACAAAGTATACGGAGACGGTCGGCTAGCTCCAATATCTACAGAACGATCCTCTTCTTCTGATGTCTTCCAACCTCAGCATTGCCAGCGACGAAATTGTGATTCGGAGCAGTTTACACTCCTCTTCTTAAAGTGGCAGGTACTTGAGGATAGTGCTTTACGCCGCACGCAGTGTCACCAACCTCTACTTTCTCCTCGATTGCCTCAATCCAGACTGCTCAACTGTGAGATATTCCTCACATAATTCCCCCAGGAAGCGCGTCCTTGTACTACATGAAAAGAGCAAGGAAGCGATAAGGCAGTATTTGGGGGGTTCAAAGAGCCGTATTACACTCTTCTTTGACATCTGGACGGGTAGTGGCAAACTACCAATCCCTGAAGTGTGCTGCAATATGGTCGATACTGATTACAAACAGCAGATTTTCCTCCTTACTCTTCCAGAGATTAAGGAGCCCGCTCAGATGCCAATATTTCCCGAGAACTGCTACGATTCATTGACGGCTTTCAGCCTCGCGAACGACTTGTAGGTCAGAGCAGTGGTCCAGTCAGTTCAGCACAGATAGTCACGGGTGTAAGTGCAATATTGCCATCAGAGGTCTTGACAAAGGCTGACAGTAAACAAGTTCTCGGACATCCTTTATGAATCTGTACGCACTGCCGCGAAGACTAGGGACGTTCCGGGTACCACCCATGTTTTTTCGTTCTACGCAAACGACACGCAAGAGGTTCAACCTCGCCTTCTTGACCTCTGATATATCAACCACCCATTTGACCAACGAGCAAACTAGCCCTGATGGTGAGCCTTCCTCACACCAAGTCGGTGCGCCTTCTGACGCTGCAACTGTATAGCACGAGTACCGCGTTGTCTGGCTCCCCAGTATCACCAAATTCTATATCGACAGTGAGCTCTTACATTCTATTCACAAGAACTTAGTCGGACGTGTATCGTACAGATCTGGTAGTTGTCAATATCCCGTTGATGTCCCCAGACTTGGTATGCCAACGTACTTTGCGGAATGAATGTACCGAAAAGAACGGTCATGCGTAAGTCATTGTTGAACCACCATGTAGTCTTGCGTCTCACAAATGAATTTGAGGGCATCATTTACGTCCTCGTGATCTTTGAGATGTATCAATATCCTGGCTGTGTCCATCGGCGAAGCCTTTCGTAGCATTCGAATGATAGTCTTGTGTGCGTTGAACTCTTCTCGCGAAGCCTGTTGCTGCGTCTTGCCCTCCTCGACGGAGTAGTTGCAGAGTGTTGCTTTGTCCAGGCAGGTGTTGCATCTAGGACGACCACCGTCACACTGAAGTTATGATCATGTCAGAATCGGGCCACAAACGGCTAAGGTCTTGTCCCTTTTGGCGGTGGGAAACATACCTTTGCTTTACGCTTCCGACACTGTCGACAGGCAGCTAGTGTTTGTCTACGCTTTGGCTTTTTCAATTTTGGCGATGATTCTAGATGTTGCGTTGTTGCTGTCGATGTTGGTGGTGGTGATGATCGTGAGGATGATGGTGGGGGTTCTTGCAAAGGCTCTGGCGAGCTCGAGGGCATCGAAAGAGCTTCGACGTTGCCCGGAAAGGTTGGGTAGCCGACAGCGCGTTGCCGTGAGAGATGCAGCATTTTGTCGGTTGTAGATGTGTTGTTTGATGCTGGAGAATGATAGGTCGAGAAATATTGAGCCGAAGTCTTCCGAGGCGAGTGCAGATGAAAGGAGCAAGGTGAAACGTGTCGGCTTCTGCATGCGGCTCTGATATATATATATATGGAGGGAAAGGGTTGACAAACTGGAGAGCGAGGTCCGGAGAACCGTCCGACGATACTGCAGGCCATCTCGAGTGACGCCGATTCTACACCTAGGAGGCGTCGAGTTAAGCAGTCACATGACCAGGAATGCTTTGCCTCACTCATACCTTGTATTGACCATCAGTCAGGTTCGTTCTCTCTCACTTGGCCTCGTAGCCGATAGAGTGATGCGAACGGTCATCCCGAAGAACCGAGATGATCATCGCCGTTAGGTGAGAGCTCTGAAGCGCCGGAACTCATGTCCGTTCGGACTGGAGACTGACGGGGCCACGGCTGTTCACGCCGACACAGAAAATTCGCACGTTGCAAGTCTGACGAGGCCACGGCTATTCCAACCGACACGTGAAATTCACACGCTGCAAGTCTGCATAGATGCGCCATCGCTGATCACATCTCTGTTAGAATGAAGGCACCTTGGCTTGGGTGGTTGGACTCATCGTCATTAATTCCGAAATCTTGTCTGTTATCTCGTGCACGCGTTGTCCTTCATGCGCTTTGCCTGATAACAAGATTGTTGATGATGAAGGATGAAGCCTTGAGCGGAGAAACATGCAACCATCGACTGCCCATTCTCTGACTGCACTCTGTTGGCAGCCTCACCCAATCAAAGCATTTTCCAATCTGGGGATCTATCTCGGAGGCATGTCCTGTGCATGAATGGGTTGAACGCATGCATGACCTTCCAGCCTCCTTGACGAGAAAGACGATGGGTTGGTTCTACTGGGCAGCAGCCTGCATGTCTTGATTTCTCCAAAATTGACATGGTCAAGCGATGCAGACGTGTCGATGGTGTCTGCCATGCCTAGGGAGCTCTGAGACAAAGGTGCGTGCTGTGAGCTCACATAAGGCACAGCAATCCCTTCAGGAACGAGCCTCGCACGATGGACACATGGCTTCCAAGGATCAGAGTTGGGTCCTCGTAGAGTTTATGACGGTACTGACCACGGAACGACCACCATCGAGACACTAACTCTTAGTTTGACAGCCATGAACCAGTGCTCCACAAGGAGAGATAGTCCGGTCCCGGCTGAAGCAAGAAGCGTGCCACTGCAAGCTGCTAAACTTCTTTCTGCACGGCGTTTGTTGCCAGCACTTGTGCTCACAGTTCATGCAATCAACTTGTGCAAGCCGGTGGAATAGCTCAAGGCTTGGCTTTTCGAGTAGCCGCTTCCGATACACTAGAGCTAAGACTCGTCGGATAGCGCAGCATCAGCAAAAGCATACCTAATACGGTAAGATCTGACATTATCAGATCACACAGAGCCCGAAGAAGCTGATTATGGCACAGACGACCATTCATGTTTCGGAAGTACATTTGCAAACCCTCGCTTCCAAGTGTTGTTGCTAAGTCGAAGGTATACGTCATCATTGACCGGTCAAGCATAGCTGACTGACAGCATGTATAGGGGTTTGTTATTAGTGGGGGCTCGGGCTGCCTTGACGTGTCTGAGGCGACTAAGGAGTACTCGCTCGAGCGCAGCCATTTGAACATACATAAATTCGGCAAGCCTTCTGAAGAGAATTTTTTCACAGTGTCGGAAGTGGCGCCGAGACTGGCAAGCGCAGCGCCAGAACTGCTGCTGGCACGATCCAGGTGTACGTGATTCTCCCAGCCTTGACGGGAGATGGAGCGGAGTGGAGCGGAGTGGATAAACCACTGCATCTCTTGTGGTATAGCTCGCCCCCAAAAGGTCATGACCACCATTCGAGTTCCGGTCCTAGATCCCAGATTCTTTTTGTACTTCTGTATGTGGGGTAGGCTTGGCACGATCAAGACCCATCGGAAGATCGCCGAAGATAGGTCTTGGCGCCCACTGGAGTCCACTGGAGTACTGAATTGAGTTCAGGTTTAATATGATCCACTCCGACCCCTACCAGAATCCATTCCCTTGGAGTCCAGTACTGATTCATCCAGTGAAGTGGCTTGGCGCTTCATCTACCTTCAAGTCTGGATGCTCCTCGTGTATATTCACTTCTCAAGCAGTCTATCAAGTTTCAACGCATGTTGTACTCAGATCAAAGCAAGCATCAAATACCTTTCGACCTCGAGGGTCTACAGCCCACATCGAGGTTCCTCGAACGTAGTCAGGAGATGCAAGCGATTGAGGAAGACCTTCTTCCCGGGATGCAAACCATTGCGCACAGCTAACGGAACGGAAGACCTCCTTGCTTCACGGCCTCGGCGGCATATAAGACCCAGCTGGCAGTCGCCTTCGCCCGGAAACACTGTGAAAAGTTCAGCGCAGTACTCTGATTAGATGGGTCTTGGTCTTCTCTATTGCGAGCGGCATTATTTCCTCATTTCCTCGGTCAACAGTAGGAAAGCGCCAGATTGCTGTCGTTGCGTTTGGGCAGCAGATCGCCAGGAGTCAAAAGGGTGTTTACCATGGCAGTGTGGTTTGTGACGATTGTGACAACACGATCGGACCATCAAGCATCCGCTATGTCTGTGTATCGTGTGACAACGTCGACTTGTGCTCTACTTGCCATCAGGACTATGAGCTGGAGGGACATCCAGACAGGAAATCGTTAACGTGTCGAAACATGCCTTCTTAGCAGTGCCCCGCGCTATCTGATCGACGTTGCCTTTTGGAGCTGTGTTGGCTAACGGAACTACTGTCGAAGAGTGGATGAGCAATTTGCTGGTATCATTGATCAAGAGCAATGAGGAAATGTGGCGTGCTGCAAATTGTAGACAAGAGTGAACACGAAGAGTTAAGATGTCTAATCCTGGCGTCTGCAAGAGGCAGGAGGGGATTTGAACCTTTCTGGTGTCTTGCCAATTCCTCAGGACGCTATCTGCTCTTTCATATGAAGAATCTTCACGAATCTCGAACCTCTGCAAAGGCAGCACGTGTATCCTCCTCCGATGATTTACCAGACGTCAGAGCTGACAGAGGATGGATTGGATATTCACTTCAATGAATTTATCAACTATATATTGTTCGTGGAGCGATTCTAGGAGAGATTACAGGCTGAACGGTGATGACCGGACGACTGGGGTGACCGGATAGCTTAATCCATCGAATCCTCAACACTCTCCACAGTCGCTACAACAGCGAGCGACTGAAATTGTTTAACAGGTTGTTTACAGTAACTAAGGACAAGCTGTATAAGCTTGTCCTTAGTTTTTCCTTTGATAGACGAGAACATGATCAGAGCGAGAGGTTGTAACACATCTAACGTATGAGCAGGTAGAGGAATGGTTACAATCCTTCGTTTCCGGCAGGTTGCCTCGAGTCTCTTGGATAGGTGTGTTGTGGGTCTATATTCGCGACTGACGCATTCATCCTCGGGATTCTCAAGGCTCGGGCCTTTACCACGGTTTTGACCTTAATACACAGAAAGAGCATCTGCGGAAATGTTCAGACACTAGTCTCTGGGTTCAGCAAGTCGATGTCCAGGCCATTCGTGCCCTCAAGTAATTGAGCGATATCGTGTACGAGCCAAGGTGGTCAGTTCGTCACGCAGATATACAGGCAATATGGGTGTCCATATTTGTCGCCAGGCCTGGGGGTGTGATGAATCTGCTCGGGCAAGGTTGGGAGACGACGCGCTCTGGGCGGCATGAGGCAAGGTATGTTACGCACGAAGTGTGCTATACTAAGGCTGAAGGATGCCGCGGCTTCTGGGACTTTTCCGTTGAGACGACTGCGAGAGATGTTCGCTGTATCTTGCGCTTGGTGGTCGATGGTCGCGAGCCAGCCAGTGAGGAGCTTGTTTCGAACCATGCCTTGTTCAGCTCGCGTCTGGAAATTGATTTAAGTTTGCCGGATAAGTCGACACAACCAAGAGGGGAAGATACAGGCTGAGGCTCAGCTGCCAACAACAATCCCTGATGAAACGTGCGGAGTCGGTCTCTTGGCCATAAGTCTTGACCACAACGGTGTCCCACAAGTCTTCAGGATCGTGGCGAGAAGACAAGCTTACAGTAACACCTCGCTATAGCAATGCTCCGTATAACGATATCCTCGCTTGGGCGATATCTTTCAACGATTTATCAAATTCACCATACAACTATCGCTATTCCTCGCTTCCTCGATATATCGTCTGCTCCAGAGCCAATTATCGCTATACCGAGTAGCCATGGCGCCTCCTCAAGCTCGCCGACGGCCAATAACGACGACGCGGAGGGCCGCTCTGCGTAAGCACGCGCAACAGCATAGCGCTCTCAACCAGCAACAACTCGCTTCATGGTTCGAGGAGCAGTTTGGCCATCGACCATCGCAAGGAACTATCTCTGAGAGCCTCTCGGCGCGCTTCAAGGAGCTGGATACTACGCACAACGACGGCCCACCGCAGAAGAGGCTACGTACGCAGCATTGGCCAGAGCTCGAAGCCTGCCTCTACGAGTGGCAGCTTCAGATCCAGTCTCAAGTACCTATTTCAAACGACCTTATTAAGGCTGCTGCTATACGCTTCTGGCACCGTCTACCTATCTATCACGACATGCAGGTACCTCAATTCAGCAACGGCTGGCTTGAGAAGTTCAAGAGGAGGCATGGTATTAGCGAGCATACACGACATGGCGAAGCTAGCTCAGTTAGCGAAGCCTTGCTTGCTGAGCAGCTAGTCGCTGTACAGGCAATAGCTGCTCAGTTCCACCCTTCGAATATCTACAACTGCGACGAATCAGGCCTTCTATGGAAGGCAGTACCTGACAAGGGCCAAGCAACAGAGTCAATACCTGGTACTAAGGTTGAGAAGGCTCGAATAACCGCCCACTTCTGCTGTAACGCTGATGGAAGCCATAAACTACCTATATGGTTTATTGGTAAGCACCGGAAGCCTCGGTGTTTTGGAGCTGCGAACATCAACCTCAACTCGCTCGGCTGCTACTGGCGCTATAACACTAAGGCGTGGATGAGGACTGATATCATGATAGAGTGGCTCTACTGGTTTGATCAGCAAGTTACTGGCCGTAAGGTCCTTCTATTAATGGATAACTTCTCAGCTCATGTAGCAGCTGTAGAAGCCTTGCAAATGAGGCCTCTTCAAAACACGGTTATCTGCTGGCTTCCACCTAACGCTACCTCAAAGGTTCAACCTCTTGATCAAGGTATTGTACGTACGTGGAAGGCTTACTACCGTAAGCAATGGCTAGTATATATGGTTGATCAATTTGAGGCCGGCAAAAACCCTCTCAAAACAACCAATGTACTAAAAGCTATTCGTTGGCCAATTCAAGCATGGCAAGCAGTCTCAGAGACTACTATTACCAACTGTTGGTACCATTCAACTATTATACCAAGGCCTTCTACGCTAGAAAGCAGCGAACAGCTCAAGATAGCTACCTCTGAGGTTGGAAGCCTTATAAATCAGCTTCAGCAACAGCAACGAATTCAAAACGCTATGTCAATTGAGGCCTTCCTCAATCCAGCTGAGGAAGCCATTCAAGGCCTTGAGAACACGAGCAATATCGAGGAGGAGATAGCTGCTCAATTTGATATACAAGAGGACCACGAAGTAGGCGAGGAACTGGAGGAGCTACCTCATGTGCCTATACAGGAGGCTATCAAAGCCTTGCGGGTGCTTCAGCTGTACGAGGAGCAGCAGACAGAAGACGTATCGAGGCCAGTCCTTGATCAATTGAACCGGCACGAGCTAGTATTACAAGAACGAAGGCAAAGAAGCCTTCGTCAAGCAGCAATAATCTCCTACTTCGTAGCGTAGATAAATGCCAAGGCCTCCTCTGTACAACGATAACCTCGCTATAACGATAGAAGAAGGGCCGAGGGGAAGTATCGCTATAGCGAGGTGTTACTGTACTTGGAGTAACCTCGTCGGCGTCCTCAACGCTCAATTGTCTTACCCCAGTTTTGACAGATGTCAGACAGGAGCGCAGAGCAAGAAGTCATTATAACCTAAACGCAAACATCATCTCTTAAGGTGTTTGCTCCTTTTCGCATTCTCTCCTCATATCGTAATGTCAATCAAGCAGGTCTAAGGATCTATTACATGGCACTTCGAGCAATGGTTGTACCACAATAACCCGTCTCAACCTTAGCTCCAACGGCTATGCATATGCTTAATCGGGCATCTTCGCTAAGGCCTCCGAACGCCGTTGTCTACGGGATTCGGGCACACCGACCCTAAGATCTAACCGCAAACGGCCCAGATGGCACCCACCGAGCTCTTCCGGAATTATTCGTTGGACTTTAGACGTTAGGAACCTAGACATGTGTCCCCTACCTTCCCTACTTTAACTAGGTATGATCAAACATCTGATATCGATTTGGGTATCTTATACCCGGATCTCTAAATTGATAACGGTTTTCAGCAACAGATCTTCTATAGCCTTGCAAGCTGCAGATACACCACGCTCTACAGTCGAGACCTATGGCACGGATACGCAATCAAGGCGGAGCAAGAATATTCCAGCGAGCACCGAAACGGGACGTCGTGGAAGGCGTGTCATGCCCCTGGATACAAACACTACCACCTGGTTTTCTGTGGTTGTACTACCGACATGCTCAAGCGTCGGTCATAACAACGGGACTGGTTAGCCTTGTAACTTCCGCGTGCCTGTCAACGCAGAAGGCTCTCATCTAACAGAGCTGCAAGACTAGTTGCTCGTGGGTTCGCCACTATAGTCTCTTCTAGACACAAGCCTTGGAATTGTCTGGCCGTTGAGGGGGAGCTGCTGGTCTAAATCACTATACTGTAGGGAGGGGACATCAATATAGCGTCTCTGTTTAGCCTCATGATCCTGAACGGCAACTACTCAAACGTTGAGTGCTGCTTTAGGGTTATATCAACCCTAAACCAGCATGGCAACCAAATATATGCTTGGAAGCGGGCGAGCACGTCTTCCAGGCCTTGTCGAGACCACGTCGCTTAGTTGGATCTCGATGTGACGATCGGCATCCATATCAGACAGTCCGAGCATTCGGTATGAACAAGCATCACTACTTTCAACACCCAAGTTGATAGTGCCTTCACCGCTAGAGTCGATATCTAATGGCAAGGCAATTGTTTCGTTTAGTAAATCCACTTCCTTTCAGCATTCTGGACGTTGTCTAGTTGAAACAGAGTCCAGACTAGCTAGGAGCAGAAAACCCAACGGTATACCATCCATAGCAGAAGATGTCTGGTTTGCTCGTCGTCGAATATAAGAGGCAGTATGAAGCCCTGTCTTTCATCTCCTCATCCGCTCTAGCAACCTCTAAGGATCAAGGCAAACACTCCTCTTCGACATCCTACGACTCGTTTCTAGCACTACTTCTTTCTTTAATAATCTTAATCTTTACTTTCTAATTAATTTAATCACTATAATCGGTCAAGCTGCCATCCTGGGTCTCTTAGCCCCAACTCTCATCCTTGCAGCTCCCCTGAACTCTAAGGATAAGAGAGACGAAGCTTTCGCAGACGTCGCGGAGAACGTCCTCCTTGGCAAGCGTGACCCCCTGCTAGGCGTCGGTGTCACCGCTGGCGCCTCAGTTACAGTCGGCCTTTCTGCCACCGCTAGGATACCCACAATCAAACCGACTGCAACTTTCTCCATTCCCAGAGGCTATTCAACTAAGAAGTCTTCTAGCACTAAGGTGCCTACTAGTTCCAAGAAAGTCACTAGCTCCAAGAAAGCCACTAGCTCCAAGAAGGCCACCAGCTCCAAGAAGACTACCAGCAGCGCTAAAGTGTCTAGCACCAGCCAGAAGAAAGCATTCACTGCTCTCATGCCTGTTCCTAGCAAGAAGCTCGCTGTTTCGAGCATCTTGAAGTTGACCAGCTCGGCCAAGACTGCTTCTTCGTCTCCAGTCACCATCAAGAAGTCGACCATCACTGTCAAACCTGTCGTCTCGAGCAAGAAGACTTCTTCGTCATTGATAAAGTCGTCTTCTTCCAGCAAGAAGCCAACTTCCTCATCTCCTAGCAAGGCACCTGTCGCACCTTCGAGCAGCAAGAAGTCCAGCTCATCTTCATCGTCGAAGAAGCCAAGCTCCTCGGCTGGCAAGCCGGCCACAAGCAGCGCCAAGGTCTCTACCAAGTCTAGCAGCTCTTTCAAGCTTCCCATCTCGATCCCCATCTCGATCCCCACCCTGAAGGGCTCAAGCAGCCCTGCTGTCAGCAGCTCCAAGGCTCCCGCAAAGCCCAGCAGTTCTGTTAAGGCGGCAAGCAGCTCCGTCAAGCCCGGCAGCTCTGCGAAGCTCGCAAGTAGCTCGATCAACTCTTCCAGCTCTGTCAAGCTCTCAAGCAGCTCAGTCTCTCGTGGCGCCATTTCTTCCGATACTGGTGGCGTCAAGCAGGGCTCTACCTCGATCAAGACCGGGCAACTTCCTACCCTCAGCTCGGTCATGTTGCCCAGCATCATCAAGCCTAGTCAGAGTATCATTGTCTCGATCAAGCCTACCCCTGCTTCCAGCTCGAGCCGTGGCAGTTCATCCTCTGCTACCAAGCCCTCCGGAGTCAGTGTGGGAGTCTCCGTTGGACTTCCTGGTGGTATTGTCAGTATTCCTGGTATCACACTTACCGAAGGAGTCACTCTCCCCACTGGTAGACCTCTCGAGTCGGCTGTCTCGTCTCTCTTGAGTCGTGCATCGAGCGTAGTATCCTCTGTCGTGTCTAAGGCTACTTCTGTGGTTGGTGGTGACGTTTCCACTGCCAGATCTCAAGTCTCGTCTGTCGTCTCAAAGGCTACCCCTGTCGTTGTTAGCGATGCTTCAAGCATCATCTCTCGCGCATCTTCTGCAGTCTCGCAAGCGCCTTCTGTCGTAGCCAGTGATGCCTCCGGCAATCGCTCTCAGGTGTCTTCTGCTGTATCCCAGGCTTCTTCCGCAGTTGCTGGTGACGCCTCGACCGTCAGATCTCAGGTGTCCTCTGTTGTGTCAAGGGCTAGCTCTGCCGTCTCCAGTGCCGAATCAGTTGTCAGCTCCCAGGTTTCTCCCGTTGTCTCGAAGGCCACCTCTGCAGTCTCGAGTGCTCAGTCAGTCGTCAACTCTCAGATCTCATCTGCCGCTTCCAACGGCATTTCCGCCTCTGTCTCCGCTGGCGTGAGCGCTTCCGCTAGTGTATCGCAGACTGCTGTCTCTCCTTCGAAGTCTTCATCCTCAGTCGCCCAGAGCTCTGTAGCAGTCTCGGCATCCTCTTCCACTCCTTCCCCCACTCAAGGCTCTGGTGCAGGCCTTCCTGGCCTCCCTGTACTTCCCGGCCTTCCCGTGTCCAGCGTCGTCAGCTTGATCGTTTCTGAAGTCACCGATATTTCGGGACCTAGTCAGATCCCTTCTGCGGTTTCCAGCATTGTCAGCGGTGTTCTCTCTGTAGTCACCGACCTGCCCGCGCCCACCGATATTGTCAGCGACATTCCTGGAACTAGTGACATTCCCGCTGCCGCATCCAATATCGTCGGAGGCGTTACATCTGACCTTACTGACCTTCCTGCTGCTGCTACTAGCATCATTGGTGATACTGCCGACCTTCCTTCAGCCGTCAACAGCATTGTCAGTGAGGTCCTTCCCACAAGCGTTGCCCTGCCTGCCGATCTCCCTACCGTCGGTATCACCGACCTTCCTACTGGAGTCATCAGTAGCATTATCAACGGAGTCATTACCGATCTTCCTCAGGTTACCAACATTCCCGCCCCAGCAAGCAGCATTATCGACGGAACTCTCCCAACTATTGTCTCTGACGCAGCATCTGCTGCCGCTTCGCTCGTCGGCAACACTGGTGGCGTTATCTCTTCTGTTGTGCCAGCTGCTCTGCCAGTCGTCACCGATGCAGCTACTGACGCTGGAGGCCTCGTTTCGAACGTCGCTGGTGCGGTTTCAACTCTCGCTAGCACTGTTTTCCTCTCGGATGTTCCTGCTGTCGCTACCGGAGTCATCGAGCCCATTGCCTCTGGAGTTTCCCAGGGTGCCAGTGCGGCCCTCTCCATTGCTACCGGTGTCGTTGATTCTGCCGCCACTGCTGTAAGCCAGATCGCCTCTGCCGCCACTTCCGTGATCCCCGCAGTCATCACAGATATTGCATCTGTTGTCGCTGACACTGGATCTGCCGCCACCTCGGTCGTTGGCAGCGCCGTTTCAGGTCTTAGCTCAGCACTCGGTCCAGTCGCAACTGGAGTCAGCGGCACAGTTTCCGGTACCACTGGTGCCGTCGGTGGTGTCGTTGGTGGTTTAACAAATGGTCTGGGCCTCACTGGAGGCTCAGTTTCCGGAGCTGGCGCATCATCTTCCGTTACCAGTGCTGGTCCCACTACTTTGGTCACCAGAGCCTCGTCTTCATCCGTTGCTCCCGCTACTTCCACTAAGGCCAGCTCTACTTCCTCTGCCGCACAGGGTGGTATCACAATCGGCCCTATCAAGCTCTTTGGATAACGTTGCTACTAGAGCAGTTTCTAGATCACCCATCCTCAACACCGTATCGAATCATATATCGTTTCATTTGTTTCTCTTAGGCATTTAACACGGCGTTGATTTTGGATGGAACGCACGTGTCCACGGGATAGTCACACCAAAAACGAAGGACAAAGCCACACAGATACATATAATGGTGTTGTTGGCTGGGCTAGTCTTTGCTTCGGGAACTCTTGATATCTTGTTCTAGATAGCTTTTTACAATAAATCGGGTTATAACAATATTTCTCTTGAACACTTCTTTCTCCCACATGTGATTTGAGGAATGATGTCAAACTCAAGACCTAGCATCGTAAGCACGCACACTCCGCAGCTGAACGCATGAATAAAACCAATAAGGTAGCCTCAAGACACCTAAGTCGCGCTGACCGCCCAATCACATGACTTCCACATCTATGACAAGTGAGAAAAGGCCCATCACACATACGGAGCCGGTATCAAATCGCGAGATCCTTGATATAGGTCATCAAGCTCTTGATTTGCTAGCAGAACTTGGATGCTTGCGAGTATGCTGATGAAACATCTGCGAAATTTATGACTGCCTACTCGGATAAAAAAGCCAGCTTTATAAATTTCGCTCAGTAGCAAACGTATTGTTTCTAGCTCCTGTAATGCTCTTCTTGGAGCACCCACTCGAGCCTTGGACGAACGTGAACAACCAACACCCACTGGTCTGCAATTCGAGCTGCCTATGTTCGGGCAGAACAGAGACAGACTCGACCGTTGAATGTGCCCCAAATCTTAGACAAACGGCCAATAGGGTACCGCTTCTAGGTTTCGCTGTCGCACGCTCACCTTCATCTTTCCCTGTTTGATCGTGAAGAATGTGTCCATGTTCTAGGATCATAATGTAAGACGCTTTCGGCGTTCAAGGTACAATTGCTTGTGGCTGTGGGCCACGTTTAATGATATAGCCCTCTCCCATCCCACGATACTTGCGAGCCGCACACTCCATCGGTTTTTTGCTTACATCGAGAGGGATCGCTCCATGTCCACATTCCTCGCTCCTCCAACTGAGGCAGTCATTGACCGTAATGCTACTTTGTTGGTCAATCTCGGCAGCGCTTTTCTTTCCTTGACCACCATCTCGTTCATCCTCCGGGTTTGGACTCGCACAAAACTTGTGGCATGCTGGGGTAAGGATGACTGGGTCATTCTCTTGACACAGGTTAGATTGAATATATGCAAGTATCATGATATAGGCTAACGCTAGCGGAAGGTTTGCTTCACGGCCATGTGCGGACTTCTATTCAAGTGGGCAGGGCATGAGAGAGACCTCGCTACTGCATCAGGCTCTAGTCGTTTCGCACAGGTCACTGAACACGGAGTTTCCTGTTGCGATACCTAGACTGACGTATCAACAGGCATACGATCTGCTCTTGATCGAGACTGCCATGTACCTTGTTACGATTCTTCTCCTCAAGGTGTCATTAGCACTGTTCTTCCTCCGCTTTGTCATCGAACGCTGGGCTAAATTTACGATCTGCGCCATCACAATTGTTTTCTCCGTGTGGACGTTTGCGGTCCTGCTGATTACCATATTTTATTGTGGAAACCCAAAGAACACTCTGGAAAAGTCGATGAAAGGTCAGTGTATACCCAGTGGCAAACTGCTCTTGTCGGGAATCATCTGGGGAGTCTACAACACCATGACGGACTGGTTTTTTGCATTGCTTCCGCTTGCTTTCGTGCTCAGAAGTCGTCTCCCACTCATGACGAAGATCTCGGTGGGAACCATAATGGTCATAGCGGCGGTGGGATCTAGCGCTGGCATCCCAAGAATCTGCAATTACAAACTCCTTCAGGGATCCGGAAACTTCTGGATAATTAGCACCCGCTTCTTGACTTGGAGTGTCATAGAACCTGGTGTTGGCCTTTTTGCCGCAAATCTAGCCACCTTTCGTCCATCGCTCGATAGAGCTGTACGACTATGGTCCAACAAAGCTTCTAGTGTCAGAACGGGGAACGTTCATGACAAAGTCAGACCCAACAGAGCGACTCTGCAACGCCAGAGCGATTCACAGATCAGTGGTCTCGAGGTGCACAGTGGCATAAGTGGATTCACAGGTGATCAGCCCTGGGAGACTGGATTGGACTTTGTGACAGTCAAAACGTTTGATGATGTGTTGAGTAATTTAGAAAAGGGCCGCTAGTTCAAGAAACCCTCGTTTTGTATTTCAGTTTCGAAGATGAGAACTCGGTACCGTGGGCGCTCAGAAGCAATGGACGTTTCGGCACGTCTGGTCATAAGAGTCTCCTTTCAACGTGACCTATCCATTGTTGTGGCAGGTACTGCACGTTTGATCGTCACAATGGCGACAACATTCGATATGTGCTTGCTAGTTATGTATAGATGCTTTGTACAAGCTCATAGTCCTCTTTGATCATATCAGCAGCCTTCTCCGCAATAATGTATACTGAGCCCTGAATATGTTGATCAGGAATCACAGGTATGATGCTGGCATCGACAACACGCAATCCTGAGATACCATACACCTTGAGACGATCGTCAACAACACCACCATCTGCTTCGGGCAACATTCTTGCAGTTCCACTGGCATGCCAGACAGGCAGTAAAGTTGACTTGATATACGTCAGGAGTGCCTCGTCATCGGTGATGGCTACACCAGGTACGACTTCGCCAGAATCGGGGCCGATGGTGAAATTTGCGAGTTCTGGCTGAGACAAGATTTTGCGGAGGTTTTTGAAACCGTACAGTGCAATCCGCTGGTCAACCTCAGACTCGCGGTAATTGACATTGATCACCGGAGCATCGCCGATGGTATTGGACTGTAACGAGATATTGCCCCTTGACACTGGAGCAAGGACTGCCGCAGTGACGGACATGAAAGACTCGTTCAGATTGGGAGGGTACTGAGAAAGCAAGTTCGAAGGCTCAGAAGGGTAATAAAGGTTCTCCCACAGGTACTCGATATGAGCTTGATTGGTTCGGTTCCCAAGAGCTCCGGTAGTGTCAAGAACTCTCAGTTCGGTGGCGGAAATCTGCTGAAAACCGTATGTGGGTCCGACGGGTGATGTAAGCGGCCCTGTGTGGTTTTCCGTATATTGTTTCTGTGCTGCTTGCAACAAACCAATACGATTATAAAGCTGGGAAGCCGAGACTTCTTTCCCGACTCGAGCAATCACACTGAAATAGCAATGATCCTGCATCAACAACAGTCATATCTAATACCTATCTAGCAAAACATTGACAAAACAGAAACCCCCCTAGCCGCCGTATTGCGTTCTCATTCGTGTGATAAGCCGGGATGCCGAATTGCTGCAACGTCTGCTGAGGGCCAATGCCGGAAAGCATGAGCAATTGAGGAGTCTGAAAGACGCCAGCACTGAGGATGACCTCTTTTGTAGCGGTAACGTTCATCATATTTCCAGAAACGGAATCTGTGAAGACAACACCAGTTGCGGTTAAGGTGCCATTCTTCATCTCGAGGATTATCTGGCGAACCTGTGCCAAAGATATGACTGAGAGGTTGGTCCTATTCCGTACAGGCTTGAAGTAGCCATCGTATGACGAGACACGACGTTGTTGGGTATCGAATACAAGCGGTTCTTGCTTTGCACCGATATTGTTCCCTGAATCCAGATCTTGTACCATCGATACATTGATAACCCTCAGTGCTTCTATGAACCCGCTCGAGGCGGGAGAAACGAACTTTGGGAAGGAGAGGGTTATGGGACCGTCCGATGAATATGCGGATGTCTCATATGTCTGGAATGGAGCAACTTTAACAGGTTCAAACGACGTGCTCTAGGGGCCTTTGTTAGTCTTGTATGTCCATACAAGACATGAGTAAAAGCAAATTGACAAACCTTCTGGAAATAAGGAAAGACAGAGTGCCAATCCCAACCATTGTTGCCCAAAGCTGCCCATTCATCGAAAATACTGGACGAGCCTCTACCATACGTCAAGCCGTTGATTAGTGTGCTGCCACCAACACCTCTGCCGCCTTGAGCCGGATCAGCATACCGCCGGTGTTGAAAGTGACCTCAGTGAAACTGACGATGATAAGTTATTGTACGGTTCCCTAGAGATTCCTGGGCAGGTGTACTAAACGCCCAGTCCAGCGTGCTGCCTGCATTTCGTTAACCGTTGCATCTCCACTCTTGAAGTATACTCACCAAGCACTGCTTGACCAGCACCAGGTGTGCTGTAGGAGCCCACAACTTCTGGAAACTGGCTAGCCTCTAATACCAGTACGTTTTGGTCTTCGACCTCGCTGAGACGTGTTGCCAAGGCCAATCCGGCAGCGCCCCCTGGCTCGTGTCAGCGATGTCGCTTCGCGAATGTGTGCACGCTGTTACTAAGCGAATGGTACTAACCACCAACGATAATGAAGTCATACGAAGACTGCAACTCTGCTCTACGTATATGCTTCAAGGGTGATGCTAAAGCAAGGAAGAGTGTAGAAAACCCTAAAACATACAAAACAAAGACAAGGAATTTAGGAGAACGCATGCTTATATCGAAGCAAGATAGAAGAAGTGGTGCGAAAGTAGCATCGCAAGACGGGCTCCCGTATAATTACATATCTTCTTTCTATGCCCCTGCACATTGTGTGACGTCATTAGCACAGCTTCTATTAGTACTGGTTAACAGTTCTGTTCGGTGCATTGCACGCATGAGGCGTGGTCTATCTGGCGAGCCCTAGATTCGTCTCCTACATATCTTGACCGACCATCTTGGCGGCGAGGACAACAACCTAAGAGGTCGTAAGTTCTAAGCTAAAGGATGTGCCTAACGTCGAGGCCACTAGCCTAACCCATCCTTGTTAGCGGATCGTCATTAAGTCCCTACGCTCGGCTCTTAGATCTAGCAAGTTATTAGCATCTATCGAGCAGACTATTACGTTGTCCTAACTAGGTTGGTTCTATAAGTTGCTTCTATTAACGATTCAATACGATTGCCTTAGCGGACGAGATCTTTATGTGATTATAACATGCGGCCTTTCCGAGAGTGTAGATACCGGGATGGGAGATTGGCGCAAAATGTAGATCACCCTAGATCCTAGAGTTTGTCCATAATGTTAGAACCCTCTTTAGGAAAGCGCATAAGAAGAGGGATCGGCAAGTTGCCGCAAATCGTAAACGGATAGGGCCACCCTAGCGACAACTAAGCTATACCTACACTTAGAGCGGACGATAAATGGCATGGAATAAGTAGAATATTGGCATATGCCACTGATTTTTAGTGGAATATTCCACGTAGTTAGCATGGCATAGAACGATCAATTCTTGTAGAATATTCTACTATTCCACCTCTTGATATAGCTAATATCGATGGTTAGATAGGTAGTAAGCTCGAAGTTGGCGCGTGCAGCGCTTAGGCATAGCAGATTCTATGGAAAAGCTCGCTATTACGCGTGTTTCCATTAGTAGCGGATTCGAGGCCTCTAATTAGCTAGATCTAATCTCGGAGATTAGATCTAGAGCTCCGATTAGTCAAATAAGGCTTTAGCTACGCGATTTCTCGCGCGTCGTTCTTAACGCGCATTAACTGCTCCCTCTTTATACACTTAACACCCTAACTACCACTCTTGTAACCACTTCTTACTAAATATTAGAGCTAAGCTCCTAGCTGTTCTTATCTCTTAGTTAGCACACTATATAGCACTGAACTTGGCCCTTATATTATGTATTCACCTGCTAATATAGAGTTATAAAGCCAATTAAACTCTCAAACTCCTTAGGGCTAGTCGCTACGCGCCTCTAGATAGAGTACCCTCTTTAAGTTCGCCTCTAACACTCCGAAAGAGAGGGCCTTCCTTCCTAATCTAGGCTTAGTAGATCGTACATGCAGTTCTATCGCTAGAAACAACAACCTCGAGAGTAACGCTAGCGCCTCTAATATTGACTAGCTATTGCTTCCTCCTTTAAAGCGATAGCGACTAACACCATCTACCTTAAGTAATATTATTAATGAGTCTAAAGCTACGTCAACATAACCCCCTCGTAAGCTTGCTCCTACCTATAGCGATTCTAAAGAGCTCTAGTCTTATGCTAGAGCTCGCCGTTATAGTAAGCCTAAGCGCGAGCGTAGGAAGAGGATCTAGTACTGTTTCTATGGCTAGAAAGACTGTTCTCGTTAGTACTATACTACTAACTACGACAACATTAGATCGCACTTAAAGAGGAGGCATGGCTAGCGGCAGGCCACCGGTATACTTCTAAGGATGCTAGCAATAGCAACAGCACCCTCTAAGACGTTATTTACTGTTGCTAATATTAACAAAGCTCGCCTAAACAAGCGTCTTATCGACTATATCACCTTAAGTAACATCCCCTTCCGAACTGCTAGCAATAAGAAGCTCTATGCGTTAATTGACGAGGTACTTCCTAGCGCCTCTAGTCTCTTAATTAAGAGTCATTCTACTGTCGCCAAACACGTTAAGAAGGAACATAACTTCTATTAAGAGCAGCTTAAGGCCCTCCTTACAACATCTCGATCATTAATCCACTTTACCTACGATGCTTAGATAGCTAACTATGGTAGCTATAAGCTACTTAGCATTATAGCTCGGTTTATTACATTAGACGGCAAGTTAAGCAAGGCACTACTTGCTCTCTATAAGCTACAGTCTAGCCATGCTAGTGCTTAGTGTGCCCCTCTCTTCTTCGATACTATTGTTAACTACGGCATCGAGCAGAAAGTTAGATATATTACTTCTAACAATGCTACCTGCAACGACACTATAATAAGCCACCTTGCTACTCTATTTAGCGAGCGACTATCTATTAATTAGGACCCTATATAGCATCGAACTTGCTGTTTTGGACACTAGATCAACCTTGCTAGTTAAGCACTTATGTTAGCGAGCTTAAAGGACGCTATTGCTACTATGCTAGCTTAAAGTTAAGACCCCTTAGAAGCGATATTAATACTTAGCTAAGGTACTGGCCTTGCTAATTATGAAGCTGTCGACTACCTCCGTTAATTCTTTAAGTAGATCATAAAGTTAGCTCGCCGTCGTCGTAAGTTTAAGGCTACGGCTAGTGTATCTACTATACTTAACAACACTATAAGGTGGAATAGCTAGCTATCTATAATTAAGCAAGGGCTTTAATGCCGAACAGTTATACGGCATATCTAGCATGCCTACGACCATTTTGAGCATACTATCCTCTAGCGGCGTCACTAGCAGTTCCTTAAAGAGCTTGTTAAGTTTATAGAACCACTATAGGAGGTGACAAAGTTATGCGAAGGTGATAATGCTACCCTCGATTAAGTGCTAATGTTAATAGACTTCTTACGTAAGCATTATAAGAACTACGCAACTTAGCATGCTTCTTCTAATCCAGTCCTTGCTAACGCTATATAGACTAGCCGGTTTGCACTTGATAAGTGGTAAGCAATTAACAACTACACCCCTGCCTATGCCGCCGCGCTACTCCTCCATCTAAGTTATCGCGAGGCCTACATTAACAAACAATGGCCTCCGTTATAGCGAGCACTAGCTATTGCTGCCGCACGTGCTCTATAGACTACTTAGTACAAAAACAAGATTAAGGCTGTTTAAGTAGTGTCATTAAAAGAGGAGGAGTTAAATAAGCTTGCTTAGTGGCAGGCTTCTTTACGGCATATAAGCTTAGTTTATATAGCTAAGGAGTTCGTCCACTTCACTAAGAGCCTTCCGGTGCTCATTAATGACGCTATACAGTAGTGGCTTAAACCAACGTAGCAACTTAACTACCCGAACCTCGCTTAGATGGCTATTGATATCCTCTTAATTAATCCAATGTCTGCTAAGTTAGAGAGGGTGTTTAGTGGCTATAGAAGGACGCTATCGTAGGACCGAGCAAGCCTCTCTGCTACTAATCTTGGCTATATCGAGTGCCTTAAGAACTGGCAGAAGAACCTCTACTTCGAGAGGGTTAATCTACCTATTAAGGAAGGAGAGGAGGCCGCAAAGGAGGAATAGGACGAACAAGAAGAATAAGGGGACTATGTGGATATATAGGGTGACCCCTTAGAAGGACAGGGTTATAGTGATGACGACGACGAAGTTAGCATTAGAATTATTCCACTAGATAATTAACATGGAATGTTGTATTAGCTAAAAGTAGTGGCATAGCATGGCATAAAGCCGAAATTCTACCGATTCCATGTAACGTCCGCTCTGCCTACACTAGATAACTCGCACATACACGGCTAGTTGTGCTAGATATAGGAACAATAGTGATACTATATAAATAGTTAATGCAACGATTTGCTTTCTCTACTCCACGGCCTATATCTTAGTCATCTTTAAGGTATTTAATGTCCGTTTTTTTCCTAACGTGTTCGCAGCATTGGAAAGTGGTTTTCTACTAGCGGATACCCTTTTTAAAGGTGGTTGTAGTGGTTAGGTAGAGGGAGGACGTTTTGTTGTAACCCGACGCTAGGTGGATTCGGGGAGTAATTGTTAATTAACAAAGCGGACTAGCGCTATTCCACGGGTTAAACGCGCTAGCATAGCAGTAGGAGCACTAGAAGGACTAGCCTCTAGTTCTAAATCAAATCGTACATGCCGTCGCTTGCCCCAGTATGCGGTAGGAGGTGCTGGCGAAGGTGGAGCGGTTGATAGGCTTAAGTCTCGAGTTCTGCTCTAAGATCGCGTACGAGGGTTAGGGCTAGGGCTAGCTGCTACTTTAATTAACGCTTTAGTAGCACTGGATTGCTCCATATCGACGTGTATAACAAGGTAATTAACTATGGTGGTATAGCTATCGGGCTAATGGTAGAGAGATTAGCTGCTTAGAGCATTAAGTTCAAAGTTGGGGGTGGCGAATTCTCACAACTTCTGCAACCGTGAATACCTGTACCCCATCCCAAAATGTAGCAGCAGCTTCATCCTGACGTAATCCCTGCTCGGTTCCCGCCATCTCCTCTCTATTCTCGCAACTTCTGCAGCGTGCTGCATTAAACGGTGGCATCAGCTCCGATCGGATTGAGGCAAAAATCGAGAATCCATGATCGAAAAGAACAAATCCGATCCCTAAAAAGCGCCCACAGAGCCTCCACTTGTTGTTTTCCATGCCCCTAGCTTTCTCGCTTCTGTAACCAAGCAACCACAACGTCGGCGCCAACAACTAACTCCCGACTTTTCTTTGGTCTACTGCCTGGTCGTTGCGACTCCGTGTGGAATTAGGAGAAACACATACCAGCACTAGCATTTCGCCCATGAGTGCTTCCGGCGATGGCGGGACTGGCATGCTCTTGCGGAGAGAACGTGCCGTCGTCGCAGCGCAGGCTTGTCAAACTTGTCGTAGTCGGTAAGATAACATCAACCACGCGTGCAGCTCTCTTGTACCGTACTGATCTGTTTGTCCTCTATTGGTCAGAAAATCCAAATGCGATGAACAAAGACCAGAGTGCGGCTGCTGTCGACGACTCGGCTTTGAATGCGTGTACCGTGAGCCTCAGCCTACTAAGTAAGTCAAACTTCTGAATATGTGACCACTTGTTGCTAAGAGATTCGATGTACAGAAAGGATCAGACCATGGTCACCGTTCTCCAGACCCTCCGTCATATTGAACACAAGTTCGACACCCTAGGCATCTCAAAACCCATCAGCCCTGCAAGTAATATCGATCATGGCATGATACAGTCCGAAGCCTTCGCTATAGGAGAAAACAAAGCACACAAAATGTCTGATGGATTTCATGTGTCTTCCAACAGTGAAGTGCGCCTAGGGTCGCGCATCGAGTCGCAGTCATCATCCCCTCCGGGCATTCTGTCTCCTTATCAGCACTTGACGGTGGCCCACAAAGTCTTGCTATGGCCATCGATATACCTGCATATCCTGAACTCCGGAATCGCTGTAGCTGCGGATCTACAGGATGTGGTCCAGGAAGGCACACCATGGCTTGTCCGTCTCGAGCTGCACAAACATCCCCAAACCTTGCCGTGTGACACTGATATGCCAACTTACCCCATGCCTAATGGCACAGACGAAATAAGAGCTGGCTTCATCAAGCTCACGAGGGAGAACGTGAGAAGAATGAGCGATGCATACTTCAATGCCTTCAATGTTCTGTTCCCGATCTTAAACAGGCAGATGTTCCTAGAAGACATCCTCGAACCCATTTTGAGAAACGGATTTGTCGACTGCGATCCCCAGGGTTGCCTTGTCCTGCTTGTCTTGGCCCTCGGTCAAGCCGCCATCGATGGCGTTTATGACTCACCTATTAGCATCATCGAGGGCAATCCTAGTGGCCTGCGTGGGGGTACGGCGGAAAGGCCGCCGGGTCTAGATCTTTTCAACGAGGCTCGAAGACGGATTGGTTTCATTACGCATCAGTGCACCCTTGAAAATGTGCAAATACATCTCCTCGAATCGTAAGCGGTGCGAAACTTGCTATGATCGTTACTGACATTTTCTATAGTATATATTACGAAGCTTGCGGCCGACACGTGGTAAATGGAACTTTAAATACCTTGATAAAGAATCATCTAACATGCTTGCACAGGACTTTTGGCGAGCCACAGCTGCAGCATCCTTTTCTTGTCAAATCCTGATCAAATCGTAGGAGACGTCTTAGCATCATTGTGGTACTTGAGTTGATCGATCAGTAGCGAATTTATCGATTGGTCTACACCGAGGGCAGATCTCATTAAACGCGCTTATTGGGCATGCATGCTTAACGAGGAGTAAGATGTCCCCTTCACGTCACTGATTTTCCGCTGTCGCTGATGCCTACAAGCATGTACCACCTCGAGCTGGACCTTTCACGAACAGTGTTACATACTCTGGAGGATCAGGTGCCAATTCCTTATTTTCAAGGCTCGGAAAGCAATCATAACAATTTCTCGGATGGGAATTCGCATTTCCAGTACCACTTCCTTGCGATGATCGCTTTGCGTAGGCTGGTTGTCCGGATACACGAGTCGATACATCACTGTAAGTCCTTAAACTTGAAAAAGAGAGAACGGAACCTTACTACAGGCAGCATCCAATGCGGCAGCCGACCTATCCGAAGACTATGGTGGGCCGCCGGTGCATGTCATCAAAGAACTAGCTCGACAGCTCGAATCGTGGCGTGCACTACTCCCTCGACCTTTACAATGGTCGGACAACGACAGGGCCGAGTTCCCAGATGTGAGCTCGACAGGGAAACAAGACAATGGACCTGCTCTTTTTGGTATGGATCAAGGCTCCATACAGAACAACCACCGAGATAACCTGGACATCACGACAGCGCAATTGAGGACGCAATTTCATTATGCAAGATTTATGATCTACAGGCCATTTGTGTATAAGGCATTGCACTTCCCCGAATTGATGACTGGAGAGGATCAGATCTGCTGTGCTCTAGCGATAAAATCAGTGTGTTTTTGGCCGCTGATACTCGCGCCGGCCAAGAACAAAAAGCGCTTGGTACCGTTTCTGTTCACATGGACACAAAATTTAGTGGGCATATTGCTCATACTACGCATGACGACTGAGAGCGAGTGCCTAAAGAATATTTGCAACGAGAGTTTGGTTCGAAAAGATCTGGAGCAGACGACGACATTGATGCTGGAATGGATTCAGGACATCAAGCAGGTAGATGGAATTGCGGAATGGAGTTGGAAAATACTAGGACCGCTATACTCAAAGCATACATGAGGAAAAGGTTTAAGAAGAAATAGAGTAGCGAAGAAGAACTAGAAAAACCTAGAGAGCATGGTCGAGATAAGAAGCGATCAAGACGTGATTACAGAATCGGAAAGAATGTTAGTATATGCCAGATGGCTGGTAGACAGGTGCAAAATGGCTTGATTTTGCTGGTGTTGAAGGACAGGCGGTGTCAAATGGTGGCGAACAACGGAACGGACACACTGTAAGCACCCAAGGCTGGGGCAATGAAACGAATTATCATCATCGGGCGACTCGAAGCGCAATCGCCGCGTGACATGTTGGAGAAAGAGCCGGACAAGCATGAGGGCAAATAGAGAAACCGCAGGCTTGCCATGCTTGGAGGCCATAGGCGTGTGCCATTAGGGCGAGCACTTCGAGGACTGCGGCAGCTTGCGTACATTTGATCGAACGCGGCAGGTGATATAGCGGCTATAGTAGCAGAAGAGTGCTGCCGCCCTACCACTCTTCCCCTCAAAGGAGTTGACGACTCACGTCACCTAGATCAATGCCCCGCTATCGGCATTCTACGCTGCTTAGTGCAGACTTGAAGACAATGCGGCCCGCTCCAGACGCTACTACGGAAAACCTACGCCTACCCCAACTACCCCAACCGACCTGATTATGAGGTTGATGTTATTCTTCATGCCTTACATAGTGTTGGTATGTTTCGATATTATGATTAGCCATAGATGTTCTCAATGTCATCACACATCCATCAACTGTCTATCGAGTAGCCAACCAGTCTGATGAGTTCTAGTTGTTAGCTGTCGTCTATCTAGTCGTGATCGCCGATCCTGGAAAACATTTGAAGATGTTTGTGCAGATCTTGGACGTATCGAGGACCAGCACCAGACCTCCTTTACTCTGACTGAATTCATCGGGAAACAAGGAAGGAAGTGGGTCGTGAGCTAAGAAGCTGCAAAAGAGAAATAGGCCCTTGGCTCATGATTCAGCTTTCTGACGCGGCCAACATGTTTGAGATCTTGCGCAAGCCTGGTTCTCCCGAGGTTCAATTTGTGACCTCGATACACCAGCATCGACAATACATTGGCTAACAACGGAACAAAAGCAGGATTTCTTCTCCGTCGACAAATTCTTCGATGTTTCAATGGCGGATAGAGACGGACGTGTTGGCAACACCATCCCTCAACCAAACGATCCAAGATGAGCCATCCACGACACTAGCTTCACAACGACGGAAGAATGCCAACGGACAAAAGAGATTCACAATAGCAGACTGTTTAGCTTGCCGAAAGCGGAAATCAGAGGTTCAGTCATCCTACAGCCCCTTTTGAACGTCTTTATCAAATCCGTGAGACCAACTTACAATCTTCCGTATACAGTGTGATGGCAAACGTCAAGCATGTGCCACCTGCATCAGTGAGAAGAGAAGCTGCGAGTATCTGGCCGAGGAAGGTTCAACGAATCGGGCGGCCTCGAGGAAGCGACTAGAGGGTTTGCTACCGTGTTAGGATTGGTACTGTAATCCGAACCCGTGAATTGCAACCGTATCCTATAGGCCCTTAAGACGTCTAAGAGTTTAGAGGAAGGCATAAAGAACGTTCTGGACATGTGAATGCACAAATTCGCGTAGCAGACGACATCGAGATGTATTCATCCCGAAGCTTAGTCTTGTTACATTGCTAGAAATGGTATCGCTCTACTACTGATGCAACGCGGCGTTCGTTGCGGGTTCTGTAGGTAGGTATAAGGGCGTCGACTAACCTTCCATAAAGTACCGGATCGGGGCCCGATCCATTTGATTTTAGGTGGGGGAGGAAATTTTAGGGGGGTCCGATCCGTTTGATTTTAGGGGGTCCGATCCGTATTGATTAGGTCGGTAAATATTTAAAGTGGAAGTAGGATATCTATAATCACCGCACTGCGAAAAAAATGGCTTATTTGGATTTGTCGTATCTTATTTGGTTATAGTTATACGTAGGAGGGAGTATTTAAAGTATTCGTGGTGATGGTTGTAAGAAAATGTAGGGGAGACGGCCGGATTTTGTTTAGTAGAGAGAAGTAAGTAAGAGTGTTAAAAGTGGAGAAGGAAGAGAAGAGAAGGAAGAGAAGAGAAGAGAAGAAAGAGAAGAGAAGAAAGAGAAGAGAAGAAAGAGAAGAGAAGAAAGAGAAGAGAAGAAAGAGAAGAGAAGAAAGAGAAGAGAAGAAAGAAAGGTTTAAAAGGGTAGAAAGAAAAGATAGAGTGGGAGTAGAGGTTAAGGTTTTAATAGTTCGGTATTAAGGTTTGGATTATACGGCATAAGTAGAAGGGGGAGTTTTTAGCGTTAAACAGTAAGAGGAGGTATGTAATAAAGTTCTAGAGGGTGGAGAGGTAAGAAAAAGTGATGGTGTTAGTCGTTAGTATAAAGGTGTATAAAGTTTAGTGGTAGAGTTGTTTCGGGAAGGTAGGAGGTTTTAGGTTAATTATGAAGTCTAGAGCGACTATTATTTTGTCGCATTATAACAGGAAGGAAGAGGGAGTGTTAGAGATGTTTTTCTAATGTTAAAAGGTAAGAAAAGGTGATGGTGTTAGTTATTAGTATAGAGGTGCGTAAAGTTTGGTAGTGGAGTTTTAGGAAGGTGGGAGGTTTTTAAGAGATAGATCTAAAAACTATATAATACATCTACATAAACTATATAATCTATGGTCTATAGTCTATAGTATCTATCTAGCTAGCTAGTATGTATGTTATGTGTTATGTGTTATATGTTATATGTTATATGTTATGTGTTATATGTTAGGAAATATCGGGGTTAGTAAAATTCTAGTAGTAGAGGTTTAAGTAGTGAAGTTTGTCGGTTTAAGATAAGGGTGTTATGTGTCGTATGTTATGTGTTATGTATTATGTGTTGTATGTTATGTATTGTATGTTGTATGTTATATGTTGTATGTTGTATGTTAGGAAATTTCGGGGTTAGTAAAATTCTAGTAGTAGAGGTTCGAGTAGTGAAGTTTGTTAGTTTAAGATAATGGTATAGAGGATTGTATATTAGTTTGGTGTTTAATTAATATGCGAAATCTTATAGAAAGTAGGTTATAAGAAATTTAGAGGTTAGAAATAGAGTGGGGGGGTGTAATCCATTTGTTTTAAAGTAAAGAAAATGGATAGGGGGTAGGATCCATTTGTTTTTAAGGTGAAGAAAATGGATGGGGGGGGGGGGGGGGGGGTGTGTTTTAAAATTATATAACAGTTTATAATTTTATTAAGAGTAAAGGTAGGGG